>JALJCO010011978.1:1055000-1396569 GCA_023101725.1 Atherinomorus stipes | reverse complement strand
AGCTAAATCTGAGCTTTCCCCGTGAAACGGGACCACAGGGGATGCACACATCCACCTACATTCACACGCTGAACTGAGCAGCATTGCAGCATGGTGATACAAGAAAAGAAAAAAAACATATTTTGACTCTGGTTCCCTTGGCAACATATGGGGTTTTTCCTGTTTCCATAGTGATGACAAGTAAAGAGTTTTTGAGACAGAAATAAACACAAGCGAGATGATCTGATAAAGTCTTCACATCTGTGAGTGACTTGAAAACAGACGACGTGTTTTGTGGAATTATGGTCAAAATATATTCGATATCAGGATGTGAATGGATCCAAATAATTTATCTCTGTGAATGTGTGTCAACTTATGATGGAATAAATAATTTTATTGCGAGTTTTATCCTTGTGTCTTAATCCTCACAAGATGTTATATGAAATTAAGCTCGGATTTTCTTTAACAGTGTGCTGTGGGGAGTCCCGGTTTAAGGCTGTTTTGGAGTTTTTCGACAAATGTCAGCATATTACTGTCCCTGTAGGTGAACGACTGTATTTCTGGATCAGATCAGGGTTGATGATGGCAATGTTGCATTTTTTTATTCATTAGCAGAGTTCTGATTTGTAGTATAATAAAAGTGTAGTAAATTTAAATGTTAATTTTAAAAGGATGTCTGTGAATTTGCTTGTGGGAGAGCATTGGCACAGAGAAACGGCACAGGCAAGATTTAGAGATGAACACCACTGGCCTGAAACTGCTTACACAACATCATGGATTGCTGCAGCATTCAGACATCACAGGCTGAGAGGAAAAAGAGAAAATGAACACGAATCAAGGCACTGAAAAAAACATGAATGCAAATAGCCAGATGATGGACAGAAAGACAGGAGACAACAAAAACGTGAAAAACAAACAAACATTATTCTGATAAGCTATCACATGATCCCCAGACACTCCGTCTGATGCTTGATCGTCACAGTTAATGGATCGACTAATGGACTGTTGGAAAAAGAGCCCTGACAGCACTTCCAGTATTGTTTTCCTTAGTCATAGTTAGTATCTCATGATGGATTAGCTGTGTGTAGGGGAGTCTGATTTCCTTCTACATCAGATGAACTTTATGTAGCACAATATTTGAAAATCAGTTCCTCCAACTTTCACTGACCAATACTTGTGAAATTCTACCGAGTTACAGATCAGAGCGATGGATGAGCTACAGAAACCTCACAGG
The DNA here is from genome assembly GCA_023101725.1 of Atherinomorus stipes. NCBI lineage: Eukaryota > Metazoa > Chordata > Actinopteri > Atheriniformes > Atherinidae > Atherinomorus > Atherinomorus stipes. Next base: position 1,395,356 of record JALJCO010011978.1, on the reverse strand, counting down.
ATTTTTCTTTTTCTTTTGTCTGAATTAAGGGTGTCACAATACAACTCCATAGGAGATAAATTATGTTATTAAAAGAATATGTCAATATTATGTTGACAATACATTTACGATAAGCTGGTAAAATTGAAAAATCCCTTATTGCAAGTTGGGATTACTGTATAATGTTTGCGCTTATATTTTGAGTAAAATTCTATTGACAAAAGAAAAGACAAAAATGTGATTTAGTTATATATTGACATCATGATATTACTGTTAAACCAAACGGTTTTGACCTTGATCGAGTGAAAATCAGGTGTGGTGGCAGCTCCTCCCTGAATCTGAGCAGCTGTATTTTACGAGGTTGTGTGTTTTGCAAAGAGTCTCAGACAGCATCCAGTAAAGCAGCAACCTCCTCTGCTGAGCTGGCACTCTGTCATGGGATGCTTTAGGTTGCCATGGAAATAACCATTGCTCATCACTTGGCTCAGTGCTGTTGTCACCTTTTCTGTTTCAATTTCTGATTTGTTTTCCCCTGTAAATATGTGAGTAGTGATTAGCTTAACAAACACATTTTCTATGACACAATCTAATGCATATGATTCTTGCAACTTGTTTAATAGTGATGGGAAGCTGACTAATCCTGACACACTATCACCTCTTGACTTCCTCTTTCTGGAGATGTGTAATGAAGCGTTTTTTATTTATTTATTTAATTTTTTTCATGAGATTCTTCCATTGCACTGAAAAAATTTAGCAAAATTGTGCAGTCATTGATGTTAGTTCTTTCAACAGGAGTAAGTGTTGATGTAGTTTTATTTGCTCAATTAGGTTTTACAATGGTTCCTGAGAAAACATAAACATCATTTTAGGAGAAAAAAAAATTCAAGAAAGCTTTAGTAACATTTTTAAATAAATTACCATTCAACTTGCTCCTTTTATTTAAACTACCATTTTGCCAGTTCATTTGTTTCTGACAATTTCAGATGATGTAATAAAAAATCACAGAAAGTAAAGACCCTGTACACACAAATACAGTATGTCTACAAGAACTAAATATATTTAGGAGGAAGGATATTTAGGTAATATTAGTGCATCCCCATCTCTAACTGGTAGTTAAATTAGTTTGAAAGATGAATCTGTTTTTATCACTTTGATATAATTTTAGTCCTCGGTGAAACTGAGGCAATTCTATTTTTAGATGTTATTGATCTAGGGATTATAAATAATTACTAATTCTATTTTCAAACTGTACTTATTTTGTTTTATTTGTCAATTTGAATGTGAGTTGTGTGTATATTCTCTATGTAAAAATTTTTTAACTGCTCTGCTGCTGTCTTGGCTAGGACACTTGGAAAATAAATTTTAATCTCAATGTGGCTTACCTGGTTAAATCAAGATTAGAAAAAAATGTTTGTCAGAACTACCTTTGAAAAGGACCTAAAATATTCTGAGAAAGCATTAATATGTTGGTCTAACTTCGACCTAAATACTCAAAACCGTACACAATACACTTTTGGGTAGTTAGCCCTGTATAATCTTCAATTTTTAGATCGAATTTCCACCCTGGATCTGAATCTGAATCCTCATTCTGGCTAAAAATAACTTTCAGCTCTTATTGAAACTTGTGTAGCCTTTTATCATAAAATTTTTCTTGGCAGAAATTTGTAAATTTACATAGATCACCCAAATATCCCACAAGGATCAGTTGTTTAGTCACTGTTACTCATCCTGTACAAGCTCCTTTGAGGATGAACTGTAATAACAACAATGAAAATCACGGGGGACTGCGGTTAGAATTGCTCGGCTTTTACACTAGTAGGTAATTCGTTGGATACTAGATGATGCAAGGTAAATAATCCAACTTTAGACAAAGACCATATGTGAATATAATTAGCTAGTTTTCAACTTTAAACTGTGTTTGACTTATTTTGGTGGCACACTGACACTAATAATGCACATCTCTGGAGCAGTTGTTGCCCTTCAGCATCAAAGCCTACATCATGTGACAACTGCATTTGCAACCTGTGCCTTTTGTCCTGGAGGCCCTTTTTCCCTTTTCCTTTGTCTTTATTTATTTTATTTTATTTTATTTTTTTCATTTTTTGTACCTTTGCTCCCCTTACAGCCATCGTGCTCTGACTGGTGTAATGTTCTAACTGGTTGTTGGCCTACAACTGGATCTCAAGCCATTTTGAATATGCACCATGGCTGATTCTGCAAAGAAAACGAGAGAACATTAACAAAAGAAGTGAAAAACTGAAAGAGAGAAATTGATAGAACATGAAATACGACAAGACACAACATAGAACTGGCTTCTGCTGACCAGAGAGTGGTGAGAGATGAGACAAGATGGAGGCTGAATTACATATAGCTTTCATTAGTGGGGTACCGAAGTCTAGAAGTACTGCTTGAATGACCAGTAGTCTGTTATAATATTTTTTGTGGATCCTAATAGTCAATGTCAGGTTATTCAGAAAGCTGCTAAGTTCTTACGAGAACCAAAAGCACTGACCAAATAGCCTTGAAATAAATACATTTTTCACCTTACTGCATGTTTGTAGAGTTTTTTTTTTTTTTTCAACAAAGATCTGCCTCTATGACTGAGTCAGAAACAAAAGCTCCATTTTTATTGCATATTTCTTTTTCCTAACCCTAAGAGTCAAACTGATATAATCAGAACCAATTTTGATAAGAAATATTTTCAATTTTGTAGATCCTTTTGAATCTTCTTTGAAATAAGATGTGTACTGTGGATAAAGCTGTCCTGATGAGTGCTGAAGATGGAGGGCAGACAGATGCTCTAACTGGACTCAGGGGAAATGTCTCCCTGTGTACTCCTCCAGGACGTAATCAGTCGTATGTCTTAATTAGGATGACACATTTAGGTTTCTCATCTTTCCCTTTCATTCTCTTTGTTTTTTTTTTGGTTTCTCTTTCCTCTTCAAATTTCCTGAAATCCCCCACCTTTCCTTGATAAGTGAAACTCACTCTTGTTTTTGCAGTACTGCCCGTTTCCTTCAAGGTTGGGGGCAGCACTGAGAGATCAGCACAAATCTGCTGACATCATCTCTCAAGATCCAGTCATTGCCTGGCTGGATGCAAAGGAGGGGGGGGGGGCAGCTATGAAGGAGAGAGATACAGAGAGGATCCAATAGAGGGAGGGGGAGGGAGGAAAGCAGGAACTGGGCATCAAGAGAGGATACTGCAGCTCCCTCACAGATTCAACACACACATACACACATATTGAGATGAGCAGGATCATGGGGCTTTAAAACACACGCCCACAGCAGCAGCATCACTGCGCTGCACCACAGAAAGAGACCAGCCTTTGCTCCTATCCCTGATTCTGCCACTTTAGCTCTCTGTCTGCCTTATTCTCTCTCACATACAAACACACACATAGACAGACACGTGCTGCAGGGAAGATCTGAGCGCTGGGTCGCTGAGCATTCAGATCCCCCTCCCCTTCTTCTTTTATCTCACTCCCTCTCCCTGTTCACCTTGTCTGCTCTGGCTGTATGGTTTATTATTGCGTCAGAGCCAGAGAGAAGCATGCCAGGAGAGAGCACCCACAGATCTGTCCCTTCTGAGGAGCATCCGGAGCGGGGAGCTGAGGAAACAGGGCTCCCAGGACCAGGTAGGACTTCTGGGTTTGGGGATGGAAGAAGACGGAACTGATTAAGCTGTTTTGTATGACTAAAGGCAGAAACAGAGGTTGTATAAAATGGACAGAACAGAGCAGGAGGAAATGGAAAGCAAGTGGAACAGAGAGCATAACAGATAAGATGAAGGAGGATGTTAGGTAAACACTTGCTGCTCAGAAGTGCCATGTGGAGAGCGCTCATTCAGAGCTGGGTTGCTTCTTGTTCACATGTGCAACCTGACAAAGCTCTGATTCTGCTGCAGGTATCATCTTCATTAAACTGCATGTTGTGCCCCCCCCCCCTTAGCTACTGGCAAGCTCCCCACAGCCCCCTCTCTAGAGATCAGCTCCAAATTAGCATTCTCTTACCTAGATGTGCAAATAGACCTTTGTATAATTTCCCTCCCCCAGCGCCCAGCCCCCATTCTTATCAAAGCTTCAGCCCTCTTTACCCCACTGAACCTGGCCTTCTCACCCCAATCCCTCCTCCCACTGCCCCATCTTCACGCCACATCCTCATCCACATCTCTACATCAGTTTATTGAGCTGTAAGGGCAGAGAAGAGCCGAGTAGCTCCTCCCTTCCCCCAGCCTCAACAGGAGCATGACACAGCAGCATAGCAAAACACTTTGCAACACACAAACGTAAACTCATGTGAACAGCTCATAATTTGCAACCACGCATCTTAACTTGCAAATCTTGCCATAAATGATCAAACACAAACAATTACAGAGAGAGCAATAACCTCTTGTGTCCCTCTCCTCCTTGCAGGACACATTTTGGTGTTTGGCTGTTTGAGATATGCTGCTGCTGCTGTAACCTAACCGTTGACCTTGTTTGTTCTTGGGCTTGAAATCATTTTTACCTTTCTTGGTGTGGATTCTGATATAGGAAGAGAAGAAAATTGGCTCAAACTGTAGTAAGAACTTATGCGGTGGATCAAAAAATGAATAGCTTAATAAGATAAGTGTGAATGAGAGATGTGTGTAAGGAGACAGGCGAAGGCAAAGGAACATATAGCACTGCAAGGGTGTCTCTTTTTCATAGCTCAAATAGAGCCGGAGCTGAAATCGAGGCTACCCTTGGGGGTGGCATTGCAGCCTCTGTGACGCAGCTCCAGTTTGCTCAACTTGCTGCGGCCTGCTTCTCATACAGCAAACATGGTGCTCGATTTTACTGCGTTATAGAACTCAGAGGGATCAGATGCGGTCTACTGTATATTAAAGAGCTTATTAAGCAACCTAGAAAAAAGATTTATACACTATTTTAAAGCATGGCACATAACTATTTCTAAATACATTCAGTATATTCTATTCTTGCTTTATTTCATTTGAGTTTGAGATTATTTTTATATTTGTCACAACTGCATTCTACATTTTTGTCAGGTGCTGCATGAGGAAATGTCACAGTTATATTCTTCCTGATACCTGCACATAGTTGTAGCACAGGGGTTGCTTTTTGTGCATGTTTTACTGTGAGTAGTTTATTCTCCATAGCATGACTCAGCACGCTCAATAACGCACATTTAGTACAATACTAAGGCAGTGATCAGGCAGGACTGCTAAGTGCTGATGTTTGCATCTGCCATCACACTGGTCAGGGCTGTGAGGGAATACAGGCAAAAAAAAGGAGAGAAATCTCCAAAACAAGAGGCATAGGAGTCAATACCAAGTCTTGCTCTGTATTAACATGTACGAGGCAGGACCAAAGAGAGGATTAGATTAAAAGAGGTTTAGAGGTAATTTGAGGGAAAGATGCAGAGATGGAACAAGAGAACAGAGAGTGAATGTGAAACTGGATCTCTATTCCTGGCAGAGCAAAACATGTGTGGGGAGGAAGTGTGTGAGTGTTAGTGGCTGGCACTGAGCTGAGCCACTTCTGTGTCATAATGGCCAATCAGCATGTGGACTGAGGTCACCGTGGCAATCTCCCCGTTAAGAGAGTAAATGAAGATTCTGCTTTCTTCTTAGAAAAAGACAGTTGAAGCATCCTTTGGGGATTTTTCAGTGAATGTATAGTCTTGTATTCAAGTACTCCATCAACATTTTAAAAAAGTCATTAAAAATAATAAGTGGAACTGGAACAGATGATGAATGAGGTTTTTTTTTTTTTTTTTCATTCCATCTTCTTCATCCTTGCTTTTCCTTTCTTGCTTGTGAGGAAGACTCCCCTTACCCACCCTTTGACCCAATTTCCTCACCCATCCTGCCATTTCATCTAAATAATGTTCCTATTCTCCGATGACATGTGATGACACAAAACCATGGTCTGGAAGGACAAGAGGGCAAGACAGTTCTATATTTCAATAACAGTTCATTTGCTTCTGGCCTATTGAGCAATTGTGTATGTTATTAGAGACAGAGAGAAACTGCAGGATCACTGCAATTATTAAGTTTTAAACACTGACCAAAGTGATTTCCAGAAATGTATTCAGTTTTAGTGTTTGTTCTTTCAAAGCCATTTGCAGTATCATAGTTACATTACAGGTATATTAGTTTAATTTACTGACTGAAATTATAGTGACATTTTTGAATGTCTAAAGTTCAGTGGAAATATGAAGTCTATGACTAGAGTGAAAGAGGCAGATTACACACCATATCTAGCTATTTTGTTGTCTGTTATATCATTTCCACAACACAAATTTGCAGATAAAGACTGTTTTCATTGAAATTTGGTTTCTGATTAAACCGTTATTCTAATTATTTGAAAGATTTTATTTTCTGTTTTTCAGACATGACCAGACACCCATCTACTGACTCCACCCCAAGTGACAGTGGCTCCTCTCCCAGTGACAGTGGTTCTAGCCCATCTCCCAGTACTCCACAGAAACTCCTTCCAGCATGCACTTCTCCATTTGGGCCACGACTATTTCATGTACCGCCTAGCTCCTCTGGTACTCCAAGGCCCCAGCCTGAGGGCTCCGACCATCGCAACGCACCCAGACTGTCTGGAAAACTAGGAGGTCATGGGCCATGTGGCCGCCATGTACCTGTGAAGATGGAGAGAATAAAGGTGTGTAGTTGTTTGAGCATATTTGTTATTCTACAGAATACATGTGACAAGTTGCACTTCAGAGCTATATTCATATCAATTTGTATATGTGTGTTTGATGTGTTTATGCCAGGTCCTGACTGGTTCTGAGGTGGAGAGCGACTATCAAGAACCTCAGACCATCGACACAAGGGTGGTGATGGGTGAAGAGACACTGCTCAAAACAACAGACAACCAGAAAGGGAATACCCCGGTTCAGCCAGGTGGTCAGGCTATCCCTTTGCCAGATATTCCAAGGCTTTCTCATCCTCAGGCCCAAGTAAAAGAGAAACATCTTGAAACCAGCAAAGAGGAAAGCCAATCACAAATCCCTAAAAAACTGGAAGATCAGGAAAAAGACCTTGTGCAGCCATCAGTCACACACCCTTGCCCTTCTTCCACAGAGCTCATAACAACAGATGGCAATTTAACAGACAACAAGGAAGAGGATGAGACCCTCTCTCAAGATGAAGTGCCTTCACTCTCTTTTTCAGAGCTGGCTTGTCCAGTTGCTTTGTCCTTCTCTGAGCCAGCCTATGCTGTCGACCCCCTCCGAGTGGGTGTTCCCTCATCTCTTGACCCAGATCTTTATTATACTGCTCCTTCCACCCCAATCAAGATGTCTACCCGCTCGTCACACCTAAAACATCATTCATATCCTGGGTCCCCAGTCTCTCCTCTCTCCCCTGGTTCTCCCTCTGACAGTGAGGACCTCTGTTCCCCTCTCACCTCTCCTTCTGGCTCCTATATCACAGCAGAGGGGGGCAGCTGGACATCCTCCTATACTTCCTCCACCTCACCCTCCACTTCTCCCAACCTACTTCTTGCAGAAGAAACACAAGAGGCCCCAGCTTGCTTTGTGAGCTCCTTATCAGAGATTGGAGATGAAGTTGGGGAAGAAAGGGGACGACTGGGTGTGGAACGGGAGGAAGGCAGGGCTGGGGACTATTGCCTGTACCATTCTGAGGATTTTGCTATGAATTCACGGATAGGAATTACAGACACAATAATTCCTGAGGAAGATGAGGCTCTAAAAGGAGAGGAGATCAATATTTCTAGAGAAAGTTGTCGTCCTTGCTGGGTGACTGATAATACACCCCCCACAAGGAGTAGTAGCAGCAGTGACTCACAGGAGGATGGGGGAGAGTCTGAAAGTTCACTTTGCCCACTGGAAGACGCCAGTTCAGAGAGAGTGGAGTACTCTATGCCCATACAGACAGGTCTGACACTGCAGTTGGAAGAATGTACATCACAGGATCATTATGGACCTATTGATACCCACCCAGATCTTCCCTCCAATGCCTTGACTCCTGACACAGAGAACATTACAATGGCCTCTTCGAGCATCAGCCCGGACTCACCCATCCACCCCCTTGATGCCTTCTGTCCAGGAGCCTTTGATAGTCTTGGGCCCAGTTCTTTCATATTCTCCCAGGCAGCATGTGCTGATGATACACTAGATGAAGAGAGGATGATCCCTGCCTCACTCATCTCCTTTCCCATCCACACCAGCCTAATCTTTAGGGCTGACTCCATGGAAATCACTCTCTTCCCCACAGAGGAAGAAAATGAAATTGAAGTCAACGACAGAAATGAAAGGAAGGATGTTGATGCATATGCTGCAGGAGAGGAGGAAGCAGATGTAGAGGATGGTGATGATGATGAAGAGGATGAGGATTATGATTATGATGAAGATGGCAATGCTGAAGCTGCTCCTGATAGTGATGAAGATGAGGAGAATGATAAAGATGATAACAGCAATGGGCTGGATGAAGATGCTGAGGAAGCTCAAGTAGAAGTGAAAGTGGTAGAAGATGAGGAGGAGGAGGAAGAAGAGGACCAAGAAGAAGATGATGATGATGAGTGTGACATCAAAGCAGTGGACGAGCCTACTGACGAGGACAGCTCGGCATCTTTCCTTCATTCACTTTCAGAAACATCGATCAATGAGGGGTTAGATGAATCCTTCTGTTTCCAAGATGATACAGATGACTCTTTGGACTCTGCCTCTTATAACGGAGAGGAAGATGAACGCCTTTACAGCACTGAGAGACATGCACAATCGCTTGAACCCATGCCAGGAGATGGACTTGAATTGACTGAAATCCTAGCAGAACCTGAACAGGAATTGAGTCAAACTGAACCTTTGCACACACAACTGAGTACAGAGAAGCTGACGGATCACCCCCACCCCACCTGTCTTTCTGAAGCCACTGCTTCACATCCTGAAGGTATAGAAATCAAACTTCCAGGTGTGTCTATAACCCCTGAACCCCAAACGGACCCTGATTGTGAATCAACCATTGCAGCAGAGGAGATAAAAACTTTACACATGCAAGTCAGGGCAGATAAACCTGTGGATAACCAGAACCTGTTTCTTCCTTCCGAAGCAAATTCTTGTCTGCTGGAGTCCAACACTAACCAGAGTAAGAGCCAAGAAAAGTGGGAGATGATGAGCCTTTCTTCCAACCCTCTCATGGAGCCAAAGGAAAGTTCTCATTTAAATCCATCCACCACTTCTGTTGTCACCCATGCATCACCAGACTCTGCTACTGAGTCCCAAACTGTTCCTCCTTCTGTACAGGAGACAACAGACCTGGAGCCCTTGGCCCTTCCAGAAAAACTGCCAACAGAAAATTCAATTGTGAACGTGGACCACACTAAAGAACCTGAGAGAGACTCTTTCAAATTGCTCATAAAGCCTCGTCAAAACCACTTAGAGAGCCAAAAGACCATAGGAGCAAGTAGAGTTGCATTATCAAAGTCCTTCTCTGGTAAATATGACGGGCCTGTACAGGGAGAACAAGGGATAGGTATGAACAGCGAATCTGGCAGTGAGCTTCACCAGAAGCATGGGAATACTTCAGCTGAGTCTACAAGTGTGGAGTGTAGAATCAGTGATTCTGGCTCCCCACTAAAGATGGTGTCTCCTACCAATGACTTGAATAAGGGTGTGCTTCTTCTGTCTTGCCCTAAAGACCCCAGTCCTAACCTGAGTAATATCCCTGTTTCTGCCTCTCCAGAAGTCATCTCAGACCTTCCTGACAACCTGGTTCTGACTCCTGAGCACTGTGCTGGAGACTCTGCTCAGGACAACCTAAGGGAGAATACTCTGAGTACTGATGAGGGGGTCCTTGGAGCTGTCAGGCCCTCACACTCCCCACTTGCCATTTCACCCAAAAGAGAAAATTCAGAAACGGACACAAGCAGAGAGATGGGTCCTGGAGCTGGGGCATGGTGTGACACCAGGATGGGGCTGGGTTTTGATCTAGGGTTTGGATCAGGGGCTGAGTTTGGTGTCTGGGGAGCAGGAGAGTCCCTGTCTTTGTCTCTTGGAAAGAGGTATGAATTAGAGTCAGAGAGCTTGCTAATGTGCGACACAGAGGGCCAAAGCACACAGACAGCTATGGTTTCTAATATGAGCAGTGAAGTGTGCAAAAATTATGAAAATGTTCTGGGCTCCATTCTTGATGAGGAAGATAACAACAGTCTTAGTGAAAAGAAGGAGCAAATGGTGGATAAAGATCTGGTTGGAGAGGGAGTTTCTGAGTTCAACTTGGCTCGTTGGAAGTCTATTGAGGAGATCTCAGAAGCGGGCGGAGGAGAGGATGGAAGCTCCAGATTCCCAGAGGACAATGTCAGTAATTTGAATCCAGACAATGACAATGACAATGTAGATACATTAATACAAGGCACCTGGAGGAGTTCCAATGACTCTGCCTTTGACTCCTTAGAAGTAGGCCTGTATGGAAGCTTGAATGCTCTCTCAGAGGAGGTGAGACCCCAGAATGTGAACGCCAGTGCTCGAGAGTCTGTGTCCAATATTCCACTTGAAGAGATACCTCAGCAGGTTTCAGACAAGACTCCTGATGAAGACCAAGAACCAGCGGAGAGACCCGTAAACCAAACATCAGACACAACAAAGACACCAGTCCCAAAGGAAGCTGTTAGTAGCTTTTCAACATCAATGTTTAACGCTAACATAGATGCAGCTGGAATAGATAAACACCTCGATTCGCCAACTAAAGCCAAATCAAGTTGTGATGGTACCCCAGAGTGTCAATCAATCACTCCAGAGAGTAATGCGTTTTCTTTGCCACAAGGATCATTTGGATACTTCACTCCTAAATGTAAATTAGATATTTCTAGACCAAGAGGTGCTCATGAAGACAAGGTGGAAAATAACATCTCTCAAGTGGAAACGGAGGTGGAGCAACTTCAGACTGATGGCCAATGTGAATATGATGTCAGCGCTGTGAGGAACAGATGTGTTAACGAACCAAAGACTAAAGATGCCTTCAGAGGACAGCATTGTGTTGTTTGTATCTCAGGGGAAGAAGATGAGGAAAGCAGAGAAAAAGAGAGAGGTGGAGAGAAAGATAAGAAGAACCAAAAGGAAAGAAAATCATCTTCTGCACAGAATGGCTCAGAGCACTTTGCACACACACCTAAGGGTGGGCTTTGCACAGATACACAAGTTGCTGCTACGAAAGGGAGAAGAAAGAGGCAGAATAAACACAGGGCACCTCTGACAGGAAGTAATGCTGACTTTAGCCCTGAATTAGTTGATAATATGAAGGAAGTTTCCGTTCCATTAAATGTTACGACAGATGGATGGTCAAAGGAGATTGAAAACACTTCTAAAACTGCAACAGGCTATAATGAAAACAAAAACATTTCATCACCAGACAATCAAGAGAGGACATCTGTGGAAGTCAAAGTTGAATCTGGTTCACAGATGCAGGGAAACAACGCTTCCTGCCCTGATGTCAAGAGTTCAAGACAAGGACATTGCAGTTCTACCACAAGTACACCAAACAACCTCAATACTTTGGTGGAACTGAAGCAAAACTTTCTTCAAAAGCAGGAAGTGCTTGATAACAGACCACTAGCTGACAATCTGAGAGGAATCACAGTGGACATAAATGACAACAACATAAACACTGAATCCAGCCTACCGAATCCGAGCACCCCATTCTCTTCCTTGTCCTCCTTCCTTCCTCGTGCCTCAGCGGAGCCGGAGAATGGCCTTTCCACACCTGTGCAAGAATCCCAACCTGTCCTCTCAACCCAACAAGAATCTTCCATGTCCATAAATCACAGTAGCCCTTCCCTTTCCTCAACCTCCCCTACAACACAGCAACCCCTTAACTCCGGATTCCCTCCAAACAACAACCTCCAAGAAGTCCCTGAAGTCTTTTCTACATCAACAACATCTGCCGCAAGTGTCTCTTCACACTCACTGTCCACTGCCATGCCATTAAGCTTGTCTCAGGCTACCCAGGAGACAGGGAGTCTGGACTCAGTATGTGTTCCAGGCTCTTCTTCCCATCTACAATCTCAGCCTTATTTACAGGCTCAGACTGCTCTCAGCATTCAGTCTCACAAGCAAATCAAACAAGGTCACACATGGAGCAACCTGGACAAGTGCAGAGGTCAGTAAAGAAATGATAACTTTATTGATGTCAAAACCCAAAACAAACGGAATTAAAAAGCAAATGTTGATTAATGTTTCCTTTGAAAGGTTCATCTTTGGCTGAAGAGGAGACAGACAGTGAGGATGATGATGGATGGTTTCAGCAGGGTCGGAGATCTCAGCCCAGAGGTGTAGCAGGAAACAGAAACAAATCATCACAAAATGAGTCTGGTCCTGACAGTCAAAAAGAAATTCAGCCTTTCTCTACTCATCAAAGGATTGACAGACATCCAGTCTGTCCAATCAACCACAGCCACAGCATTTCTGAAGAGATTGACCTCTCTTTAAAAAACAACTGTAAGTTTTTTCTTATGCTCTTAGAAATTCTGTCTTACATTTATGCATTTGAATAGAATGGAATATTTCAGAGTAGAGTATCAAAGACAGAGATGATTACCTGATAATGTTTCTGTTGTTGTCACTTGCATAATGTGCATGATGTTAATGATGAAATAGTTAAGAGATGTAATCAACTTTATTTTCCACTGGAAGATTTAATGACCTGGCACTGATGAGACGTGCCTTTGGAATTTATAATGTTCACTCTTCATCAGTATTAATGATGGCTCTTATTGCTATTACCATGGATATTAGTTTCTATGGTAATGAGGATGTGCTGCATCTCTTTTACACAGTATGTTATTAAAAAAAATATCCTTGCTTAGGTTCCATGTTGGCGTCCTGTAATGAGTCTGAGAGTGAAGGTTCAGTGCCTGAGCTCGAAGAGCCAGGGCCGCTAAGACCATCAGAGCCACAGGTAGGTTTGCTTTTAAAGCTTAAATAAAGACCATCAAGTTTGTTTTAAACACTTTTTAAAAAAGCAAAGCCATTGAGGAAGGGTCCTATCTAAAAACATGTTACCTGCAAGTTCCCCTCGTTTAGAACAAGTAAATCTCTGCAGCATCATGATCATGACTTTTTGTAGGAAACAGAGCTTCTCTGTTTAATCATTTACTAAGATTGTGCCATCGAATGTCAGCAACCTGAAAATAATTGACCACAGTGTTTTTTTGTTGTTTATTTGTTGTTTTTACTGGCGAATCAGAACAAAAAACATGAAAAATAACCCTTTAAATGTTGTTCTTAGCCATGCGGTTTCAGTCTTTCAAAGTTTAGGGTTTTAGCCTTTTTATCTGATTCTTACCTTTTTCCATTTCAGTGAGCACATCTGCATGTTTCAGACAATTCTCCTTTTTAAACAGTGTTAGCAGAGCTGATGTTGGTGAAGTTACGAATTTTTGTCTTGTTTTCTTTTTTTTCAGTCTATTTCTTCTGCAGATGAAGGGCTGAACAGGCCAAAACAGAGCCGCAGTGAGAAAAAGGCCCGCAAGGTTAGACTAGGTTATATATGACTATTTATTCATATACATATTTATTTATATAACATTTAATGATGAAACAAAGATGATCATGTTCAAAGCTGTATGACACCAGTGCTTAATTTGTGTGATACTGTTCCTAACTGTCACGCTCTGTATGTAGGCCATGTCTAAACTGGGTCTGAAGCCAGTCCACGGTGTGACCAGAATCACTATTAGGAAGTCCAAGAGTATCTTGTTCGTCATCAGCAGACCAGATGTGTTTAAAAGCCCAGTGTCGGACATTTATATTGTATTTGGAGAAGCAAAGGTACATCTTACTCGCCTTTTTTCATGATGTAAGCATAATTAAATGTTTACTTTGCTCCTTACCATCCTCTCTCTCCTCTCTCCTCCCTCAGATTGAGGACCTATCACAGCAGGCTCACAAAGCTGCTGCAGAGAAATTCAAGGTGCCTGTGACGTCCTCTCCTTTAACCCCACCTATCCCACCCAGTCTCACCATTAAGGAAGAGAGTGAAGAAGAGGAAGAGGAGGTATTAACTGTTCAAATAATTTTTCATATTGGTTGTTGTGGCAGTTAAACCATTTAAAAATGCCACTGAACTTGTTCCTTTTTCTTATCTGCACATCAGGTGGACGAAGGAGGTCTTGAGCAGAGAGACATCGAACTGGTGATGGCTCAGGCCAACGTGTCACGAGCCAAGGCCATCCGTGCACTGAAACACAACAAGAATGACATTGTGAATGCTATCATGGTGAGGAGGTGAAGGGAGGAGGAGGAGGAATGGAGAGAGGAAAAGCAAGAGGGTAGTGGGAGGGCAGATGGTAAACAAAATAATGAGTCATAGCCAATGAGCAGAGAGAGAAGGGGGAGGGTAGAGGAGAAAGAGCAGAGGACAAATGACACGAACCTCTCCGTAGTAGCTGAGACTTGCACAGTTTGGTAGTACAGCTTAATTACCACTAGATGGCGACGACAGCTCATTTTAGATCAAGTGTTTTTTCTTGAGGTACGTGAGCTACAACCCCCCCCCCCCCATAAAAAAAACAAAATGACCTACCCCCCAGATCAAGTAGAGAAAGAAAGAAAGAAAGAAAGAAAGAAAGAAAGAAAGAAAGAAAGAAAGAAAGAAGAGAAAGAAAGAAAGAATACCCAAAACAATTATTACTTTGTTGAAGCTCCATTGTTTTATTAAACAGATAAGATTTTTGGGGGGGACTTTAATGACTTAAAACAATATTTTTAATAAGTCAAGTTCCAACTTTTTTGCATTGCAATAAACAGATTAGCTTTGCAGGGTGGAGCCTTTTCATGGCCTTCGGTTTTTCACCATGATCCATCAGCTTCTTTACTGGTCTCACATTTATTTTTTTTAGAAGGTTTATCTTTCTTCTTCTTATAAGATTCATTTCATCTAAACTCATCATTCAGCCCTTCTTTAGACTGATGGGATCAGAAAAGTGTCCAAAATGATCAAACCCCCACCTGCTCATTAGCTTTAGAGGTAATGACTGCCACCCGTTCTTGCCCGCCACCTGACATCAACCTCATATCAGTGATTGTGGAAATTTTGTTTTTTTCAAGCAGTTATCTTAAGCTGTTTCATTTCACCTGCACCAAACAAAAGTTTCAACATCATCTTCTCCCCGATACAGATTTACGATTTATGTTTGAGTATCACTTTAATCCAGTCATCCACAGTGCATGACAGTCTCTTTACACATTGTTGTCTTCTGATTAGGAATAAGTGACAGTTTATGTTTGACTTCTTGGATATAGATCCCATTTCCTCCAGCTTTCCAAATGTTCTGCCACAGAAACAGACTTCATTACTCTCTTTTCTGAGTTAACTGGCTTTATAAGAGGATTTTTTTTTTTTTTTTTTATAATTCTTCCCCCTGTTTCTACTGACTGCTTGTTTTTTGTCTGTAAACACTCCTACCTGCAGATTGATTTGTATGTTAAAACATGGACTTTGTAGAAATCCAAATTACAGTCATTACATTTCTTCTCTAAATCTTAAAAAAAAAAACAAAAAATACTTTTTTTTTTAAAGATCCTCATCTTATGAGTTATGTCTTATTAAAAATGAACTTATTTTTGGTTTTATCTAATTCTGACTCTTTCTTACATCTTTTCCCCTTTTGTTCTTTTTCAGGAGCTGACCATGTGAGTGACAAGTGAAAAGCGAAGAGTGATTCCTGACTCCCTTATTCCAGCCTATAAAGCCTAAACACCACTGACTCTTCTGTATTGCTGCTGCTGTATGTTGCATCCCCAGTAACTGCTAAATAAAGTCTGTTCCAGCGTGGGTTTTGACTAAGCTTTGAGACCAACCTTTTAGAAAACACACACATTAAATCACAAACATCTAAAAAAAAAACAAACAAACAAACAAAAAAGTTAGATACCCCCCCCTCCCTTCCCCCCGCCCCATCAGGAACTAATTTACTTGTTTTGAGGCATGAAAAGTGGATTTTTTCCCCACATAATTAAAAAAAACATTTTTCCCCCAGTAATTCTTGA
Source organism: Atherinomorus stipes (assembly GCA_023101725.1). Classification (NCBI taxonomy): domain Eukaryota; kingdom Metazoa; phylum Chordata; class Actinopteri; order Atheriniformes; family Atherinidae; genus Atherinomorus; species Atherinomorus stipes. The sequence goes on along the minus strand of JALJCO010011978.1, from coordinate 1,379,379 downwards.
AATGAGAACAATTTTCTTTTCTTTGTGGTCAAAAGACAATTAAATGTGTATTCAATGGGTTTGATGTTTCGTCATATGCTGGCCCATTCATACAAAGCAGAACTAAATTAAGATTACATTTGATTTTTTCAATGTTTTAGAGGCCATCTTTATGTGTATCTACAAAATGAAACTATTTTCTTTCCGTATCGCACAACAATGTCATTCAGAATTGATGACACAATTACACATGGACAGATGCCAAACTCATTTCTGACAATCCATCTACTTTATTGTACAAAAGTCATTAGAGTGCAAGTCACGATGTGGGGCTGCTTTCCCATGAACACGCAATAACACAAACATTCCAATCACGTACAGTCATCAGCTCCAAATTACAGCAACGGCTACATGTTAATGCGTCCTCACTGAATTAGCTCTGTTCTTACAAAAACACATGCGAATGTAAGTTATATTTCACTGTGTAAAAATATAGAAAACATAATGGAGGAAATACTGGTCCCTGGCTATTAAAACAACATAGTTAAGATTACACATCTCTCAAAGTCAGTGGAAATTCTTTATTAGCAAAGTCAAACCGCAGTAACACTTTCATTTCAAACACTATGTCATGTACTGGCGCCATTTTCAAACGACAGAAACAGCTACATTTTATCTTTTAAAATCCACATGAGATTGTGGATTTTAAAAGCTGCTCTCCGTGGGTTTTCTGCAGCGATGCAGGTGGGCAGCCTCTCTCCTGGAGGACGGAGTAAATGCTTTCGGGCCCGTGTGAAGTAAAAGGAATCAATATCTCTTCAGGAGCTGGTTTTAGCTTGGAGGACATTATTCTCAAAGTGTCCCTGGTTTGTGATGTTCCCTGCTGGGAAATATCTAGCCACCACAAAGGATGAACCATCTGATGCGATGGCCTTACCCACACCCAGCTTTTTGCTGTTCTTCCACACCATCGCTGTGAAATGTCCTGAGAAGAGAAAGAGAGATCGCAAGAAAATTAGAAGGCAAAGAAGAGGATGGAGTGAAAAACATCATCTAGGGATACAGCTGCAGCTGAAGTGAACATGCACTTAAGTACACCTAAATATTTACAGACAGAGGAGTCTGAATTCTTCTCCATGAGTCCTAAACCCGTCCTCATATCTCGTCCAGCTAGTCACATTTTTTCTGTGACTGAATATTATGAATCAGTGTGAGTCACTGTGGCCTATCAGTGATCTGCTTCATGTGTAATTAAGTTACACTGATCCGCACGTGGTGCAGTCTGAGGTTACGGAAAGCTATCTGAGGGAATTTGACCAGACTGGAATGACATGTGGGTTTAGGAGTGATTTACAGGACTGTGATGTCCCTCAAGTTTCCCTTTGAGCAGGCACTGAGTCAGGCAGTCACACACTGACATCACCACGAGAATAACAACAGCCTTCCCCACGCCTGGGTAAGTCTGACACAGACAGAAGTGACAATAAATAAAACAGAAAAAAACAAAGATGCAGTGAAAGCAACACACAAAGTGAGATGAGAGAAGACAAGACATGAAACAGGAGTCTCACCAGTGCCTGAAGAGAATCCAGGACGGCTGAAGTTGTACTGTTTCACTTCGTCGTACCAGCGATCTGCAACATCCTTCCCTGCATGAGCATCAGGAAAAGAATGATGTAGAAAAGAATATGTAGCCTATAAGTTGTCTCAGAGGACAATCAGGTCAACCAGGTGTCACACAGAGTAAATGACAGAAGACAGCATCTTTGGGCAGAAAATTCCTCTTTGTAATATGTTGTCTATAATGTTGCTTTTTCTTGTCACTCACTACTGAGTTGTTTTATGAATCACACTTGCCTGTGCTGACATATTTGTGCAGTGAGTCATGGTGTCTGAAGAGGAGAGGAAATAGATCCCAGCTGTCCAGCTGCAGCAGCTGACAGTCAGTACAGGGAATTTACTTTAGGGCTCATAAACTAACCTGACTTGTATCAACAGAAGAACCTGTCTTACTTGACTTGTTAAATCCTGAGCATGGAGAATCATTTATCCACCCAACCACCTCAGAACCACTCAAAAGTTTAAGCTTTTTTTTTTTTTTTTACAAAGTCACGAAAGTGGTTTATGAACAGAAGTTTTAATTATGTACCAGTTTGATCGTAGGATGCCCACGCCAGGTTCTCTCCACAGCTCCCTCTGCTGGACTCCACACTGTGTTTCAGGATTCGTGTGCTGGCCAGGCTTTCAGCATACCTGAGAAAAGACACAAACTTTTACACAGTGTTGTTTTGTTGTGTGTCGCCCTTTTTGATTGTGACTCAATCTATGATTTCACCTCTGCACAGGAGAAATTACAGCCATCAGATGGCAGCTGAAGAAAAGTCTCAGTTTTTTCAAGTTTGCCACAGCATAAAACCCCATTTTCAATGAGGTATAATAACAAATTTAACATTTTCCAATTAATTTCAATTAAATGTTAAAAAGTTAGATGGTTTCTTACTATCAAATAAATTTTTACTCTTTAGATTTTAACATTTGCTTCGTATGGTTATTTGTAAATGGTGTCCAAATAATACTACTACAACTTGTACTATCCAGATAAATTTTACTATGTACAGGTACAGTTGCAGAGCGTTGTTCAAACATTTCAGCCAATCGGGTGAGGACATAGTTCACTTTATTGCTCCTAATTTGAGCGAAGTATTGAATTAAGGCAACTGTTTAGACATTACCACGCACTGCAATATTAAAGATAATAAAAATATATGACGCTGAGATAAAAAAGAATGCAAATGTGCTTTTCTTAATACAAAAAGAGAAACATGTGATCCGGCAGGTTTTCCAGCAAAAAAGCAAGTGAAGACCCACAGGTGTTGAACACTTATACCCACATATGCAGCTGTAAATAAAAATAATGATTATAATGAGACAAACCTTTATAGATCTGTCAGTTAACACAAAGGGAAAAGATGAAGCATCATTTATCACATTGTAGCAAAATGTCCGATGACATGGCAAAGCATCTCCAAACTAAAATATCGACATATTTTGATTGTGTTTGCAGAATTTAAAATGAACCCACACAGAGTAGTGGATTTCTCTTCTCCCTGTTATCATATCCTCTTTTAACATGTATAAATGAGCTCAGGTAGGCTATTAAAGGTGTTCTTATTGAAGGCTGTAAGCCTTCCTGCAGATAAAGCTTGGAAAAAAGGCACCTCATTCACTCAACTTTTTCAATTTAGTTACATCCCTGGAAGCCAGTGGGGTCATGATTATGCTGTCTGTTCCTACAGACACTAAGGGAAACCACTCGTCACAGACTGCTGTTTGATACATCTAGACCTCACTAAATAGTTTTTCCTAAGGTAGCTACCACATCACATTCATTTAAGATATTCTGTTATTAAATGAAGTTTTTTTTTATTTGGATGTCAGAAATGAAAATAGAATGAGTGGAAGGTACATGGACCCTGAGCCTTTTTTCAAACTGTTTGGAGCCCCCCAGGGAGGGCAAGTTTCCCACTTTAAAAACTTCTGTTTCAAATGCTGCTGCACATCTTATCAGCTATCGCATAATCAGGGCTGGTTTAAGTCCCTGATGCCTTTTATTTGCACCATCAAACATGTGTGAAAGACTGTTATGTCAGATAGTTGCATCTGTTCCTCTGACTCAAAAGAAGAAACCCTCCTCTGTAGCATCTAATTCGCTCACAATCATTTTGAAAAACTATGGAAATGAATTTCCATTTGAACTTTTGATTAAAATGTTATTGCAACTGCAGTTAAAGGTACTAAAGTATTGAAAACCTGCAATAACAAACAAACATAGGCTCAAAATGTTAAACATCTTGTGGTTATTGCATTTGACAGGCTCAGCAGGAGCTGTCACTGTTATCCACAGCACGTTGACAAAGACTGATATACATAGTCCTCACTAATTAAGTTTCTAATTTGATCTGTGTGCGCAATAACCCACCGGGTTGCCTCTTTGCTCAGCTTGCTGCTCAGCTTCAGTGGAGGAGCCTGGTGCTTCTTCCTGTACTCATTATGGCAGTGCAGCACCTCTTCAGCAAACTGCTTGGAGGCTGAGAAAGGAGGAGGACGGAGACAGGAGGAGTGAGACACCCTCTGACAGACGAGACATAATGATGCAACGTGAAGACTCATACATGACTGCAGAGCTGAAACCTACAGGCTGACTGAGCTCAGACTGTGAGTAACAACTTGGTGATAGATGATGGAGCAGAAAACGTCATGCAGAGCCCCCCCTCCAATTGCAGCCTGGTGCCTATCACTCACTGGCCTTTTCATAAGCCCCACAATCTCTCGAGAGCTCACACAATAGGCACATTCATATAGTCACACAAAAACAATAGTAGTGCAGATGTTGCCTGCGGTTACGAAGCATGTTGCAAGAATCAGGGCTCTTAAAGACAATGTGAAATCAAAAAGAGAAAACAGGAGCTAAGTTCAGCTTCTGTATGTGCTCGCTGTTATGTAGTTAAAATGTTCACCAATATAGAAGCCGGCAGCACCCACTCATGCACACAAATGTATTCATGAAGCAAAAGTTCTGGCTGAGACATAAAAATCCAATAGCCTCGAATCTAAGTTAAACCCTGAGGGTGCAGTTTCCACTCACCTGATTTTCCCATGGTGCTGACACAGGGAGTCCTCAGTATAATCAGCAGTGGAGGATAAGAGCAGCCTCTTCTTTACCTCTGTCTCTTCTTCCGTTGTTTGCTGCCACCTTTTCTTCAGACCTTTTAACACGACTACTCTGTGACAGTTACAAATGCTTGTGTTTCAGTTTCATTCTGTCTTAAACTCACAGCTAAGTTCCCTTTTAACTAGTCATGCAGATGCAGTGATCATTGCACAACACCTTTCTCGTGTTTAATTCCATTTAGCATGACCTGACCCGTCTCCCTCGTAGCCACACACACACACTGCTATCTGCATGCCATCGACTATCTTTATGGCCCAGTGAAGCACACACCCTTTCCATTCCTGAAAATGAAAGAGGAGCCCTCTCGGTCATTGGTGACATCATCTCTGTGAGACGTATGCCCATATATGGCTGTGGGAATTTTCTGTAACTTGGTAGACTGGGTAAATGTTGCTGGTAGCAACTGTGGCTGGGACCACATGGCCTTTCTCTCAGTCCACACTGTAATGATGCAGCATTGTGATGGATATGCACTGAGGACAAAGAACCCTTTGCTATCTGGATCTTTCCACCTCTGCCTTCCAGTTTCTCCACTAACCTCTGCATAAGTTAATGACAATAAACTCAAATGAAAGAAGAGGGTTTTTTTTTTTTTTTTTTTAACACTTTCCTGGATAAAAACACAATGATAGAGCAATTTGCCCATTGCAGTTGACATGCAGGGAAAAGAAGAATTGCTATTCACCTCGCTACAGAGTAGGTTTTTATTTGTTTTGTCTGAGCTGTGCTACCTCCCTGCATTAACAGCATTTCCAAGCTGTTCCATTTATCATCTCAAAACAAATAAATGACACTTGATTTAACAAGGGAAGAGTAGTTTGCAGCAACATCTGAAAGAGTACCTCATATTTACTTTATACCTTATAACTCAGATTGATACAATTATTTATTCATTTCTTAGATTATTGTTGTTAATGAAAAAGGGGCTGAGTAGACAAAGTTTGGGAACCACTGTTCTAAGGCTTAAAAAAATCAAGGTTAAAGAAAAAAATCCCTACATTGTTTAGGTCTTTAAAAAACATACAATACAAAGCCAAAATAAAGCTTTAGACCTGTTTTGCTAACAGAGAAATTCAAGTACTGTTGAAAAACCAACTTGGATTATAGCTACTGAGGAAATAACCAGACAGCTCATTGGATTATTTTATTTATTTATAGGATAAACCCCTTGAGATGAGGTTCCAAAAAGAGTAAAAAAAAAAAAAAAAAAAAAAAAAATATTCCCAAACCTATTGTTTGTAATCTTTTTAAATACTATATAAGAGAAAGAGAAAAAAAATATAGAAGAAAAAATTCATAATTTAAGGTGGTGAGCGAGACTATTTTTAAAGACATAAACAGAAGTTATGGAACGGATCGAGGATGGAAGATTGTGAGAGGATGCTTTATATCTAAATGAAAAATCTCCAATATCCTTTTGAATTTGAGGCACAACAAAAAGCACTTGTTCTGCATGTCTTAAACTATAAGAAGAGCTAAAAGTAGTTAAATACTGTTTTAAGTATTACGGATAACTAAGATTAATGCTTTTAAAAATAGATAATAACCAATGAAATTGTCGCCTGGAGGATGGAGTGAACCAGGACAGTTGTTGATACAACTGAAAATGATGAGTTCTGAAAGGACAGCGTAGAACAAACCTGCACAGACTACCATATACGACACTAAGTGACTGAAGATTAGTGGCTGTAGTGTTTTGATAAATGATGTCACTGTAATCAAGAATTGGCAGTAATAATTGTGTAACAATCCTTTTTCTTACTGAAAAACTGAAACAGTTAATTGACTGATAAGTAATTTTAAGTGATATGTAATTTTATTAGTGATAGAATGATAAATAAAAGAAAGAGAAGAGTTGAGCCAAAGACCTATTTGTACTGTTCAACTTGTGCAATTTGTTGTATCCAAACATGTAAGATTAAGTTTGCTGAGAGGTGTAGTGTGTGTTTTTCTGAAATAACACTGAGTAAGATTTTGTTCAATTGAGAATAAGTTTATTGGCTTGAAGCCATAATTGTACCTTATCAAAATCATGTTTAAGAGTTTGCTGAATATCAATAATATTTGGTTTTAAGCAGTAAATAATTGTATCATCTGCATAAAGTTGAATATTACAGGAGACAAGAGGAAGGTCGTTAATAAAAATTGAAAATAAAAGCGGACCGAGAGAAGAACCTTGTGGCACACCTCTCTCTAATTTGATAATCTGAATAACTACCTTTAAAAGAAACACACTGTTGACGGTAATGAAGATATGAGTTAAACCAAAAAACGAGAGGACCTGTCAAGACCAATTGAATGTAATTTATCTAATCATCAATAATGATCAACCATGTCAAACACCATAGAGAGGTCAATAAAAAAGGCACCAGTTAATAAATTATTATCAAAGCCAGTGAATATGTCATTGGTGAAATTTAGTAAAGCAGAAGTTGTTGAGAAATATTTTCTAAATCCAGATTGAAACAGAGATAAAAATATTATTCTGCAATAGGTAATCTGATAATTGATTGTAAATAATTTTCTCAAAAACTTTAGCAATACTATTGATAATTGATATAGGTCTATAGTTGTTCATATCACTCATGTTGCCTCCTTTATGAAGGGGAATAACCTTTACACATTTCCAGCCAAGAGGCATCATAGACATATTTCCAAACATTATTAATATAGGGTATTTAGCCTATTCCAATTAATATTCAACAAGTCATTAATAAAGTTATCACAATTAAATGCCTTAGTTTGGCGAACTCTAATAAATTTGGGAGGCAGATGAGGGATTTTAATTTTCCATCAACAGTAGATGATGGAGTGATCGCTAAAACAGCCAGGCAGGACACCAGATTCCAAAAATCTATAAGGATAAGTTACTAAAATACAATCTAGAAGGGATTTATTCTGATTATTAATTGTTGTAGGTTTGTTAATTAATTGGGTAAAATTTGCAGTATGAAAGAAATTATGCTCACGGGCTGAAGATGAAGCCAGTTAATATTAAAATCACTCAAAAGTATTAACTCACTCGTAAAACAGTAGATATAATATTCCTGACAGAATCAGGAGGAGAGTTCAGGAGATCTATAAATGTTTCCAATTATTAATTGTTTGTTATCATGTACAGTAAGATCACTTTCACAAACAACCCTTCAAAATTTACTGGTTCCTCTTTCGGAAGGACGAGATGTGATTGAAGATTAGAAGATACATATGCGATTACTCCCCCCCCCCTCTAGAACCTCGATCCGCTCTAAACAAAGTGCAATTTTCCAAGCTAATGTCAGCATCAGAATTTTGAGAAGAAAGCCATGTTTCCGATATAGTAATAATGCTAGGTTTATTATCGGTAAGCCAAGCCCTAAGCTGGTCAATTTTAGGAAGCAGACTCCTAATATTCACATGAATAATGTAAACACCCTTAACCATATTCGAAGCAAGAAGAGATCAAGTAACAATACAAAAAACACAAAGACTAAATGAAAGCAAAGAGAGCAACCAATTAATTTATAGATTACATTAGCACATTTACACACATTCACAGCAACCCATTCATACCTACAAAACACAAAAACTGCCCATCAAGTTGAGACATAAACCCACAAAACCAAACAAAAGGGAAACAAAGAGAAAACTCAAGTCTGCAGTTATTGCAAAGAGAAATTATAATGAGCAAATTCTCACATTACGGTCTAAATATGTCCCACTATAAGGTATATCAATGCTCAGCAAATAATATGGACAGCAAAATCATCCCCACAGATAAGAGACAAGGGAAGGTAAACAACAAATATACATCATTAGAAATGAAATCATGCATGCAGCGGTGCGACACTACGTCACACCATCATTTAGGATTAGTTTGCTGTCTTGTTACAGCTGTTGATCTTCTCAGTTACTCGTTTCAACTCTTCTACAACACAGTAGGCCTACAGAACAGTATTTATTATTTGAATCATGGTGCATTTTAGAGTAAAATAAGAACTGACGTGGGGTAGGCTACACGTACTTTAGAAAAAGGGGCTACCTTGTGATGACGATGGGCATGCACACTTTTCTGTTAGATTCACCACTTACTTGTAACATTTCTAAAGGAGCAAGATAGAGAAAGTTCAAATGCAGAACTCACAACCACAGAAAATGTAAATACCAAGACCATTTAGCAACATTACAGTGGGTATTTCAGTTTTTTCTATACTGTCTACAATGAACATTACATAAAAGTAGGGAATAAGGGCCGGACAGTCAACGTGGAGACAGATCACTGAGGGAGCCTGAAGCCCTGCAGTCTGGTACAAATGGACTGTACCAAATGACCCAAAAGGATCTAGATGTGATAAGCGTTGTGCAAATTCTCAAAATTCTTTGGTAAGGAGCATCAGTGCCTCCTTCATTTTCTCCTCCACAAATCTGTGTGGATGCAATTCTAAAGAGAAACTTGATTACATTTATCTGATCGTTCTAACTGGGGTTTGTTTGGAGAGAGATCAGGACAGGAAAGTCTGTGAAAACAGTATATTTATTTCCTGTTATTTCAAATGAACTTTCATAATAATTGATAAGATTGCATTAGAAAAAAATATCTAAAGCCCTTTTGTAGAATATTCATTGAGCATCTGTAGTTTCGGTGACAGAGACCGACATCACATCACAGCTCAGTGTAGGTGTGGTCCTCATCACTGCAGCAAAATCTGCCTTTTTTTCCACCCTTCCGAATTTATCCATGCAAGTTTTAATAATGTGAAGGAAAGCAGTTTAGGAGAAGATGGTAGGAAGTCTTGTTTTTTTTTTTTTTTTTACTTTTCAACAAGACCCATGAACAACCCAGATGAGGTGGAGATGGTGAGAAGAAAGGCTGCATACTAGCTTAAAAGACAGAGCAACACAGTTGTAACGATCTTTAAAGGTTCAAACCCAATATTTTAAATCTCAGTATAACTGTTCTGTCTTGACAAGAGCTATGATGTTCTTACCAGAAAATGCAATATCTCCTCCGCCTTTATGGGCTTCCTGATTTGTTGCTCATGTGCTCCATATTGATCTGACAGCACATGCATGGGAGTTCCTGCTGTGCAGCACAGAGGAGTCTTCAGAACTGAGAGGTAAAAGACCAGAGTGCCCATTGATCTAATATTCCTTGGCTGGAGCGTTGCATGTTCCTTCCATGACTTTGAGTGCGGTCTTTTGGCTCTATGAAAGTGTTTTAGTGTGTTTCTTTGTCCATGATGCTTCTTGCAACATTCAATGTTATTTATTCATTTTAGTCACCTTGTAAAAAACAGGGACTTGGGGCTGATTGGGTCAGAGTTAGAGGACAAAGATCATTTACAAAAAGAAAATAAGCAGGAATTTAGTACAAATTTGTTTTGACAGTGTGACAGTTGAGGGTCCTGTCACCATGCCTCCAGCTGATCATGCGCCCTGGCTACTTGGCCACAGGGATGTCCATTTGGATGAACGGTCAGTGTGCATGGCTCTAGGAGACTGCGCTCAAGCCCCACCCAGGCCCTCCTTCATCCTGCCACGACAGCATAAGAAAGCAGAACATAATACAACAGGGAAGTTGGAGACATTCATTTGCAGCAGAACATTACTCTCAGGATGAGTATTTTGTCATGCTTGAAGGGTGTTCTTTTAATCATCTCACGGTGGTGATTTTTTTTAGTTTATTTGATCATTTGGTTTATAGTTGCATAACCAAAAATCTAACTCCAGATTCAGATTATGTTTAACATCATCATATTATGTTATTGTGAGCATGTAGCATTGAGACTGAATTCAAACCACAGCTTTGCAACCTCTCCAAACAAAGTATCATCTTTTCTCTTTGTGACAGTTTTGCTGTCCTTGCAACTGATGCAGCAGTTCATGTTGTGAATACAATAAATCATAATCCCAGAGACACCTTCATAAACAAGTCAGCCATTAGCTGCATGTAAATTTGGAGTGTGTCCTTTTTCAGGTAAAACAAAATCATGGATCATCATTTAGAAATGTATTGCTTTAGCATGAACACAATGAAGCCACATGACACTGTCACTGGATCATAAGAGCTGGCATCAGGCGAATCTAACAGTATGTAATGACAAGATGACCATGAAAGGATAAATGGGTGCGAGACACAGCTTGAGATGGCTATTTGTGTGTTTTTATTTTTAAAAAAGAAAAAGAAAAAGAGAAGAAATCATTTCTCTCACAGCATGGTGCTGTGGAGTGTAATTATCTAACTTGCCACAAGGTGGCACTGTTAGCAAAGACACAAAATTAGGATATTTAGCAGTTTTAGTCAAACTAACCTAATGGCCTCCTGGTTTCATATCACAGACAGGCATGATGGGATTCATGTGAAAAGTCAAGCCACTTGATTTCTCATTAGCTGGATATCACCAACTGAGCAAATTCATTTCCAAAGTGCCTCCTCCTACCATCTGCATAGTGATGGGCCTGGACAGCTGGAGGAAGACATTTCCAGAGAAGTCTCCAGACCCTTGAACTTCACAGACATACATCTTAATTCATCTAATTGTGCAAGATGTTTATTTGAGTGCATCTTTGGAGTCAATGTGTGTATCTGTGGGTGCAGTGAGAGGGATACTGGTGTAATTTATAGAGAGAATCCCTTTCAGAGAGACAGTACCGACATTGATCCATGCAGATATTACATCATTTATCTCTGCACATTGGCTGTATCTGCTGTAGTTATTGCTTGGCTCTGCTCCCTGTCAGCTGTGACAGCGTTCCTTCACTTCCCCTTGTCTCTAATTCTATCCCTCCCTCCTTGTACTTTTCATTTTTCTCCACCTGAACCCCCCTCATGAAAATCCTCCAGCAGATCCCTTATAAAAAGAAAAGTAACCAAATTCTTTCTGGGCTAGAAATAATTTTCTGCTCCTGCTATTACTGCGGTGGGAAGTGGATTTATGGCAACGGAAATGTGAAATAACTCTAACTGGAGCTGTAAGTGCACTTGGTTGCATATAATTCCTCTTTAGCGGTCCCAGGAGAAAGGTGAGGACCTTTTAATAACTCCTTCCATTCACTTCCATCCTCATTAAGGGGTCTAGTTGAGTGAAAATGGAGACATCTACAGAGAAGGGGTGTTGAGAGGATTGATCTATGTGGAGAGAAAGTGAGGGGGTTGCACTTTTTCCAGGGAGTTGTTGGAAGCTCTCTCCAGAGCTGCGCTCCAGAATTTGACACATCAAGAAGCCTTTTATGGTGTCATTAGTGCAACTGTTCCACCGAGGACAAATGATTCTGCGGGTTAAGAGGAGTTAATCACCTGCCAGTCAAACCTCATCAAGCCGCCTCTACGGATGAGCCACTATACAAATCTCATCATATTAAAGGAGCCTCAATTAAGCAGACGCAGGCGAGGAGACACATGCAGAAAGAAGAGAGTGACATGGTGAAGGGAGGGAAGGCTGGAGGAGCAACGGAGATGGAGGAAGATGGAGACAGTAAGCAGAGCTGGACGACTCCTGTCTGACACTAAGCAGCAGAAATGCAACGTCTTAAAAGGCCATCACAGTCAATAAACTTCCTAATGTGCTTAAAGCAATTACAGTGTCCGGAGAGGAGAAGAGTGCATGCAGGATATTAACCTCAGTAACCCGTTCTATCTGCTCCATAATTAAATTATCCTCACATCCTCATTCTCTTACAGATACATGCACAAACTCAGGCCACACTTGTGTAACCACACATTTATGCATGTTCACAGGAAGTGTTTGAGCTGTACTGATATCCAGTTTTAGTAAGAGAGGAGGAAACTCAAATTGAAGGATGATTCAGTGACTTAGGGAGCATGAGGAGCAGTATACATATTGATTGACATTGTTGTAGCAAAAAGTGTCTTTTACTTACTGTCTTTCTGTGATCATTTCAAAGGTATCTTCATCACTGTACAATAATCTCCACGTATATTGAGCAGGATGGTGTGATGGACAGAGGAATAACTTTGAGACTCTTCCATGAGCTTTCATAGACTTGTGTCGATGGTAAGCATTACCATCCTGTCCTTGTCCCAGATTGTCAAATAATGCTGTTCGGTCAGAACCTATTTGTGTCCATGTTGCTGTTTTGGCACAGTGGCTGCAGCAGTCCAGCAGGAAACACGGCCTCATCACTCTGGAGTACTTGTGTCTGAACAAAAGACAAGGTTCTTTTAACCAGGCTGAATAGGAGGTTGTGGAAAGTGACATGACTTTGAGTCATGATAGCTGAGTTCAAACCCACTTTAGGACTGTCGCTTTTCCCTTATGTTCTCTTACCTTTTCCATTCGGTTTTGATGTGTTTTCATATCATTTCCTGGAAAGAAGTCATATACCAAAATTATACGCAGATCTCTGGAAAGGAAATTCAAAGAAGAAGAAGAAGAACTGTTCGTTAAAATTCAATTTTCAATAGCAACAAATTATGCTTGTATTTAGTTTGGTTAGCAGAAGCAATTCACTTCATAAAATAACTCAGAAATGTGTCTGTTTTAGCCCCAATACTGAGTTCTTTCAAGAAACCACCTTGAAACCACTAAAGCAATAAAACACAGCTCTCTTTGCTCTCTTTCACCTGCTTGTGCATAATTTCTATTCTCCACTTTGCTCTCAGTGTGTACAGATGCTCTGTAATTCTCTCTGACATTTGGCTCCGCTGCTTGTTTCCTCTTCCCTACCTAACTCTCTTTTTGTATTATTTATATTTAAATCGAAACAGTTTTGCCCACATTGTTAAACTAATAAGTTCCTCAAGCTGATTTAATGCCATTTAATAGTTGTCAGACAAAATGTTATTTGCAGAGGCAGAGAGGAATCTTGACACTATGGACCCTAATTATTGCTTCTGAAAATAACTATCACCCTTAAGCAAAGTGCATGGGCCCCCGGTGGAGCTTTTCTCAGCATCTGGGGCAGCAGCTTTTGTGGTTGGGCTGTGCTGCATGCTAATTTTCTATTTCGGGATGACGCTTGGTTTATTTTGTGCATGTGTTTGTATCATTAAATAAGGTTTTCTGACCTTGCCTTCGGAATTCTATGGAGCTGCTTTCAAATATATATATATATACATATGAAAAAAATTAAGATGTCAGTGAAATAAGTTGAAATTGAACAAAGTTATAATAATTTAAAAAAGAAGATAATGACATTGATTTTGAATTGTGGTTCAACAGAAATTTTGCAACAAGCAAACAAAAACTAGAATGAACACAAGCATGATGGAGCTCCTGAACTAAAATTTTGCTAAGCAACACTTTGAGGCAATCACTGCAATCCTGTATTTTCTGTAACATTTAACAAGACGTCTACACCAGTTGACAGGTATTTTGGTCCACTGCTTACGAGCAAGGTCCTCAAACATTTTCGTTTATTTATTTTTTTATTATTATTTTCAACTACAATTCAAAAACAAAATTTTGTTTCACTAAATTGCAATTTTGTAAATTTTATTTATTATTACTTTTATTAGTTTCTTTACTGTTTTCTTTAATTGGAGGGTATGAATAATTTTGAGGACAACTGTGTATTTGACCCAAAGCAGCTCCAAATAATTCCCCATTTTGGTCAATACACCTTATGTGTGTGTGTGTGTGTGTGTTTGAACGAAAATAAGTTAACTACACATGTATTGAATAAAACAAGAAATCTAAAATCTTTTTCTGAAGTTTTTATTTGATCTTATTTTGAACATGAATATATGAGTTATGTTGTTGTTTGGATGCACTCGTGCACTTGTCAGAAGTAAATCCCATTTACAGGAAATTTTGCTGTGGTGTTTTTATATACCACAGATACTGTCAGATCATTAGCTCTGATGAACGATTCTTCATGGACCAGATATGGAAAACGATGTTCAAGCCAAGGTTTGAACATGTCTAGTGTTAGAGGAGAGATGATACGTCTGTTGTCCTTTTGTTCTTGGAAGGTGGAGTTCTTTAGTTGGAAGCAGAGGCCCGTGGAGAGGCCGTTGGTGTGGAATGGCTACCATGTTTCTGTCAATTTTCCCTCGGGCAGCTGTGGCTACATATGTAGCTTACCATCACCAAGTATGAATGAGGAGTGAATGAAAAATTGACCCAATGTGAGCGCTTTGAGTGTCCAGCAATAAAACGCGATATAAATCTAATCCATTTTTATTATCTATAATTATTATTTATTATCTATTGTTATTATTATTATTATTATTATTATTATTATTATTACGCACAGGTTGTCCAAACTCTGATCAGCTGGCCTAGGCAAATACATTAGAGCACTAGCCTCCACTATGGATGGAGTAGAAGGAGGACCCAAATGCAGGACGAGGAGGAGGAGGCAGGCAGGTACGGGAACAGAGGTTTATTTCTTTAGCGCAGGGAACATCAAACGACATCAGGGAAACACCAAGGAGCCACAGGGAAGTAATGATGACGACCTGGCAATGGACAACTGAAAACCGGGAGTACAAATACAGAGGGACTAATAATGAAACGAGAAGCAGGTGGCACAGATTACAAATGAAAACCAGGTGAACGAGGGCACAGGAAGTAAACTGGAACTAGACACAAAAAGGGAAGAACTACAAAGACAAAACAGGAAACATGATGGAATGACAAAACACAAAAACATAACCATAAGATCCTCGGATCTTGACACCCACCTTCTAAGAAATGGTTTTAACTCATAAAAAGAGACATAATATGCTTCATTTAAAATTAAATGAATCTATTCTGTGAAATGTATCTAATATTACTGCCTTTACAAGAATGCTATCTGAACTGATGGCATCATTATGAGATCACAGAGAAGCCTGAAAATATCAGCATGGCCACAAATAAAGCAGAGGATCCTCAGCTGTGATTTAATCTGTGACATCTCAAAGAATGCCACAGGGCCTTTGATAATCTTTCAACAACAGGGGGAAACAGGCTTTGGCCTGAGCCTCATCCCCAGATCAGAAAGAAGCCCCAAAATTAAAGCCACGTTAGTTCAACCCACTACAAACTAACACACTACACTAACTCAGTTTTTGGCTCAGGCTTGTAGCCAGGATATTCTGTCAAATCCAACACCCTTGTGTGTGTGTGTTTGTTTGTGACTTTCTAAGTGGGTGATGTGGACATTATTTGTTCAGATATGCAGTGTTTATTATGCTGAGGAGGTCTCCATTGCTGTGGCGAGACAGTACAGGAGTATAGACTGTCTGAAAAGGAGATGTTGCCATCAGCAGACTGTCAACCACACTCCAACACATCCAAACTCACAAAAAACATCCAGCCATCCACCACAGAAAGAAAGGGGATTGTTGACAGTGTTCACTGCCAGTCTGCTCCATCCACCTGCATGCCTGCATATACAAATATCCCCATGCCCATGAATATAACTGGATACAAACCTTTTCATTTGAGCAACAACTTGTCATCCTGCAGTGTTCAAGCTGTCATGAGGAATACAGCAAGTATGAAAAACTGAATTTGTGGATTGAATACAATTAAGTAAATCACACTGAACCCAGCAGGAATTACATCTTGAAAAACGTTACAGCAAGAAAGTACTATTCAAAAATTCATGCGTCCTTGAGGTATTTCAATATCACATGCTAATGAATACTTAATGATAAAAATAGTAACCACTGAGCAGACTTGATTCTCAAGCATGCATCATTGCACATTTGAGGAGGTTTCTCAGTGTGTTAACTTGTAGAGAATGATAATATTAATCAGTGTATTTTAAGCTGTATCTATGCTTCACCCTGCTGCAGCTTAGTGCTGTAAACTGATTATCTCCTCATAACACTGAGGTGAATTAAGTAGATAGATAAAGTGAATGAAAATCATTGTTGCATTAGCAGCCTGAATATGATATAATTACAAAAGAGCAGTAATCATATCTAGGAGGATGTGATCTTTGGTGCTATTATATCACATCCTGACCTGATTGCCACCTTGGTTATCACAGAAGGCTGAATGTGATGAGCAAAGCTACTTCACCTTGATTCATGCATTGAGTGAGCCTTCAGATGCTGTACAAAAGTAAATGTTTTTCTCCTAACAGTGTTTTACAGTCAAAAGGCAAGGACAAAGTTTTAAAATATCTAATCAGTGCAAGAATAACAAGTTGCCAGTGACTGTGCCAGTTTGATTTAGGATACCAAAACTGAAAAGGAGGATTTTGATAAATTTGCTGCAGGTAAAAAAAAAAAAAGAAAAAAAAGAAAAGTCATTCTGAATGGAAAAATGTACAAAAGTAATCATTGCAACAGCTTTAATTAATTTTCTTCATAAACAGTTTGGGCAAATTCTTTTTTTTTTTTTTTTATTTTGAGCAAATTTCCATCAGTCAGTCTGACCCCAGCTTCCTGCTTCTCCACAAACAATGTTTTTTTTTTTTTCCCCACTAGTAGCAGACAAAATATTGCCTGTGGAGTTCCCCACGGCCCTATTTTGGGGCCTCTTCTGTTTAACATCTACATGCTCCCACTGGCCCAGGTCATAAGGAACAACAATATTAGTTACCATAGCTACACAGATGACACACAGCTATATATTACAGTGTCACCAGGTGACCGGGGCCCTGTACAGGCTCTTGGTAAATGCATTGAGAAAATTAATGACTGGATGTGCCTCAACTTTCTTCAGCTGAACAAAAACAAAACTGAGGTGATTGTTTTTGGAGCCAAAGAGAAACAACAGCAGGTCATCACAGAACTTCAGTCCATACACCTAAAAACCACCAACCAGGCCAGAAAACGGCTGTAGTGATAGACTCAGACCTAAACCATGAAAAACACATCAAGGTGATCACTAAATCAGCCTACTATCACCTGAAGAACATCTCAAGAATAAAAGATCTGATGTATCAGGAGAATCTGGAACAACTAGTCCATGCATTCATCTTCAGTCGGCTTGATTACTGTAACAACGTCTTTACTGGTCTACCTAAAAAATCAGTTAAACAGCTGCAGCTCATTCAGAACTCTGCTGCCCGAGTCCTCTGCAGTTCACTAAGACCAGAAAAGTGGACCACATCAGTCCAGTTCTGAGGTCTTTACACTGGCTGCCAGTCTGTCAGAGAATAGACTTTAAAGTTCTGTTGCTGGTCTATAAAGCTCTGAATGGTTTAGGCCCAAAATACAGATCTGGGCATGAAAAAGTTCCTCCTTTTTCTGCCAGAAGTGGTGCACTAATAGTGCACCATTACTGCACTATCACTGGCTGAACAGCTTGTCCCGCAAATACACCATCACTTACGGTGTCCAAACTTGGTGTGTAGAAACATCCTTTTTCCGGGCATTCATTTATGCTCTGAAATCGTTTCACCTGGGCACACAGGTGTTTCTCTGTGCGATTGAATTAGCAGACAAGTTGCTGGTAAGTGGCTGGAAAGTGGCTGGCAGTCGGCTGAAAGGGGAACTGTTTCTTGCCCAGATCTGTACATCAGTGGCTGCATTTACATGGACCCAAATATACCGATTGCTTTCGTTTTAAAAGCTCTTTCAGAATGAAAATGATCCATGTAAACACCTCTTTCCGAATGAAAAGTGCTGAACCGAATGGATCCAAGATGGCTGCTGCTGATGCATATCCTTATGCAGTGTCTCTCAAGTCTTTCAAGAATCCAACAAAAATCTCCACATCCTAATGCCATCTATCTGGAATACTTCTAACTGATATGCTGGCTATGTTTGGACCTCATATGGTATGTTAAAAAAAATCTTGACATGATTTAAATTTTATGAATTATTTGTCTTTTTGTTTGTTTGTTTTTCTGTTTGTTTTTTTCTTTACTGATATTTTGTCTTAGAAAATGATAAATGATTATTATAATTCTAGTAGTAGTGATGAGGATGATAATAGCTCTGATATACTTATTAGTGAGGAGTTAAATTTAAATGACTTTCAATTTACAAATGGTAAAGGGTTTGATTTTGATATTGATCCTGACAAGCATTTTTTTGATGCATATAGTATAAATGCTTCATATTATTCAGAGGATCATTTTAAAAGATTAGAGTTAAGTGGTTTCACAATGATCCACTTATAACAGTTGAAGTCTCAGGTCAAATTTTACACAAAATAAGGAATGTTTAACATCATCTTCAAGTACATTTCAAGTAATTGCTATAACAGAGACTTGGCTAACTGATGAAATGAGTGAAGCATTTATGATGGAAAATTATGATTTCTATAATTTCAACAGAAAAAAATAAAAAAGGTGGTGGTGTAGCATTTTATGTTCTAAAGAATTTCTATTGTGAGATTACTGACACTTTGGTTATTGATGATGTAATGGAGAGTCTGACTATCCAGATAAAAATTGATACAAAAACCAGTATATTTTTAAGTGGTATTTATAGAGCTCCCAGTGCTCACATTGAACCTTTCCTAGATTGTTTACCGAGGGTTTTGCAAAATTTAAGTTAAAAGAAATTAGTTTTTTTGTGTGGAGACTTCATTATTGATTTATTAAAATGGAAAACGCAGAAATTAATTTCTAATTTTATAAATGAGATGTTCAGTTTTGGTTTAAGACCTATAATTTATATACCAACTAGGGTAACTCAAGAATGTGCCACTCTTATAGATAATATTTTTACTAATATTGATGATATTTCTAAAAGCGGTCTATTGTTGAGTGATATTACAGATCATTTTCCAATATTTTTTAATTAGCAAAATATAAAGCTAAAAAAGACATTTCAAAATTATACCATTAATATGATAAGATCTAGAACACCTGAAGGTATTGAAGCATTTAAGACTGAAATATAAGTTTGTGCATGGGATGGCGTTTATAGTGATAATCCAGATGAGGCTTATGTGGCATTTTTGTCTACATGGTCAGAACTTTATGATCGTCACTTTCCAATGATAAGGTTTCAGCAAAAAGAAAAATGTAAAAGGAACCCATGGATAACAACTGGGCTGGAAAAAGCATGTCATAAAAAAAAAAGTTCTTTATAAAAAATATATAAAAAATAGAACAACTGAAAATGAAAGGGAATATAAAATTTATAAAAATAAGCTTACCTCACTTTTGAGAACACAAAAGAAACTCTATTATAATAAAATATTTGAAAATTGTAAAAATAATATAAAACAGACCTGGAATGCAATAAATCAGGTTTTGAACAGACGTAATAATAAAGAAATTCCATTCCATTTACTCAAGAATACAAATACTAAAGTAGAAAACGTACAAACAATGGTGGAGGAATTCAATAATTATTTTGTTAATATGGGGCCATCACTTGCACAAAAAATTCCTGTGCAGGACAAAGACAAGCAGCTTGTTGGAAATATAATAAATGTAAATATGAAGTCTATGTTCTTGTGTGGAGTGACTGAAATGGATGTCACTGACACGGTTAAAATATTTAAGTCTAAAAAAACAGCTGACATAAATCATATTGATGTGGGGATTATTAAAGAAGTCATTAACTTAATTGCAAAACCACTTTCTCATATCTTTAACCAGTCGTTCCTCCTTGGAATTGTCCCCGATAACATGAAGATAGCAAAGGTTATTCCCGTTTTAAAGAATGGTGACAAGCATCAAATCGAAAACTACAGGCTCATATCAATTCTTCCACAATTTTCTAAAATCCTGGAGAAACTTTTTGTGAAACAGCAGTACGGATTCAGAGAAAAACAAACTACAACATATGCTATTATGAATATGCTTGAGGAGGTCAGCTCTGCTTTGGACAATGATGAATTTTCAATTGGTATATTCTTAGATTTAAAGTGAGCTTTTGACACCGTGGTCAATTACTGAATAAACTTGAAAAGTATGGGGTTCGAGGTACAGTTTTTTCTGGGTTAAAAGTTATCTGGAAAATCGTCAACAATGTGTTCAAATAAAAAATGCAACATCTGAACTCAAGACTGTAACGTGTGGCATACCACAAGGTTCTGTAATTGGTCCAAAACTTTTTATTATTTTCATTAATGATCTTTGTAACTTGTCTCAATTGTTTAAATGTATCGTGTTTGCTGATGATACAACTTTGGTTTGCTCAGGCAAAAAGTTAAGAGAACTTTTGCCTCTGATAGAGAGAGAATTATATTTACTCAAAGCCTGGTTTGATATGAACAAGTTGTCACTGAATATATCAAAAACAAAATTTATGACATTTGGAAGTAAAAATGTGATTCTTGATGAAGTAAAATTAAATATACTGTAGATGGCATTGAAATTGAAAGGGTCTTTGATGTTAAATTCCTAGAAGTCGTAATTGACTCAAAATTAACCTGGAAGCAACATATACATTATATTTAGGCAAAAATGTCAAAAACTCTTGGTACTCTTGGTATATTTATTGTACCGTAATACTCCGGTATATGACTTAAGGTGTGGAACTATGGGGTGGCACATATAAGACAGTACTTAATGATATCGTTTTATTACAGAAACGTGCCATACGCCTGATAAATAACGCTGGATATTATGACCATACACATTCATTATTTATCAAATCAAATCTTATGAAATTTAAAGATATGATTTATTACAGAACAATCCAAATTATGTTTAAAGCTAAACAAAATACTCTTCCAGAAAGTGTCCAAAAATATTTTAAGCTTCAGCAAACTAAATATAAAATAAGAGATGATTGTAAATTTATTGTGCCAACATCCAAAAAAGGGGTGAAAAGAAGATGTGTGTCTTTTTAGGGAGTCCAACTAAGGAATAATCTCAGCAAGGAGATAAAAAAATTGCAATACTTAATTTATATTTAAGAAGAAGATCTCCCAGTCCATTTTTGAGAGATATGTAGCTGACTGAAAAAAAAGAAGAAAAAAAAAAAGAAATCTTTTCCTTTCCTGTCACATTCTGTAGCTGTGTATAATTGTTTTCTTTGTCTCGAATATACAATGTGAGGTAACTCATTTGATGTAAGATTTATTCTTTTAGGCATAAAAGCTCTCTGCTTCTGCCTGTTTCGGTCTGAGAAGCTTTGATTGTTTCATTAATGAAAAATGTTTTATGACTGAAACAATAAACTAAACTGAACTGAACTGAATTTTCACCCGGTTTCACGGGGGTAGAATATTCCTTTCCCCAAACCGAACAGGGTATCATGTAAACGCTGAATCGGAAAGTTGTGAGGTTGCGCTCTTACAGCGCATGCTTCGACAAGACGTCAACGTGCAACAAGTGATGTTTCCTCATTTTGACAGATGGCTGTGAACAACATACAGATCTGGGAATGAAAAGGTTCCTCCTTTTTCTGCCAGAAGTGGTGCACTAATAGTGCACCATTACTGCACTATCACTGGCTGAACAGCTTGTCCCGCAAATACGCCATCACTTAAGGTGTCCAAACTTGGCGTGTAGAAACATCCTTGTTCCGGGCATTCATTTATGCTCTGAAATCGTTTCCCCTGGGCACACAGGTGTTTCTCTGTGCCATTGAATTAACAGACAAGTCGCTGGTAAGTGGCTGGTAAGTGGCTGGCAGTCGGCTGGAAAGGGAACTTTTTCACGCCCAGATCTGTAATTCCCTGAACAGCAACAGAAAGTTTGTTTTTTACTCAAATGCTGTCTCTACACCTATTTTCTCCTGGTTGTCTGCAGGTGGAGCACATGGGTATCAGCAGCTGCTGGATTAAAGTCCTGCAGAAACCACAACAACCGTGAAGATCAGTTTTTAAATAACGTGATGTAACATCATTCTGCACATGTCAG
Organism: Atherinomorus stipes; assembly: GCA_023101725.1. Lineage (NCBI taxonomy): Eukaryota > Metazoa > Chordata > Actinopteri > Atheriniformes > Atherinidae > Atherinomorus > Atherinomorus stipes. The sequence goes on along the minus strand of JALJCO010011978.1, from coordinate 1,357,010 downwards.
ACAGGAATATTCTGAATAAATATTGGCGCATGCCCACGCCAGATCGGAATGAATTAGTTCCCATATACTTAAACAGCTGCCCTGAGATCCTCAATCAGAATGATTTAATTCTGAAATGGAAAAAAGTCTCCATGTAAACGTTCCCAGTGACCTCTTGACCTAGTATGAACCTACTAGACACCTCAGGTCATCTGGATTCGGTCTTTTATCAGTTACCAGAGTCAGAACCAGACATGGAGAAGCTGTGTTCAGCTTCTATGCTCCACATGTCTGGAACAATCTCCCAGAAAGTCTCAGATCAGCTGAAACACTTAGGCCCTGATTTACAAAGAATCCAAATAAAGACCGCTCATTTTTTTGCCGTGCTGATACAGTGTGCGTTGTTTCTTCAGCCTTTGCAGATGATCTGATTACACACGCAATCTGTAACAGGTGCAAACAGCAGTATTTAAATGAGGATTTAGCATGCGCTATTGCTTTGCCATGGAAAGCTCAGAAGAGCATGTGGTAAACGCAAAATGAAATTCGACCCAATAGAGAAATTTTAGTTCTAGAGATATAATATGAGTCAAATAAAAAATAGAATATAAGATAAATATGATGCTATAAAATACAAACAACACTTTTGACCAGCCCCGAATGCAGTTTACCTTCTTGACTTTCTTCTTTTTGTAAGACAATTTATTTTAGCTGTTCTTACCTTGACAGTTTTGGCTGTCACTTTAGCCTTCATCAGAAGTTGTCGGACTTCCTGGTGTGAAGTGTGTTATATAGACAGCTGACCGGGAATTCCGACGTGACCTGTCATGAGAACAGCTGACCGGGCACGGCAACTTACAATGAAGAGCTCGTGCCCGGACTCGTCTGTCGTCCTCCGGCCCCCTGCTGGTGACTGAGGATGGAATCCCAGGTGTGTCCGACAACTTCTGATGAAGGCTGAAGTGACAGCCGAAACTGTCAAGGTAAGAGCTTCTAAAATAAATTGTCTTACAAAAAGAAAAAAGTCGAGAAGATTATCACACTGAAGACAAGATGAAAATCCTGAATAAAAAACAATGCAGTTTACCTTTAACATCATCCTGTATTCCAGTAGCAGGTGATACTGCAACATAAACAGTCCTGTTACTTCAGCAAGGGTCCAGTAAAAAATATTCCAGTAAAAGCCCCCCCCCCTCCCCCCCAAACAAAAAAAACCCAAAACAAAACATGTCTGGTGAGAATGAAAGGATTTTAAGGAGTTAGTAGGTCTTTAGTTGAGTTGAGATCTTGTGATTGTGAAGAAGGTGGCATACTAGGTTAAGCCTGCAGGTCCAGATGGTGTCAGTCCCAGAGTTCTCAAGACCTGCTCAGAACAACTATGTCCGGTTCTCCAGCACCTTTTAAACACCAGCCTGAGACAGAACAGAGTTCCAGTGCTGTGGAAAACATCTTGTCTTGTTCCAGTCCCTAAAAAAAACACAACCAGCTGAACCAAATGACTACAGACCAGTTCCTCTGACATCTCACATCATGAAAGTCCTGGAGAGACTCTTACTGGCTCACCTCAACAAGAAAGTCAACACCTTTCAGGACCCATTACAGTTCGCATATTGTAATGGGCTTGGGGTGAAGCCCATCATCTTCTTGCTTCCAAGAGCCCACTCTCATTTGGACCAGTCAGGCAGCACTTTGAAGGTCATGTTCTTTGATTTTTCAAGTGCCTTTATTACTATTCAGCCTGCTTTGCTATGTCAGAAGCTCCAAAACTTCCAGGTGGATCCCTCCACAACCACCTGGATTTACCACTACCTCACAAACAGACCACAGTTTGTGAGACTGAAAGGTTGTGTGTCTGAGATGGTGGTCAGCAGCACTGGAGCACCACAAGGAACTGTACTCTCACCATCCCTCTTCACACCTCAGACTTCCAGTACAACTCTGAGTCCTGTCATCTGCAGAAATACTCTGATGACTCTGCAGTTGTGGGGTGTATTAGTGATGGACAAGAAGCCGAGTACAGGGAACTGGTCAACCAGTTTGTGAAATGGTGCAGTAACAATCACCTCATCTTAAATACCAGCAAGACTAAAGAGATGATTGTTGACTTCAGGAGGAGCAAGAACAATCAGCATAATCCTGTCTACATCCTGGAAGAGGAGGTGGAAGTGGTGGAGAATTACAAATACCTTGGAGTTCAGCTGGACAACAGACTCGACTGGAAATACAGCACTGACTGCATCTACAAGACAGGTCAGAGCAGACTCTGCTTCTTAAGGAAGTTGAGATCATTCAACGTCTGCACCAAGATGTTGCAGATCTTCTGCAAGTCTGTTGTGGAAAGTGCAATTAGCTTTGCAGCATCTGCTGGGGCAGCAGCATCAGAACCAGAGACTTGAAGAAACTAAACAAGCTGGTCAAGAAAGCTGGTTCTGTGCTGGGGAGAACTCTGGTGCCGCTGGAGCTGATTGTTCAAAAAAGAATGCTGCACAAGCTGATGAAGATGATGGAAGATTCTTCCCACCCTCTCCACAACACAGTGAAGAATCAACAGAGTGTGTTCAGTGGGAGGCTGCGTCAGGTTCGCTGTAGGACGGAAAGATACAGAAATTCATTCCTACCAGCAGCCATCACCTTGAAGAACAAAACTGACTGACTGACTTATTATTGTGATGTTATTACTTCATATAAATGTTTTATTGTTAAAAAAAAAAAAGAGTGAGCTTCTTGCTATGTTGAATTTCCCTTCTGGGAAAAATAAAGTATTTTTCATTTAATTTCATTTCATTTCATACTATTCATATAATTTCTACAATCAGCAAACTTTTCAGTGACCCAGCTGATGTCCATGGGGCTCTGTCATCACTTACTGTACATTGTCATGGACCTTGTCTAAACAAACCATGTACCCCACATAAGACAAAGGGGGACAGAGCCTTTTCTGTAACAGGTCCAAAGCTTTGTAACGCTCTGCCCCATCACATTACACGGGCCCAGTACACTGGGCATTTTACACCTCCTCTGAAGATGCATCTATATGCACTGGCTTTTAACACAAGTGTGTGATTTATATACTTTTGTCTTCTGGCTGTTTTAGTCTTTTATATATCTTGTAATTATTTCAATTAGTTTTATACAGTTTGCAATAATTTGCAGATTTGTACAGCACTTTGGGCACTTTATGTTTCAGATGTGCCATTTAGATAAACTTGACTTTGATCTTGTTGGTTAAAGGTGATCGCTCAAAAAACTTGGTACTTATTTTTGGTCACTTTCTAGAGTGTCCAAAGCATGTCCGAAATCCCTGCCTTGGGTATGAACAAGTATTACTGGCATAAAAGCGCTTTCCTCCTTATTCATGTTGTGATGAGGGATTACTCATCTGACTAAATCATTTTTTCACTTCTCTGTAGACAGCGGTTGTTGTTATTGGTCTATTAAACTCTGAAGCATACTATGGTGTTTGTAGAAGGAGGTTGGGACACTGTAACCTTTTTATAATATCCGTCTTTTTGCAACAGTTGACACACTGTTCTTGCTGACAAGGTCTGATCACTTCCTGCAGAGGCAGTCAGTCAAATGAGAGGAAGCTGTTCTTCTGTTTTCCCCTGCTAAAACTTTAATTTTATGGCTTTGCAGCCTTTATCCGTCCTTCCATGCCATCACAATTAAACCTTTTTTACATAAGTCATATTACAGTCTTTGTTCACAAAATGTTGCAATTTCCTAAAGTCTTAATGAAAGGTTTGCAACAAGCTTTGGTCAAAATAATACAGAGACACTGCAGCAGCTTCTTTCTCTTCCATTAATTTACATCCCTATTCAAGTGGATCATATTGAGGAATGTGGAAAGACCCTCTCAACTTCTCTTCACCCCTCTCTTCCTCAGGGTCTGCCTCTTGTGAGATTTGCAGTATTCAATAACCCATGGAGCACTTTATTATTGAATGAGAATGCATGCAGTAAATAGCTTGAGAGCACAGACCACACACCAAACTAGAGCAAAATTCCTTTCTGGTCATTTTCCCTCTCAAATACAAACAATTTTGCCATCTGCAGTTTGATCATGGGCCACTGTTACTGATTCCTCTTTTAGGCATAGTCTCATCATGAGTCATTTGTTGAACTGAAACACATGACACAGAGTGTAACGGCTGCTGACCGGTTAACAACACCACTGAGAACTCTTTGTAATTTCTCTGTCACATATTGGCTCCATAAACTCTGGATTTATCTGTTGCTCTATCCCTCTGTTTGTTTTTTCAGCAGTTAACATAAGGAGCTGTAGCTTATATGGCCAATATCTCACCATTGTTGGTTTTTGTAATAGCTGTTACTTGTGCTGCACTGACGGTGCATTCAATTAGAGATTGAAAATTAAAGTTTTTAATTTCCAACTTTCAAAATGACACAAATATCATTGGTTTAGCACCATTATCTCATTTCCACAATCACTTAAGTGAACTATAACTACTCTTGTGATTTAATGTTTATAGCAGAGCTGCCAAAACAGTTAATTTTATATTAACTGTCCTTCTACTTCCCGCTGTCTGGCTAGTTAATTTTTAGAATGTGGAAATACATGATGCTACACAAAGTACAAGTTCTGCTGAAAAGAAAATTTCTTACCACTGATGCTCTTCAACCTCATCATCTACGTGACTGCAAAACATTTAGCTATACCAGAGATTCCCCAGCAGAGATGCTAGCATTGATGCTAGCTTGTCAAGCTACACTAGAAAAGGTGTTCAAGCACAAACCAATGAAGTCTACCTTCAACCAATTAATTTATTCCCTTGCAAAATGGAAAGCAATAGATTGTAGACAATTTTCAGTGGTAGAAGACAACAAGTATAGGATTTTACCTCACTTATAAGCCACTGCTGAGGAGCACAGCTGTCTAGAATCTCACAGCTTTATTTCACTGTTTTTTTTTTTTTTTTTTCTTTTTTTTCCTTTTTTTTTTTTTTTTCTCCCCTTAATTTTTTTCTTCTTTCATCTCAGTTCTCTTTTCCCTTCTTTCCTTCAATTCCCTATTATTTTATTTTCCTCTAATATTTTTCTTCTTCCCATCTTTTTCCTCTTTATTTTTTATCCATTCTCCTCTCCCCACCTTTTCTCTCTCACTTTCTCTTTTTTTGTATTTGGTTTTCTTTGGCTTTCAGCCCCCTTTTGTCAATTCCCTTTTGTCGTTCTACTCCCCCCCCCTTAACCCCTCTTCCTTTTTTTACTCTTCTTTTTGATATTTCTCTTTCTTTCTCTCCCCTTTATTTAACTCTTTTTTTCTTTTCCCCTCTTTCCCCCTCTCCCTCCTTCTTCTCTTCTATTTTTCTTTTTTTTTTTCTCCCTCTCTTCTCTTCTCTCTCATCTCTTTGTTTTTTTTCTCTCTTTTTTCTCCTCCCCCCCCCCCCCCGTGCCCCTCCTCCCGTTCTTCCTTTTTCTCCCTTTTTTTTTTTCCTTCCCTCCCCTCCCCCCCCCCCTTTTCTGGGGTTTTCCTCAAATCAGATTCTTTCCTTCTTTGTTTCCCTTTTTTTTTTTAATTTTCCCTTTTTTTTTTTTTTTTTAAACCCTCTGAGTCACTCTTATAATCTTTAAAATAAATTTAATTAATTAATTAATTAAAGAAAAGCAAAGAAAGGTATAGACTAATCTGGCCAAACACCACAACTAGACTGTCCGCCATTGCCTCGGGGGTGTTTCTGTACATGTGTTATGAGAACAGATGAGAATCTGACTTTTTCCTTAACAACTTGGAGGAAATCTGGAAGGACTGTTGCATTCCTGGTTATTGGAACAGCAGTGGAAAACTTTAATTGTGGTAACAAGTGAATAAGAAGATTATGGACATTTATTTGGAGATTTCTGCTGTCTGTGACAAAAGTGGATGGTGCTGCTGCTCAGTCCACTGATGTCAGTGTGTTCGTATTGGGAGGAATATCGGACACACAGAGCAGAGGAGGAACAACTTGTTGCCATGGTTGAGAAAACACTGGATTTAATCCCCAGCAACAAAAATATGGTAAATTATGGTGAACACTCAATCTGACACTTTTTTTCACGTATATGCTCCCGAAAATGTTGCACCGCATAAGTTATTATACTAGGTAATGCTAACAGAGACAGCTGTGGTGTTGCTGCGAGTTAATGACTAATCTGGGAGATATTGTGAAATATAACGTTATTTGCTCTGATCAGGGCAACGTTGTGACCAGAAAATAAAAATAATTAAGTCGCAAACACAAACGGATCAGGAACAGTGTCCTGCAGCCTTTAGTTTCATCTGCAGGACATGTGAGGACTACCTGGTCTGTAGCTGCAGTCATTAAACAATACCAAAAGTCATATGTATGACAAAACAGAAAAGTAACGACCTTTGAAAGAGTTTAGTTTTTCAAAACGTTTGTAATCATGAGATTTCTGTGTTACTCCAGTGTGTCTTGTCATTAAAGCCAGTTTCTGTAGATTAATAATAGTTTAAATTAATGCTCCGACGTAAAATAAATAAATAAATAAATGTCAGAATACTTTAGAGATCTCAGAATAACATAACTATAGGTTATCATTCATTACCTTAGACTGTCCAGATATACTGTATGTACCGTATACCAAGTGTGAATGGTTGTCTGTCTCTCTGTGTTGGCCTTGCGACAGCTTGGCGACCTGTCCAGGGTGTACCCCGCCTCTCGCCTGATAATAGCTGGAATAGGCTCCAGCAACCCCTGCAACCCTGAACTGGATAAATGGTACAGAAAATGACTGACTAATGATACTTTATGAATCCCAATTAGAGAGCCAATTAGGAAATTCATTCTCTGCATTTAACCCATCTCAGGTTGAACCTGAGAGCAGTGGGCTGATATTTAAAGCGCCCGGGGAGCAGTTGGTGGGGGCTAAAGACCTTGCTCAAGGGTCCACAGTGGTTTACCTGAGTGCCGTGTCAGGGACTCAAACCCGGGTGTGCCGTACCAAAGCCCGTGACAATACAGCTATGCTACCCACTCCCTGTCCACCGTTGTGAATCCAAATAGTCATAATGCTTTCCATGTTGGCAGATAGGAGGTAATTGGGACTCGTCCCCGTTACAGTGGCGGTGCCGCAAGATGGCGCAACAGGCAAAAGGCTCGTCGGATTAGTTTATAGCAGTCAGAGTCAAACTTATTGTGATGGAATCCAGTTAGCAATCAAATTTTCTCAGTGTTACTACTCATCATTGATAGTGAGTAGAGGCCAATGATGTGAGGTCAGGGGAGGCAGGTGCCAGAAATAAACATGTTTACAGCCTCGTTCAAAATATCATTTTAGGTTTAATAGGTCAAATTTACCTTCATGTCAACTCTAAGGGGGGTGATTTGTTTTATAACTCATTGGTTGGCTCCTTGTTTGCACTCGGTAAGGTCTCAGTCTGTACTAGAATAATACAGTGGTGGTTTTTAGCCAGCAATCAGCAAATTCAAGCATGCCTTACCTTTATTCCGCCATTTAGGGGTTAATCTTCGTTAGCTCCTGTTAGTTTAGAGTTAGGTCAGTTAGTATTTTGCGCAGAGTAGTTTGGCTGTCAATCATTTGACCCAATGCCGCTTTGCCCATTTTTGTATTTTCCGGGAGTGACAACACACGCAACGCAGTGATAATGGGGGCAATGGGAACGCCCAATGGATGATGTAGTGGAAGGTTCATCCCCTTTTTTAATGGTCTCTGATTTAGACCCAGGAGGAATAAAGTAGTGGTCCCCTTTTGTCCAGAGAGTACCCTTCCTGCAGTTACTATGGCCAACAAGGGCGGCACCATACATTCAATCCATACCAGAAGTTTCAAGCGAAAGTTAGTTAAAAGTGCCATGACATCAAATTTCACTTTTCTGGGGTGTTGGGGGTATAATATGATCTCTTATGCACTGATGAGGCCATGTAAGTGTCCAAAGTGAGTATCAAAGTCCCTGTTTATGGTCAGTCAGTTTGTTTCTCTGTTCAGAAACGGTTGAATTAGACAACAGCTTATCATTCTACGTAGCTTTAGCATGCTACGTAATTCATTTGCTCCAATTAGAGCACACTATTAAGCAAACAGCAAACAGCCCCCCCCCCCCCCCCCCCCCCCCCCCCCCCTTTGCTGATTCAACTCGTGAGTGGAGCTGAGAACTGCTGGCAGTCAGGTAGGGTTTTCAAATAAATGGATTTAAAAGAAAACTTATACAGCAACTCTGAGGGAGGTGACCACAACGTTGTCATTACCCGTAAACAGAGTTTACTGTCTGAAATGCCTGTGTTGCTAACAGATAGCCTTTAGAAAACTCAGACTGCAACATAATTTCTCTAAATAAGGTTATAGCCAAATAAGGTGTAGCCAATCAAAATGAAGTCGACTTGGTCTCTGGGTAAACTGTATATCATTGCCGCACCCAACTCTTTTACTGAGGAGGGAGATCTAGCGTTTCAAAACAATCCCCTGCTGTCAAAAGTGCCGTTTTTTTCTTTGGAGAACAGGGATTATCACGCTCCGCGGTCCGGTTCCGGTTTGAACATCTAAGCTTCCTCTTCCGGGCCAGGTGGCTTATGTTGCTGCTCTGTTCCATTGTGTACATCTATACCCCACCGTACCTAGTTTTCATATTCCCGCTCCTAGAAGATGAAGCATTTGTCGGAGGAAGGACCGAAATTTAAAAAAACAGTTGCACGATGTCTGTAGTCGGCACTTCAATATCAGACACACTACAGCTAGCATTAGGAAGCTCGCGTTAGCTGATGTTACCAACTTTTCGCTTGTGAAAACATACAAGCGTCTGAAAACTGGTCTGTACCCTCCCGTTTCCAGTGGACACTGGGACTGCCAAAGGAATGCTTTCAGATGCTTGTGTGTTTTCAGCCGCCAAAGTTAGGCACGTCATCGAGCTGGCTCTAGCCTGCCACACACTGTGCAGACTGCCGCACAAACAAACGTGTGTCGTTATTATAAAGTCCGTCCTTCACCGCGCGAATCAGTCGTTTATCCCTTCTTCCTTAGCATCACTTCAGTCTGAATGAAAACTTGCATTGGCGTTTATCCGATTTACAAAGTTTAACAGGTAGTAGCTGACGGACTACTGTTAGCAGGTTAGCATTAGCCAGCTCGATAACGTGCCTAACTTTGTGCGGCTGAAAACACACAAGCATCTAAAGCGTCTCCTTTCTTGGCAGTCCCCAGTTGTTCCATTGGAAACGGGGAGGTACAGACCCGATTTTCAGATGTTTGTGTGTTTTAAGACGCACAATGTTAAGCACGTCAGTAAACGCTGGCTGGCTAATGCTAGCATGCTGTGAAGTGCTGGTGTTGTGCCCCACCGGCGACAAACAAACGTGTGTTTTATTTTAAAGTTCGCCCTTCACCGCGGCAATCGATCGCTTTGATCCTCTTCTTCCTTAGTATCACTTCAGTCTAAATGAAAACTTAAGTATGTTTGGAGTTTATCCGATTTAAACAGTATAACAGAGCAGGAACGGTGTTGTTAACATGGCCCGAAGAGGAAGTGTCCAAATACCGGGAACTCCGTAAGCATATAATCCCCTATCGACATATGCAGCAATGTCAACTACATGAACTAGTTTTTACTACTATGTCATCACTCCTTTAAACACCACTAAGAGTATCTATCTGCGCTTCACCCGGATCGTGTGGTGAGTTGGGTGGTTAGGGTAGGGAAGGGTAGGGTTAGATTTTAGTAAGTCAGATGAAGAAGAAACTTCTGCTTGGACTTCCGGCATGCATTGGATATACAGCGATGCCTTTGTCAGCCATCGTGACTACAGTTGGATCCCTCTCCCTGCCTCATCTGTCTAACTGTTATGTGGACTAGAGGACTTTAATTCAGGGCTGCAGCGCCAACCAACTCGGTGATGTCAAAGCTTAGAGTGCTGCAAGATGGCCATGCCCTGACTATAAAAATATAAAACATTGCCACGTTTTTTTCCTTTATTTGCTCATATTTTTCACGTTTGTTATGTAATTATTGATAGATGTAAGACCAGGGCTCAGTCCAGTAAATAAAGTTAGTTTGGTTGAGCGTTTCATTTCCACTTTAATACAAACACTTAAATACACTTTAATACTGCTTCCTAGCCAAACAGGAGCTAGCATTCTGTTCCACTGAGAGAGACTCTTAAGAAAAAAGAACACTTTTACAACCAAGTTATAAGGCTTTTTGTGAAGAAGGGGTGGCACATGGACTTCATGTATAAGTAAAGGTAAGGCCAATAATGTTTTTAGGGTTTTGTTTTTGTTTGTAAAAACAGATGGGAGTAGAAAAAAATCAAATACTTGTCCTAAATTAATTCTTCTTCTTCTTCTTATCCTTTCTGGCAATCTTTATTGAAATTGATCAAAGCACCAGAATTTCAAGTTTGAAAAATAAGTGAAATTTTTACTGAAAGTCACATCTCGATAGGCTACTTTAATTTATTTAGACTAAGTATGAATTGTTTAGATCGCAAGAAGGGGGCTCTATCCATCGTTATAAAAGAAACATTCTTTGTAGGACAAATGTTCTTGTGTTTGTGTGTGAGTGTAATTGATTTAGGAATTCTGATGGGATAAGAAGCATTACCAGTAGTTTCATGCTGCCAGATGAATAGTGAATAAGATACTCTTTTCATTTCTTAAAATTGTAAATCTGATTCTAGAGGAGTCAGTGCCTCACCACTCATGAACCTTACCGCACGTCACTGGTGGAGGCTCTTTTAGCATTTAGACTTTCACTGCAATATTTAATTTATGTGATTAATTTAGACCAATCAATCACGGAGCGTTAGGTTCTAAAAAATTTTAAGCAAAGCAAAAAGCTAGATTAAGGGTTTCAACTTCCCAATTTCCAGGGTACAGCAAATGCACCATCATCTGGGGTCAAAGCCAAGCCATGATAATGAGAAAAGACTCTAGAGAACTTTGTGAGGTGACATACCCTGGAAATCTGAAAGACTTACTGAATGATACATTCTTAAATGTAGGAAGCTTAAAATGAAATGCCAGGATGGTGTTTCTTCTGTGGTTTGTGTTGGTAGTGACTTCAGACACAGCTCAAGCACAAACAGAAAGAGGGAATTCTCCAGAATATGTCACCAGTAAAGTCAATTCAGTGGTGTTGACAAACATGTCACAGTGCAAGTGGATGTCAATTGATAAGCTGCAGCATGCAGCACAACTGCTTAGAAGTTCATGGTTCTCCACATACAGTGAGTACAGAAAGTATTCAGACCCCTTTGAACTTTTCACTCTTTTTTTCATTGCAGCCATTTGCTAAAATGAAAAAAGTTAATTTTATTTCTCATTAATATACACTCAGCACCCCATCTTGACAGAAAAAAACCTGAAATGTAGAAATTTTTGCAAATTTATTGAAAAAGAAAAACCGAAATATTACATGGTCAAAAATATTCAGAACTTTTGCAGTGACACTCATATTTAACTCACAGGCTGTCCATTTCTTCTGATCCCCCTTGAGATGGTTCTACTCCTTCATTGGAGTCCAACTGTGTTTAATTAAACTGATTGGACTTGATTAGGAAAGGCACTCACCTAAGTCTATATAAGACCTTACTGCTCACAATGCATTTCAGTGCAAATGAGAATCATGAGGTCGAAGGAACTGTCCAAGGAGCTCAGAGACAGGATTGTGGCAAGGCACAGATCTAGACAAGGTTACAAAAGAATTTCTGCAGCACTAAAGGTTCTTAAGAGCACATTGGCTTCCATAGTCCTCTAAATGGCAGAAGTTTGGGACAACCAGAACTCTTCCAAGACCCGGCCATCCAGCCAAACTGAGCAATTGTGGGAGAAGAGCCTAGGTGAGAGAGGTAAAGAAGAACCCAAAGATCACTGTGGCTGAGCCCCTGGTCCCGACAAGATTACTGGTCGCGTCCTGAGAGACTGTGCTGTGGAGCTCAAGGATGTCTTCACAGACATCTTTAACATCTCGCTGAGACAAGTTGTCGTCCCGAGGTGCCTCAGAACCACCACCATCATCCCGGTACCGAAAAAGTCGCCCCCCCACCCGCCACAACGACTACCACCCCGTCGCACTCACCCCCAACATCATTAAGTGCTTCGAGCGGCTAGTCGTGCACCACACAGGTCCATCCTCCCCCCCGCTCTGGACCTCTACCAGTTTGCATATTGGTCCAATCGCTTGACTGATGATGCCATCTCCACTGCCCTCCACTCAGCCCTCACCCACCTGGAGACTAAGGACTTGCATGTCAGAATGCTGTTCATTGACTTCAGCTCAGCATTCAACACAATCATTCCCCAGCAGCTCATGGTCAAACTGGTCCAGCTGGGACTCTAGACCTCCCTCTGCAATTGGCTGCTGGACTTCTTGAAGGGGGGGACCACAGGCAGTTCAGGTCGGCAGCAACACCTCCAGCACCATCACACTGAAAACAGCCCCCCCCCCCCCAAGGATGCCTACTGAGCCCCTCTCCTCTCACTCTGCTGACCCACAACTGAACTCAAACATTCAGCTCCAAGCTCTTCATCGAGTTCTCAGATGACACTTCTGTGGTGGGTCTCATCAACAACAATGATGAGACAAACTACAGGAGTGAGGTGAGCCGCCTGGCCACGTGGTGCAAGGACAACCATCTCCATCTGAATGGGGAGAAGATGAAGGAGATCGTGATAGACTTCAGGAGAGAGCCTGTCCAGCATGCTCTACTGATCATCAACAGTACTGAAGTGGAGCGGGTGAGCAGCACCAAGTTCCTGGGTGTGCACATCTCCCAAGACCAGTCCTGGGACATCAACACCACGTCCCTGGCCAAGAAAGCCCAACAGCTACTCTACTTCCTGCGGAAACTGAGAAGAGCAAGAGCCCCGTCCCCCATCATGCAGTCCTTCTACAGGGGCACCATGGAAAGCATCCTGACCAGCAACATCACCCTGTGGTACGGAACCTGCACCGCAGCCTGCCGCAAGACCCTGCAGCGCACCATGAAAGCAGCTGGGAAGATCGTCGGTGTCCCCCTCCCTTCTCTATTGGACATTTACCACTCCCATCTCACCTGCAGAGCCACCAGGATCGCAGGTGACACCACCTACCCCGCCCATAGTGTCCTCACCCTGCCGCCGTCAGAGACAGCTTTTTCCACCAGGCAGTGAGGACGTTCAACTCCCTCCCTGCCCTGCACTGGCACTTGTTCAGTACTGCAGAACATTGCACTAAATGGAACTACTACATATTGCGCACTCGTATCCGTCAGGACTGCTACTCAGTTTACCCTGCCATATGCATTATTTGCACTATTGCCACCGGGCGGATTTTGATATTTTATATTTTCATCTTTTTTGTGTTCTTATCTTATAATTTATTGTATTTTCTTGAATGCACCATGGGGTTGAGAGAGATGCAATTTCATCTGTGCCGTATGTCCACATGTGGCTCACTTGACAATAAAATTGAAGTTGAAGTCCAGAGATGCAGCAGGGAGACGGAAGAAAGTTCTACAAAGTCAACTATCACTGAGCCCTCCCCCAGTTGGGGCTTTATGGCAGAGTGGCCCCATGAAAGCCTCTCCTCAGTGCAAGACATATGAAAGCCCACATACAATTAGCCAAAAAACACATGAAGGACTCTCAGACTGTGAGAAATAAGATTATCTGGTCTGATGAGACCAAGATTGAACTTTTTGGAGTTAATTATAAGCAATATGTGTGGAGAAAACCAGGCACTGCTCATCACCTGCCCAATATGATTCCAATAGTGAAACATGGTGGTGGCAGCATCATGCTGTGGGAGTGTTTTTCAGCTGCAGAGACAGGATGTCTGGTTGCAATTGAAGGAAAGATTAATGCGGCCAAGTACAGGGAGATCATGGAAGAAAACCTCTTCCAGAGTGCTCAGGACCTCAGACTGAGCCGAAGGTTCACCTTCCAGTAAGACAATGACCCTCAGCACACAGCTAAAATAACAAAAGAGTGGCTTCAGAACAACTCTGGGACCATTCTTGACTGGCCCAGCCAGAGCTCTGACTTAAAACTAATTGAACATCTGTGGAGATACCTGAAAATGGCTGTCCACCAAAGTTCACCATCCAACCTGACAGAACTGGAGAGGATCTGCAAGGAAGAATGGCAGAAGATCCCCAAATCCAGGTGTGAAAAACTTTTTACATCATTCCCAAGAAGACTCATGGCTGTACTAGCTCAAAAGGGTGCTTCTACTTATCGAAGGGTCTGAATACTTATGACCATGTGATATTTCAGTTTTTCTTTTTTAATACATTTGCAAGAGTGTACATTAGTGAGAAATAAAATGGACTTTTTTTTATTTTGGCAAATGGCTGTAATGAAACAAAGTGTGAAAAGTTTAAAGGGGTCTGAGTACTTTCCGTACCCACTGTATTCTTTTCCACTTCTCTTCAGTTAGTAAGTATACAAACTCTGTTGTGTTTTCACTGGAAAAAAAGCAGGAAAAAAAAACTTGCACAAAGCTTTCCTTGTTTGTCTTGATAGGTTCAAGCTGCTATTTAAGTGAGAGATAACCAGGCAGCTCAGACCTACACATCTGTACTGTTAACATCAATTTTACTTGCACTCACTGTCTTTTTTGCCAGTTTGAATCATCGGCAAGAGAGAGACAAGAAAACTAATATGAAGTGAAAATCCATGACCATAGCCTTGAGGGACTAAAGGACAGTGGGGTAGTGTGTGTATATGTGCACATGAGTTTGAGTTAGTGACATTAAGACAGAGACCATTTCTCTCAGAGCAAAAGTGACATTGGGGAGTTGGACAGAACACTTTTCCTCAATTGAAAGTGTTTTTTTCATATTTGCAGGATGACAGGTTATGAAGCAAAGCCGTTGGATGACAATGAGGACTCGATTGCCTGAAGAGCTGACAAAAAAGAAAAACTGAGTTAAGGTGCTATCATTTGGAGAGGCTGTTTGGGAAACCTCTGCACCGGCACCACTCTAAACTTAGATGAAGAAACTTCCAGAGGCTCTCCTGTGGGGATGAGAGCCATTGTTACTGCCATCTAGCTAAAAACCCTGGGTTTCTGTCAAACAATGATGGGCTACACAGCATGTTCTCACACCACAGAGCACAATATACAGTGTCCACATCACCTCATTCCATCACTGTGAATGTGCTGATACACTTAGGCCAGCACACATGCAGACAAACCCACACAACACACACACAGGCGAGCCAAGGTGGTAGACAGTCAGTGTGGAGATAGATGGAGGAGGTAAATAGGGGTGTCATGGCAGTGTGATGGAATGAGGCAGAGGAGAATTCATCCTGTGTTTCCTCTAGCCTCTGTCCCCCTGCTGACAGCATCCTGAAATAGGGCCCTCTGTGTCTGTATATACCAATATGTGAGTGTGTGTTTGTGTGTGAAAGAGAGCATCTCTCTTTTCTATCCCTTTCCTTCTTTTCTTTCTCTGTGTATGTGTTTCTTTTTAAAACTCCTGTGTGTTTCCCTCTCTGTGTGTTGTGTATCTCCTCGGCTCTGGGAGCAGGATGAAAGCAGCCAATGTGAAGAGAGATAAGAAAAAGGGATGAGCAAAAAGAAAGAGGACGATACCCCTTGGGAAAATGAAACATCCTTCCTGTTCCGTTTTCATGTTTGGATTTGGCTTGAACCAAAACCCCATTGGGTCACTGGTCAGGAAAGTGTTATTAGATCCCACACAACATTTGTCTGTTTTCTAAGCTGGTGATACCTGTGGGTAATCAGGTAAGGGATGCTGCTGCTGGATGCACAGGAGACTAAGTTATAAATGCGCTAAGTACATGCTTCTCCTTTTCCCACTGTTTGGACAGGTCTAGGTCATTCAATAAACATCCATGTGAGGAAAACAAAGAAAAAGCGAAAACATGAGACAATATCCTTGAGGAGAGATTGTTTTTGATGATGCAAGTGCATAAGTGAACAACAACCTGGGGTAATCTCTTGGGCAGAGACTCTGAAACACATTTTTTTTTTGTCCTACCCCTTTTCCATTCCTCATCTTTCATGACCAAGATAGACTCTTGTGTTAATAAGCTTTTTATGTTTGACAGTCATGACTATGCCCGCTTTAAAAGGATACCAAAAACAGCATGGGTGAGGCACAACAACAACAAAAAAACTGGGGTTAAGCAGAACACCCTGCAGAGGTAGAAGCATAATTTGGCTTTAGGCAATAGTTTGGGAGTTAGTAAAAACTTAGATTGTGTGCAGTGACCAATTAGATATTTGTAAATAAAGCGAATCCCTATGGAAGAACCTAACTGTGGCTCTTTTGGACAGCTCAGAGAATGGTATGAAAATAACAATAAATGGTTTTGTTTTTGATCATTTAATTAAAAAGATGACAGAGATGTTACGCATGCAGCCCAGTACATATGAACAGAATGAAATAGCCAAAAATCTTTACATTCTCTAAGAATTAAGTGTGTAGCATCACTTGGGGTGGTCGTGCAGCACAGTGAACTTTATGCTGCATTCTTGCACTTTCCCAAGGATAAAAGCCAGCAGACCCACCCCCCCCCCCCCCCCCCCCCCCACACACAAAAAAATGAAGCCCTTAAAGGAATAATAAATGCCAGCTTACCTTTGATGAAGAGGCAGCAGCTGAGAAATTAAAGTCTGAGTTGCCTTGCTGTACACTTAAACACGGTGAAAAAAAAACCTCGACTGAATGGATGCATTTACAGACCTGCGACTGAGACGGATGTAGGGATTCATGATGTGACTGACACGGCTGCAAGAAAAAACAACACAGTGGATAGTCTTCTGGAAGAAAACATAAATTTATCAAACAAACAAACAAAAAAGTCTATGATTTGCACTTCGAATGTATTTGGGGTGAATGTGTCTTTAATTGAGTGTAACATGTTTTGGCACCTTGAATAATGAATTGTATTGCAATGGCTTGTGATCTGCCCAGCCTTATGGAAAATTGGGAATTAGTCACGTTACAGAAAGTATCTAACCTGAACTATCTTGTTTTGAATACATAACCTTAACCAAGTACTTTGTATGTGAAATGAGGAAACAGCAACTGAATACCACAAAAGCATTTAAAGCAGTTATTTAAGAACAGTGTGGTCAAGGCAGGACTTCATCTTCACTCTCCCACTCAACAGTCAGGTGTGTAACTCCATTCTCAAATCCCTCTGAAATAAGCACATCAACATGACTTATTCACAAATTGCCATGACACTATATAAGTTATTTTTTTTTTATCTCTATCCATGAAAAAGCAAAACTTGTATCCATGAACATGAATGAATAGACTACATTTTTGTGACTGTTTCATGCCTTGCTGTGACAGTTGTGAGCCAAGGCACACAACTGTCTTGTGTTTCATTTAAGTGTGTATCTCTGGATTCAAGATCATTTCTGTGTGGTCTTCTTTTAATGTTGACAACACTTAGGTAGAGCTGGTTAAAAGACAAAAAAGCAAGAAAAAGAAAAGCAGATTTCTTGTGGTATGTTTGTGTACTGTATTTGCTGCAGTGTGCTTCTTCAAATGAAACAGGCCTTCATGGAGCACCGTGTGCTTGTCTGGTCCTGCTTTTTTTCTAAGCGAAATCTAAGCGAACAAATCTTGACTAAAAGCCTTTCAAAGACATGGTTAACAGGTCTATCTTTCAAAGGAGATTTTGTGTCTTGACTACCTGTATATGGAAAGGTTCAATAGATAAAATAAAACAAAACACTGCAATTAAGGCAGTGCTCTTACCCTCTCTCAGATTTTAACTGTCTTTCTTCTCTGCCTATTTGTCTCCAGTCTCCACGTCTTTCTCCGTGTGATAAAGACCCTCCCAGACTGCCACCTGCTGAAGCTTGTGGAGTAATTAGAATTAAAGTATTAGGATTTAAAGGGGAGGATTTGACTCTGATTATGATGAAGGAAAACTATAATCCAAACATTCTCCCATGGGTTTTGTAAAATTTCAACACAACCCTCTTTTTCAAACACTTTAAAATAAACAGAGCAAACACGGTTTAATTTTAACCCAAGCTGTGAGTGTGCATGCTTGCTTCTGACTTACAGTATATGAGCATGTACAGTGCTCGTAGGTATGAAGTGTGTGTTAGAGTGACTGGAAATGAATAGGCCTCATCAATCTGCCTCTTTCTGGGCTGAAACTGACATTTCCTCCGGATTAAAAATGAATGTCCAGCACTTCTCCTCTGTCACTTTCCCCTCCTCTCTGCTCCTGCATGCTCTTTTTTTCACCCCTCCAATATGTTCTCTGTTTTCTTCAATCCATCTCTATATATCACTGCTCATATTCACACATAATAAACACACATGCAGGCACTTTCTTCACACCTTGGTCCTTTTGAGCTCCCCTCCCAGCTCATTCACAGTGACCCACACACTCTTTCTGAACATATTTCATCAAAGCGTCCACACAGGTAACACTCACCCAGATCTAATTAACTGTAGAAGGCTTAGAAGAACACACTCTTTCAAACACACACATACACATGTGCACATGCTGACACCCACAGCTTGTATAACTCTAACAGTTGCAGGAGAATCAAAGACGGGACTCATGTATTATTCCTAAACTGTGGAGAATTACAAGGATATAATGACTTCAGGCCATGCCACAAGTGCTGCAATAGGCCTTTATATATCTGCATGCATGTGCATTTTGTGTGCATACCCCCAGTATTAACCTGGGGTCTCTCTCTGCTCTCCTGATCAGTTTAACCCCATTAACTCCCTTTAAGTCTCATGACCACCCTCGTGAGAATCATTACTGCTTGCTTTATCTCATTTCCTAAACACCACGGTGTGCATTCTGTGGATGTCTGCTCGGTGCAGCACACTTCTTGTCTCTAATTGTGAGTCATTTTGCATTCCGTTGGAGGTGGGACCAGGTTTTAATGGTGCTTTCCCACTCAGCGAGTGACAGTAATCGCGCCATCAACTGCCTCCGCAAGACAGAAAGGCCTGAAGGGCTGTGCTGAAAAAAAAAAAAAAACAGCAAGGGGGCACTGGAGTGACAGCATGATGTAGTCAACTATAATTATACATGACTTACAGAGTGAAATATTCACAAGTGTGTGGTCATGGAGGTGAATTATATATTCTCTACTGCAAGGACTTCTGTTCAGGATTTGATGTTGTATGTGCTGACGCGTAGCAGTTCAGGAGTAAAACTGAGAGAAACAGAAAAATGGAGGGAATGGTGTGATTAAGGACAAGAGGACGGGCTAGATTAGATTAGATGTGCAGGAAGTTTTATTATAAAGCTCACTGAGGTCTGCAAAACCCAAGATGCATGAAAGATGTGAGACAGGCACTGCTGACTTTCAGCCTAGAGATTTCTTTTTTCCTTTTTTTCATGTTTTATTCACACACTGAATAAAGTTTTTGTGTGAAATGTCTTACTGGTCATTTAGAGTTACAGATGATTCATGCATGCCTTCTATGCATGAGCTGCTGGACAGTCTACGCTGCTTCCACTTTTCCACTTTCACAATAGTTTCACTTCTTGCTTCAGTGTGTTTGGCAAGAGATGTTTTTGTTTTGTGTGTGAAATATCACCAGCGAAATATCCAAATACATTGGCTGTAAGTATTTTTCAAGTGGAAAATGATAATTAGTTTAAATTAAACTAAGAAAAATAATTCAGGTAAATGATATAAGCCAGTCGTTTCCAACCTGGGGTCCTTGGACCGCTAGGGGGTCTCCCAAATAGCATAGGGGGTCCCTTACTTTGACTGTTCAGAGCCAGTGTGATTTAATTAAGGCCATGTCCACACAGACGTGAGGTGGGGTGTACGGTTTTTGCTTGAGTATTTTTTTATCATTTGGGGAAAAAAACAAAACAAAACTTTATAAAAAATTTATCAATAATTCACATTACCCAAAAAGATTAAATGATTTCATATGTGTAAAACACTAGAAATAAGCTATAATGTGAGGTCAATTTTCCAATCATAAAAACTGAAATCAGTCTTACCCTTGATGATTTCTACCCTTGAAGATCCTTTAAGAAACCAGCTGCAGGAAAACAGACACCAAAATATTCTCTGGTCACCTTATTGATATCATACTGTAACAGCAATAATCCACCTTTACTCTAGCTGGAGTTTCGGTGAACAGAAAACATGTCCTAGACATAAAAAAATTACCTGTTAGAATGTTGACTACTGATGAAAATGAGTGATTTTCAATTAATTTAAGTAGAAAAGCAAGAACAAGTCAGAGTTCAACAATTACAGTAATTATGGTGAACTTGAAATCATGTCTGCTGAAAATAAATACCACATAAGTTAGGAGAGGTTCTTCCCATAATGCAAATAGTAAGGAGCCCCCCGAGTGGCAGGGCCAAAAAAACAAAGAGAAAAAGCCAGTGGAAATCCGTTTGTATTGATTAAGAAACCACCTCATAATTTGTGCACACGGACTGCCAAACTGGAAGCACAGTTTCTTAATCCGTGCAAATGGATTTCCACCGGCTTTTTTTTTCTTTTTTTGCCCTGACACCCAGGGGGCTCCATAAGATAGTAAAATTAACTGGAATGATATAAGTTTGTGGATCTTAGCTGAATTAGATAATTATCAGTATGCACTCCATCACTCACGTTAACAAAAACTTACTTATTTGAACCCTGTTAGACTTTACAGTGTGAAAATACAGTAATTAATCTTCAGTGGTTCACAAATGATGTGCTTTGGCCAACTTGTCTGTTGTGAGTTGTGCCATGGGATTATGCCAACCATACTAAGAAAATAAACGCATACATTTAAATAAACCACAAATTATATCTACTGAATCGGGACCTTGTTAAGCTAAAAGGCAAGTATTTTTCTCTCTTAAAGGGGAAGTTCAGGATTTTTGACATAGGGCCTCATTTTCAAGTGAGCCAGAATGCTACTTATCACTGAAGATGGTTTCAACATATTTCATCCCGATATTCTAGTTCCAGGAGGTCGCTGATGCTAATGCTAGTGCAAGTCAATAGGAATCTGCTAGCCTGTCATTAGTAACAATCTTATCCACTCCACAGAACATCAGAGGTGAATCATTTCTAACTTCAGACTATCTGTGTAAATGCCATGTTAACAGAATAATGTTACAAATCAAACTAACCTGCATTTCGTTGCATTTTGATTGTTGCTGCTGAGAAACTTTACAAAGTTTTACTTCCTGTATTTAGCAGCAGAGTGATGTCATCTGCTGCTACGTGCATGAAAGAATTTGAAAACACAAATATACAGTCTGAAATACGGCCATGTCTGAAAGGCATGAGGATATGTCGCATTTTGAAGATGATTTTAAACTTTTTTCATCAAACTAACCGTTACCATGTGTCTATGAACCAGAATACACTGACAAAGGTAGTAAGCTGGTAAGAAACTAGTTCCTCAAAATGTAATGCAAAAATTTTTCATACAAGGCTAGTTTTACTTGTTTAACACATGAGTTTACTAGTTTAACACAGCATTTACACAGATAGACTTGCTGATTTGCCTCGGATGTTCTGTGGAGTGGATAAGATTGGTTTTAATGGCAGGCTAGCAGATTTCTATTGACTTCCACTAGCATTAGCATCAGCGACCTCCTGGAACTAGAATAACGGGATGAAATATGTTGAAACCGTCTTCAGTGATAAGTAGTATTCTGGCTCACTTGTAAATGAGACCCTATGTCAAAAATTCTGAACTTCCCCTTTAAGAGCTAGATATCTTAACTGGAAAATAACATCTGATTGGGCAGTGCAGGCCGGTTACATTTGGAGCTTACGGCAAAGATAGAAACTACCTCCCAATATCAAAGAGACATATCTACACTATGTGCGGAGGAGGTGTAATAAAGCTAAAACTTACTGAGCTTAAACAGAATCATGGACCAGGAAACTCTGCACCACTTTACACTCAAAGGAATTTAATAATTGGGTAAACTCAATTAAACCGAGGGCAGTTTTTCCATCCAATAAATATATGTAGGGTGAACTCAAACTCTATACATAAAATGCAACATGATATAGTTGAGTTAGTCCACCAAATTTTTATACAACCGCTTTAAATGGAAATAACCACATTTAATAAATGTAAATGATTTATGTTACTTCAACTCAAAATAATGTAGTTCAGTGGATTTAATGACTTACACTGTCTTATTAGAATTGTTTTATGTTCAACTTACTCGGTTAAGAAGGTCTTGAATCATTTTTTTGAGTATATATGAGGTAAGCTGAGCATTTGACAAAACAGATGTTACTTTAATAAAAAACAGCTCTGCTATTTATACCGTACAACGTTTACATTTGTTTACTTCTGCAATATATAACCGGCTTTTCATTGTGTTAAGGATGGAAAGTACCCATGTGGTGGTGTAACTTGTTTGGCTTCTTACTGTAAGATGCTGATATTTTGAGACATACAACACAGTGTGGTCCCTCCTGGATCATTTCAACTTGAATATCTTAAATGTAATGGAGGCTGTTGCACCCATAAGAATCAAGAACAGATGTAGCAAACAGAAAACACCACCGAGAAACACCACTATGGTCTCAAACCTGAAGAAAGAATGCAGGAAAAATGAGCACAAGTGGAGGAAAACAAAACTTCAGATTCACCAGGAAATGTACAAGCAAAGTCTGCATAATTGTAACAATGAGCTGAGCAAGGCCAGAGCTGCATTTATCTGACATGATTAAAAAGAATGTCAAGAATTGTCCCACTCTGTTTGCTATGGTTAAAAAACGTATAAATCCTCCTAAGGAGATAAACCCAAAGCTCCTCTCCACTCCAAAAAAATCTAAACAATTAGATAAAACAGTAATGCCACATAGAAAAACAAGAAAACTAACATCTGTAATAACTCTCAAGTTCAGCGACTCTGGTAGCTATGTCACAATTTGATTTGGCCGATTGAAAAATTCTAAAGGAAATAGTTTGGTGTCTGAAATCAACAACGTGCTCTCTGAAGACCTGAAGAGGCAGCGTTCAGTTTTTAAGCTCCTCACATGTGGAACAAACTCACAGAAAACTGAAGGTGATAAAACTCAGTAGTTTTAAGGTTACGTCCCTGTAACAATCCATCAGTTAGCCACATCGTACTGTGATTGTTGGGTTTTACTTCCTTAGAGCAGATGTTAGCTAACAGTCATTTGAGGATAGCCTGCAATGTTTCACTTTACTACGAACACAAAAGCATTTGAACACAGCACACTGGTAATCTCCACTTCACAAGTGGAAAGGATCATCTTTCCCATCTCACACGAATGGCTGATAACAGGGAATTATAACGTCATTCCGATAAGTCCGATAGCATGAAGACTTACCCCGATAACTTGTGCCATAAAGTTGGAATTTTTAAGATCGGACATGCAGAAGTTGAAAATCCCATTTTAAGCTTTTCTCGCTGAGATATTGCGATTGGGGAAAGAAAGTTGCTGCTTCACACGGGAGGCCCTAAACTGCTTCCAAACCACTTTCCCCATCTTATTTTAGACACAAACTACCCCATACAGTTGAAATTTTATCAGTATCGGCCTTTATGAGCTGAAATTTATTAGTTATCAGTAAGTTATCAGCATTTTAAAAAATGGTTATCGTGCATCCCGATTAAAATGTGTACATCGCCACCTACTACATAGTGCAAACACTGTACAGGAACGACCGCGTGCTATGACATGTCAGTTATCTGGGGGGGGGGGCACCTGGGGGGGCCAATCCAATGTCAGGGGGGTCCAGTGCCCCCCCGGCCGCCGCCTATGCATGTCAGGTCTTGAGAAGTGTGCGTCAGGCCTCCGCAGACCTATGCAAAGCCCATGCGGAGGCTATGGCAGTTTCGCAGACGCAGCTTTACAAGATGATAAACAGCAGCACCCCCCCCCCCCCCCCCCCCGAAAAAAAAGTAAACCATGAATACACCACTAAATGCTCTTTTTCACTCATTACTTGTATTTAAATAATCCTTTTCATCATACTGTTCACATTTTGACATTGTAAAACCAAAACTGCTCAAGTTATCGATATTTTGATGTTGTAGTGTAACATCACTACCTTTTGTTTCAATAAACCACTCGAGATACAAGAATCATCATTGCATGATTCTACTTAAATGTCTTATATTCACAATATCAGTGTAGCAGGAATTGGTTTTTTTTACATTTTCCATCAATTTTACCCAAAAGTTACACATCCCTATCTTTTTGTGATTAATGTGGTCTCCGAGCAAGTGCAGAAATGAATAAGGGGTGAGAATTTGTTGCCATGCTCCTTCTAATATTGCACACTTCAGTGTTACTAGAGCTATCGCTCACTCTTTCATTCAGGGTTTTATAACCATTGTGATTAGGACTTGTATAAAGCTGAGGACTCATCCTGATGCTGCTCTGCATTGTAAGACATAGAAAAGGAGACAGAAAGATTAGTAGGATTGTGTGCGTGTACTGTATGTGTGTGTGTGTGTGTGTGTAGGTATGCATGTGTATGTCTGCGTAGGATTGAAGTGTGCTACAAGGAAAGATTGGATCTGACCCATTAACTTTACAGGCCATTCATTGAGCACCAGAGCAGCAGGGGTCAGTAGGGAGAATTCACTGTAAATCTCTACAACGATCACAGTGATAGACCAGGGAACTGTGGAGAGAGAGGCGGGGTTTGGAGGAGAAGCACAGCTTGCAACACTGTTTTTGACTGTTGCTAGCCAGTGAGGCCAACGTGTCAGCTGAACTTTATTTTCCCTTTTATACTAATGTTTACAGAAAAAAAAAAGCACTTTGGTTTCCTAACCGTTCTCTTAGCAAATGGTGAAAGTATTCTTTTGTTTTCTTTAGTTCCGTCTTACATTTGTGCCTTGGGAAATGTTGTGTTTAGCTGTGGCCTTTTTGGCTGTGCTGGGTGATGGCCTGCAAACCAAAACATGACCTCAAAAGATACCCAGAGGGTCATTTAAGGAGACACTCAGTGCCTGGAGGAAAAACACAAACAGCAGACACGTCATGCAGAGGATTGAAAGTGAGAAGAGGGAAAAGTCACAGTACCACACAATGCAGTACAGCAGACCCTTGATTTCATAACCACTCAGATCCTCCCTCTAACCGTGAAACTTCTCCTGTATAGTGGAACCATTCCTCATCCCTGTTGGTGTAATATTTTAGTCATTTAGACATCAAACACTGCAGCAAATCGTTCCATTCTGTCATTTGAAATAACTATCAATCAATTACAGGAACCATCTGCTCTGAGTTCATCACTGTAGAAAATCCACATCACTTTAGGTTCCAGCATGGTTACAATTAAATACTTTTTGGTTGCTTTAACAACCCATTAAACAAACACACTGGAATCTGAATATTGAGAAGTATAGAAAATAAGATTATACTTCCTGTCTTTACTATCCTTTATGCTTCCACAAAGGTCTGAACCCTGTGGTACATGGAACCAAACTGCTGGCAGCAGTGCCTTTACAGCTTGTGAAGTGCATGTTAACATCTCCATGGCCTGAACTACTATCTGATTATCCTGAAGTCAGACTGAGATCAGGAAACCTTGAGAGTTAAATCTGTAACTTGACATTTCTGTCATGTTACTCAAATAATCCAAAAATATTGTTGTTAAAAGGCACAATATCCAGCTGAAAGGTAATACTAATGATATAAAATAATTGTAGTAATGCTATTTAACTTGTACATTCAAGGGAGTCTCAAGGGACCCTGTATTTCCCAGCAGAATATCACCCAGAAAATCACTCTGCTTCTTTCAAACTGCCTTTATTCTTTATTAGGATGTCCGTTAGCTTCTACAAAGTGTTCTCTAGTCTTCCTTGGGTCCTCAAAGTAATTCAACAACAAAAAGGACATACAAGGGTTAAAATTACACTATAAAATAAAACACAAAACAAATGAAACACAAAAATCAGCAGATAAGTAAAGTCACTTTACATTTAAATCAAGCAAACAACCTGCCTTCTTCTTGTGCTTAATCCAGATGCCCTATGTTAACCAAAAAACATTCAATGTTTGACATACAGTACAATACAATGTCTTTCACAGTGAAAAATGGTCAGCATGCACTCTAAGAAATGAAATGTTGTATTTACTTAACTCAGCTATGTCAACCGGTCCCACACAACTGAGTTAGTTAAAAGTAAAATGCAGGATTCCTTTAATTTTGAAAATAAGTTTTGAGTAAATCTGATGAAAGTAGGATAATTAAATACAACACAAACGAGTTATGTTGTAGTAGCTCAACATCATAATGTTGATCCAACAAACATGTTGATTTAAAACAACTAACTTGAATAAACTCAACTCAACCAGAACATGCTCTACCAACACAGTAAAATTAAGTTGCTTTAACATATTTTAATATAGCTTTTGTTTAATGAACCAATATGGATTGGTGGTTTTACTGAAATTAATCTTGTTCTTTCCATAAGATTTTATTTCATTTAACGGACAATATCACAATCTTTATTAATCGAATTATTGAGATTAGGAGGTACTGATAAAATCAGTTATTCAGGTGGAATTACCAGCAGAAATATTTGTAATTTGTTCACCTGCACCACTGCTGCAAAAGAACTTAACTTTAAGACTTGTTAAAGTGACAAAAGCTGCTTGAGTTAATCCAAAGTAACAGGACTGAGTATTTTCAGTCCAGACTGTTGTTTGGTTGATTAAATGGGAATTTGTTCATTTAACACGAACAACTTGTGTGAGGCAGTTTTGTCAGCCTCGAGATGCTGCAGGGCACTTTAAGAATTTTCAAAATGAATTTTATCATGTTACCAGAATCAGGAGAATGGAGTTTATGTTCAAGAACTTGTGTAGTATTGCTTTGATGTCATCTTCATGAGGTCCGCAGACTGCATTCAAGGTCAGCACACTCCAGAGTTCAGCCTCTTCAGTTCACTTGTATCTATTTTCTTTGGTCTCAGATTGCTGTTAAACAGCAGGGGTCTAAGTGAAGGTCAGGACTTTATTGTTTGATTTTCCTTAAGGAGGACAGGCACATTTGTATATACCATATCCAACATTTTATCATCTTTTATCTTGTGGAAAAGTTGATACTGTTGGAAAGTTGATAGATTTAGAGACTGAATCCCTAAGGAATACTTTGAAACCTGTCAATGACTGAGCTAATGACATAAAAGGCATTGTATTATTACCTTCTAATTAGTGAATACTAAAATTTGTGACTGTGACTGTGACTAAAATACTGTGACTGTGTCATGAGAATATGCTGCTTAAAGCTGTTTGTTCATTGTTTGTCAGCTAAAGGTTACTGTAAACAAAAAAATCATTTGTTGGTTGAACACAATTTAATCATGGCACATATTTCCACAAAATTTGTTCATATCAAAAGAACAAATTTGGCATTTGTTTGCTGAACTTATTAGATTATGCCAGATCAGTTAGTTCCTTTTTTGTTTAAGTCAAATGTTTTATAGGGAAAGAGAACCAATTTGGTTTGAATTAATCCTACATGAAACTAAATCACACTGTGTTGTATGAACAAGCTTTTGTTAACCAAAGCTTCTACTGTTACTCTTGTTCAATGAACCAATATAAGTTTTGATGGTTCTATTCAAATATTCTTTTCAGATTTTCTTTTATTTGATGCAAAATAATATTTCTACTTAATCCAAATATTTGCATTCAGTTATTTTTTTATTTTCATGTCCCCTTTAAGGGCTTTTTTTAAAATATATATTTGCGTTTGCATTTAGGGGTTAATAGCATATCCAAGGGGCAAATTCCGATGGAAAAGTGTGAAGCCCAGAAGTTAAGTTAAATAGTTGTAGATCTTTCTTCATCCACAAGGTGCTGGCTCCAAAACAGAGCAAATCCCTATAGACTCCCATGTTGAAAAGGCAAACTACATGTTTACAGCCTGGTTCAAAAAATCATTTTAGGTAATCATTTCCCTTATTCTCATTTTTTTAGCTAGTTAAGAGCGACATGTAAATGTCAAGTCAACAGGAAACATACTTTTATGCCCGGCCATAAAAGTTTTATAGTCATTCATTACTCTTAAGCTGGGCATCTTGGGGCGATTTTCCACTTGTACAACCAGTTTTCAAATTGGCCCAATTTTTGGCTTAATCGTGTGTTGTGCCTCATATTACCTACATGAGGATACGAGGAATGATCAGCACCTAACGACCAGCCCATGATCAGAAACCGTGAGTTGCAAGGAATTTAAACTTGTTTGATTTCAAATCAGGAGAACCAAAACTCATGGACACAGATATGTTTAAACACATTTCTAATGACTAAAAACTCAAATATGCAACTAATACAATACAAGGTTTTACACAGAGTTCATTACACAGGACAGAGGATGTTCAAGATCGGTCTGTCACCTTCAAACATTTGCTTACACTGCAATAAGAACACAACAGACAGTTATCTCCATGTCTTGTGGTCTTGTCCACCTGTCCAGAGGTTCTGGCTGCAGGTATGTGATGACCTGTCAACGTGACTCAGATGTAACTTTTCTGCAAGCCCCACTGGGGGACTTGGATGAGATCAACATGGTAACCAACTATGCACATATGATACTTACTGTATTATGTATTGCAAAGAAAACTATCCTGGTAAACCGGAAATCCAAAAATAATCTGAGCATCAGCCAGTTTAGGAATTTCTTAGTAGATCATATCAGTATTGAGACGATGTCTGCCTCCTCTAAGAACCAGTTAGATGAATTCCACTCCCTCTGGTCCCCTGTGATTAGCTCCATCACTTAACGTTGGTGGAGGAGAGCAGCCTTGGCGATGTGGGGGTTGGGTGTTGGCAGGTGCTTGATGGCTGTGAGTCACCGGCAGTTGCTTGGGGGTGGGATCTGGGCTGCCTCTCTGCGGGAGCATGACTGTGTCCAGCTCAGTGGGGGGAGATGGGGGTCAGCGGTTGGGGCTGCTCTGTGGCGGTGGGCGGGTTGATGGTAGGGTCTTGACCGGTGGCTGTTGGCCAGCGCTGGGTGGTCTGGCCATCCCAGGGCAGGTTGGGCAGGGGTTCTTGGGCCCTGGTGCTCGGGGATGGCCCGGCTCGGCACTGGGTCCGGGCCTGCGGGGCATGCCTCCTCTGGGTCGGGCTGGTCTTCACACCCCGGTGTCTAGTCACTGCACCGGGGGCTGGAGCGCCCCTGCTACGTGTGTGTGTGTGTGTAGGGGTATATGTGTTGGGGATGGGGGTTGCGGGGTGGCCAGGTCTTTTCTGCGCCGGATGCTTGTTCGGCCTGGCTTCTTGGTTGGGTGAGACTAATCGGCATGATTGAACTCGTGCGGGTTGGGTTTGCCTGGTTCGGGAGCTGGGTGGGGTGGGCTTGTGGCGTGGGGGAGGGTTGGTGGGCCTGCAGTTCCCATCTGTGGTGTATGTGGGTGGATGTGTGTGTGGAGGATGAGCATGGGTATGTGTTGGGGGCTTGGAGCTTGCAGCTCCTTCTCCAGTCCAGGTTATCACTCAGGAGGCGCAGAAGCAAGGGTAAGAGTGAGGTGGGTGTGTGAGAGCAAATGAATGTGAGTGTGAAATTTATAAGTTGTAGGAGGGATGAAGTGTGTATCAGTGGGCATGGTTTATGCAGGTGTACAAGGATTGGTTTTGGAGAGAGTGAATGTCGGACAATTACAGGACAGGGTTGGCATTTGCTGGTCTTGGTCCGCTGGGGCCTGGGCCCCGAGACTGCAGAGGGTTTTAGCTGGGGCCGTCCTCTGCCGCCCTGGGGCATGCATGTCCGTCCCTTTGGGGAGTGGCTGGGGTCCAAGCCTCTGGGTGGCTGCTAGGGGCCGGGCCGTGTGGGCTTCTTCCTCCTTGCAGAGACAAGGTTGCATCTGCATGACTGCATCACCATAGAGACCCTTTATTCTGCATGATGACACTAAGATACTGCTTCCCATTACACTGACTAGATTTTTCCTCTTCTCTGCATAGTTCTGCATGTGTATGTATGATCTTATTATACTTAAGCCACCTGCACGTCCTCCTGCAGGGGATTGCTAGTTTTGTTTTCCAGCAAAGACCTTGGAATTTAGGGGTGTCTGTATAAAAGCATCAGTTGACTGTGTTAGTTTTTTTTTTTTCTCTCCTCTCTGTCTCTTTTTTCTTTACTTCTTTCTCTCTGTTACACTTTCTATTATTGCTTCTGTTAACTTTCTTTTTTCTCTTGTCAAGCCTAGCAATATGATGTAAAATGCTGTCATAAACAAATGGTTAATTAAAGAAATAAAATGAATAAACACAGGCTATCAAGGGGAGCCTTGTGTTCATAAAGCTCCCCTTGGCAAAGCAAATCTCTTCAACACAATAAAGCAACCAGATCATCATTCTGCTTGCAACGATGCTGGACAGGACAAGTTAAAAAAAAATAAAATAAATGAATAAATGAATAAAAGTGGAAAAAATTATGAGAATGGAGTTCTCCTGGGACTGAATGCATGCGGGTGGGGCTGTGTGCTGACTAGCCTAACAGCCTTTGTAAAACACTTGTCATGCCCACAAAAATAAATAAATAAATAAAAACAAATAATAAATTGACTTGCCCATGACCCGCCCACAACTGTAATTTATTGTTTGGTGCTTTTTTTTTTTTCTTTTTCCTTTACCCACAAAGATGCTGCAGCTGGTTCTGGCATCCACCTGCTAGTTGATAAAAAGCTGATCAGGGATAGGGATCAGCATAGGGATTATTTTAAGAATGGCCAAGTTATTTTTTGCTTGTAATAAGCAAAAAAAAAAAAAAAAAAAAAAAAATGCTAATAGAACAAGCAAAATTTTCTTGATAAGATTTCTTGAAATAAGATGCATATAGGCATACAGTATACTGTATACATATATGTGTACAGTGTGTGTGTCACATACTTGGAAGTTATGAGTTAATTATTTTTCACTTCCAACGCATCAACTTCAAGAAGTGACTTGCTGCCTAATATATCTTACTCCTTGAAAGGAGCTATTATAATAGATAATCAATATTAATCAGTTCACCTGTCATGTGTATGGTTCAATAATATAGAAAGCAGGATTTTAATGTATTGGTGAGCCTCATTTTATCCACCAGAATTCATTAGCATAGACTTGTGGCTCTAATGCATCCTGCATTTTGCTTATAAAATCAGATACTGTGCATTGTAAAGGCAATCATGGTAATGGCTGCAGCCTGGGGAAAACTGGACAGTCCAATCATCACCCTTGCCTGAGAGTGCCTCTTTCCATACTTGACATTTGATATGTGATTGCTGCCTCCACTCACTTTTGTTTTGATTATCAGAAAACCTCCCACACTGTTTAGAGCGTTGCTGCAGCTGTTTTACTCTCAGAAGTCTAGCTCTGCTCTTTAATGCCTGGACTTTTTCCAGATGAGATAGTCTTCAAGTTCAGCTTCAGAGGGCAAGAAACTCTGGGTCATTTCAGGGTGCGTGAGGGTGTTTGAACAATAATTTGTGTACTAGCAGATTCTGTTAAGGCTGCAGGAAACCAGATCAGCAACAATTTCCATTACATTATTTCTTTTTTGGATGTGTTTGCCATTGAGAAAGAAAATTCATGCCATCTCCATTATATGTAAACCCACATACTCTCATAAACACACACTGGGCACTTAATGAGGCAATAGAGCAAAGGCAGTAATTACAGCTTAGGACAGGTCACTGGGCTTGCGGTTCACCTCAGTCCTTAACAGTGGAGCTATTCTGGACCTGTGGGAATAGAAGAAGGGTTATAGTCAGAGGTCAACTTCAGTTACAAGGCTAAGAACATTAATTACTCATAGGGGCAACACAAGAGTGCAGATTAGACTGTAATTGGTGGGTTGCCTGTAAAGTACATGAATCACTGAGCACCTCTGCTGACCAATGTATCAGTGACTGATTATATGGGTTGAGTTATTTTACATCAAGCACACTGCAAATAGCTTTCTACCTACAGAAATGTGTGCTATTTGTTTTGCCCTCTTGTCAAAGTAATTATGCACTTGGTGGGGTATTGGAATTTCGTCGTTGTAAAATAGGAACTGTGCAGTACAAGATAGGAGGGGGTTGGGAGCATACCAGTGCTTTGTGTTTGCATACTGTGACCTGGAATTGGCCCAGATTGAGTTTGCAGAGAGCTCAGTGTTTCTGCTCTACAACTACGATGACACATCATCCCTTTTATTTTCTGAATGTTAGAGCTGCTCTCTGCATTTATTGTAGGACATTAAACTGTGACTGTTTCTGTAGCTTTAAATTTACTCACACACTACCAAAAAAAGCGTCCAATATCTTCATATCCTCAAACTAACTAAGAAGTAAACTCTGGGCTTTTAATGGATTTGTGAGTTTATCACACTGAGTTTGTAAAAGTGGAAATACCAGTGTTTCTGGCAGGCTGTATTAATTTGCAGTGTTATTTCCAATGTTGCGTAATCTGTCACAGATGATCCGCTGACTTCCCAGAAAAAGATCAGAACGGAAACCTTGTTTCAGTGTTTGCAAACCAGGCAGGCACTCTCACACACAGTCAGAGTTTCAGAAAGAACGGATAACCACACACTGTAATTTCTGCCAGCATTTGCACACATGTCTTCCAACTCTTGCCATGGAGTTTCCAAGTTTAGACAGACTTCGCCCCGAGCCAATCCTAAAATGGGAGGGGATGGGCTGATACAAAAGCTACATGAAGACTTAAAATCTGTCAGTGTAAACACTGATGAGTTAAAAAGAACAGACAACACAAAGCTGCTAATTTGAAGGCAGTTAGTTTGTAAAATTTGTCTTGAATCTGGAGACATTGCTGAATCATATTTCAACACGTGCTGATACTTGACCTGCTTGTAGCAGAGCTTTGTTCTCTCAAAACCACTGGATATTTTGTTATTTTTTGTCAGACTGAGCAGCATGTCAGAGGAGGCGAAGTCAGAGAGCCTGTCTCTGTGTGCTGTGAGTATGGCAGCTATCCGTGAACAGGAGCTAATTTGCATCTTTGGAACAGGGGATTTAGGGCGCTCTTTGGGCCAGCGTCTGCTCCAGACTGGCTACAGGGTGGTGTATGGCAGCCGCAGACCTCACAGCTGTGGTCCATTACCTCCGGGAACTCAGGTACTTTGCATGATATTTTTGCTGTTATTAACACCTGGTACTATTTTAGCAGGATGTCTTCAAAGCAGCTCTGATAAATGTTGGGAAAAGACAAACTGCATGTTGCATGTAGTGCTGGCAAAAAAAGAAACAGTTATCAGGCTTTTCACTCGTCAAACAAGGTCACTGACAAAACGCCTCCTCAGTGCTACATTGTGTCGTGTTTTGTTTTTATCGTTTATGCAACATCTGAACTTGTTTCTCTGAGCCAGTTGTTAGATGATGTGCTGCCTTAATTCATACCTGTGCATGACAAGAGTGTTTGTTTGTGTGCACCGTGCAGGCGATGAGCCATGAAGCAGCAGCCAAGTCAGCCAGTCTGGTCTTTATTTGTGTTCACAGAGAACACTACGACTTTCTGGAGAAACTTGCTCCTCAACTTCAGGGGAAGGTACCTTGTTGCATAGTCAGGTGTCTTTGTGTATCCTCGCAGTTGGTTCATTTCTAACTCTGCTTTCACT
Organism: Atherinomorus stipes; assembly: GCA_023101725.1. Taxonomy (NCBI): domain Eukaryota; kingdom Metazoa; phylum Chordata; class Actinopteri; order Atheriniformes; family Atherinidae; genus Atherinomorus; species Atherinomorus stipes. Next base: position 1,323,516 of record JALJCO010011978.1, on the reverse strand, counting down.
TCACTGATTTCATTAATTGGAAGGTGCTGGTGGATGTCAGCAACAATCTTAAGAAGAATCTATACCCAGAGGCCAATGCCGAGTATCTGCAGAGGTAAGGAGAAATTAGGCAGTAATGTAATAATCTAAAATTAATGAGATGTGTAATGGGTCATGTGGTTGGAGTCATCAGTTACTGGCACAGCATGAAGCAAAAGTTTGTTGTTTATTGTTTAGGCTAATCCCTGGAGCTCATGTGGTGAAGGCTTTTAACACCTTGTCTGCCTGGGCTCTTCAGAATGGACCCTCAGATGCCAGCAGACAGGTACCGAACACGTCTGTTTTAGTGAAATATCTATGAGGGAGAAATATACAGATTTATACATTTTACAAATGCAAATATTTTATGTTTTTCTTTTGAAATGTATCCTTTTCCAACCTAATCTTAATTTTTTTTGATAAGCTGCGTCTTTGACAGATTTATTTTCAGACAAGGACACGCAAAGATTATAGTTCTCTGATGTGTTCACATGGTGGGTGCTGCCCGACAAGTTAAAAATAATTATTTTTTTTTCCAGAGAGGAAAACATTTCAGTCCAAATTATATTATTAAGTCATTTTGAAGTGTTCATCAAACAAAATCCAAGTGAAACAAGCCAAATTCTAGGAGTCGGCCTAATGTTTTTGTTGTGAATGCCATCTCTGATGTATCTTTAAATCAATTAACTTTGCAGTCTGGCTGAGATCTAAGCTTCCCATCACATGTTTTGCTCCCTCTCCCTTTAGTGCAAAGCTGCAGCATATGTGGATTTTTCTGTTTCATTTTGATCTGGTAGTGCAATCCCAGAGGACAGCAAAAACCACACAGTGGTGTGCTTCTTTATGCACTGGTGTGTGTTATATTTGGAGCACCAACGGCAACATCACAAAGGTGGTGAATGAGCATTGTTATTGGTTTTACCTGCATTCTTTTACTAAATTTAGTATTTCAAACAGGAAGCCACAAGTTGTCTGTGCACTTTTATGTTCAGATCTCTAGAGTCAAATGCATCCTTTCATCAGAATGTGTGCACATGCATAAATGCATAAATGTGAAAATGACAAAGACATACACAGCACTCATCGCATTTTGGTGCAGTAGTTACATTAGATGTTTTCATGCTCCAGGTGTACCTGTGTGGGAACAGTGCTGAAGCTAAGCAGGCAGTGGCAGAAACGGCTACCAAACTGGGCTTCAGTGTTCTGGATAGAGGGTCTCTGTCTGCAGCCAGGGAGCTGGAGGACTTCCCCCTGCAGCTGTTCCCACAATGGAGGCTGCCCATGCGCCTGGCCATTGGCCTCACCGCCTTCTTCTTCTTCTATCTGGTCATCAGAGATGTCATCTATGCATATGTTACACAGGGGAAAGACATCTCCTTCAGAATCATGGTATCCCTTGCCAACAAGGTGAAAACAGATGATTATCTTAACTGAAACAAGGGACTCCAGATGTGTTCAATGAAAAATGGAATCCTGAGTGATGCTATTCTCATAATAATCTCTCGTTCAGGTGTTTCCCATTGTTTCTCTCATCATGCTGTCCCTTTGTTACCTGCCGGGAGTCATTGCAGCCTTTCTTCAGCTCTACAGAGGAACCAAATACAAGTCAGAACCTGAGATGGACTGAAATTTAATGGCTGCACAGATGTTTACAATATATAAACAAACCTTTTTGTTCCAGGCGTTTCCCAAACTGGTTGGATCACTGGATGCTTTGCAGGAAACAGTTGGGACTTTTAGCTCTCGCCTTTGCTTCCCTGCATGTTTTGTACACTCTTATCATCCCCATAAGGTAAGCAACTGGGTGATAACCAACAGAATATTTGGACTAACATTTTTTATAAGGCCTTTAAAACTCAATCTTTTATGATAGCATTGTTAAGGTGGATAATTTTCATTTCTGCAAAAATGTAATGAATTGTGCAATTGCTTCTTAAACTCACTGGTGACCCCTTTTTCAGGGTTGAGCTAAATTGAATTCGTCATTCTCGAAAATTTAGTTCATCATAAAGAGTTGTTGCTGCACATTTTCCTTCATCAAATTGACAATTATAAATGATTCTCTATTTTTTTTTAACACCCACATTTTTCATCCTTTTGAAATTTGATTTTGGTTGTTTGTTGTATTCATCCAGTTTTAATTTGATTTCATGAAGTTGGAAGAACTTTGGACGGAATTAGGACTGTTTGTAGGACTGACATGCATTGTATGTTTTCCTTCACCTTTCACTAACTTTTTAGCTTATCAGTTGCTTTCGGTTATAATAATAATTTTACATATATCACATATAGGCTATCTCACTCATAAATCATACATATTGTAAGCCTTGTGTTGCCACATATTTTTTTATCAAGTGTTTGTTCCCATAAATCATGCATTCTCAGTTTTACCTTTTCGGAGTATAAATTAAAGCTAAATAAAATGTTTAAATTAAGCCCTAACTTGACAGCACACAGCAGATCTAAAGGTAACAAATGGTCACTGACTTAATCAACTACAGGTAAATGGTCACCGAGTTCAATTAAATGCATCTTGACATCACTTGAAAAGCAACATTTCTGCACATACTGTAAAAGGTTTGTACTCAGTCAATGAAATGTGAAAACAAGTCTGTGGTTATCAGACAAGAGGACTCATTTCATATCACAGCTCATTCTGAAGTTTAAAAAGTACAATAATTATTTTGCCAAGATTGCTTCACTAATGGAAAAAATAGTTCTGGTAAAGTAATCATTGTGCTTTTACTAAGAATGAGCTATTACAGTATATGAAACAAGTCTTTGTATTTGACAACCACAGTTCTGTGCGGCCATGTTTTTTTTTTTTTACAAATCACAAAGGACAAGTTCTACCTGAAGTCTTGAAAGAGCCTTGCCCATTATAATTCTGTGGTCATTAAGTGTATTTGGTTGGCACATGGTTGGTTGGTGCATTTGGTCAAAATTATGGGTACTCATGTCAAATCTCCAAGGATAAGAAGTGATAATCACCACTGAGATACTGTTCTTGGTTAAAAACAGCTTCATATGGTTGTTTTTAATTTGCTTTATAAAGCAAAGCAAAAACAGTCACAAATTCATGTATGTTCATGGTAATTGTCTTCAAAATTCAAGAAGTAAGGGAACAATGTAGCCAGGGCTTGTCAGAGCCTTCGTTGGGGCCCTAAACAGATTTTGATTTGGGGACCCTCACCACCACCTGGACACCGCCTGTGTTAAGCATTGTTGGCATTTCATTATTTTATATGATGTAGTTGGCTTACGTCCTATTGGGGTCATTCTGGCTGCAGTTTTTAAAAGTTGACGCATTTTGTTTGGAAGAGAGCTGAGTTTCATTGTGCAGAGATGCAGAACTGTTTACAGCGCTGCATAAAGAGAACAGCATGGCTCCTCTAAGGATAAGCTAAAGAGAGTGTGTGAGAGAGAGAAGCACACGGCATCAGCTGGTCTACGTCAGAACAGTAGACTGAAGCAGGAAAAGTTAGCAGTGAGAAACTGCCTGTTAAATAAACAAAATGAAATGTAATTTTTGCTCCAAGCTACAGCACATCTCTGCTGGTTACAGCAGAGTCCCATGTCTTTTTCACCAATGCTGTGTAAAGTGAAGGGAGCTAACCCTGAAGCTAGCTGCAGCTGTTGGCTCCTGGGAGTTTTCAGGTGAACATTTTCTGTAGCTGTCCCTCATTTCACTTCAAAAATATGTCCTGTCATTGGTTGCTGCCAACATTTTATAAAGAGAGAAAAGTAAGAGCTCTGAGACGAGGGAGGAAGCAGTGATTCACGTGAACATACATGAACCCGCGACCAGACTGACTTTGTAAACATGATGCTGGAGATCAACACAGTGATGGTGTGTGATGTCATGCTACTCCAGATGAAAATTCACATGTCGCTCTTCACATAGAGCTTTTTAATACCTACAATCTGGGGGCATATACTGACTCAGTCCATATCTGTTGAAAAGGAAACAGAGGTGTAATGGACTTGTTCCATAAATTGACATATGGCTATAGATGTAGCCGTAGGCATCTTTTACAGCTTCCCCATAGGTTATCAAGGATTTGGGGGATAGGGTTGGGGGACCAGGTGGTTTGAAAACTACTTAAACACAAGATTTCCTTAAATTCACTGTACATTTAAACATGGCTTAATTTTACTGTTCCTTTTTTTCTTTGCTCTGTCTTGCAGATAATTACCAAAAAATCCACACATAATGAAGGTTTTAACTGAAAGGTTTCAATGCTCTGTGAATATTGATATTTTTCGGGTATCATTGCAACACCGTTCATTGTGTCTGCTATTTTTTCAGAATTGTTTTAACCCAAATGTATTAAATTTTTAACAGTGTGTTGAGATAACTTGTCTTGAAATTGCATGTTTTTTTTCTCATTGTTGTTGATTGTTTAATTTTTGTTTATGTTGTTGTCTACTTTTTTATCCCCAGATATTATGTGAGATACAGGATTTCAGCATCAACTATCTCACAGGTAACATGACAGAAAATATTTTACATTTTTGCAGCGTTGTCCAGATAAACACTGAATAAACATTTCTCAAATTTATGTTCTGTCACTTTAAGATCAAGGAGAACAAAACATCGGAGTTCGACACCACCATGGCCTGGCGCACTGATTCTTACTACTCCATGGGAATTCTTGGATTTGGCCTGTATCTCCTGTTGGGAATATCCTCCCTCCCCTCTGTTAGCAATGCTCTCAGCTGGAGAGAGTTCAGTTTTATCCAGGTGGATACCGGCATGTTTATCTTTTCACAAAACAGATTGTCTGAAGTGTGAGCCTCATTGTTTTCACGTTCTCATCTTCACAGACTTTCATATCAGAACTTTATTCAGCTCTACAGCTCATTTGACCCAATTACTAACTCCTGCTCACTTCAGTTCACCTTTGTCCATTGTTGTGTCCCGAAGAATAGATTTCCACTTGTGCACACAGTAGTGTCTGTGCCTGCGTGTGCTTTCACTGAAATGAATAAATGACAGATACTGCAGTTTTACATTTCTGTGTTTGCACTTTATTTTAATACTTTTGGGGCATTTTATACTGGAGAGCAGAAAAAGCCAGAAAATGTGGGACTGTGACACACAGCAAATTATGTAACCTGTCAGAACAGCTTTCACTTCCACCCATGTACTACACACCTCAACTCAAAGTTAGGAAGCTTTCGGATGAGCGCCTCATTTTTAAAATAATTCATTTGTCATTCATTTCTGGGTTAAGAATAACCCCAAAACGTAAAAAAAAAGGGAAAACTGGCAGAAAACCAGTTGTTAAATCTTCACAGTGTTATGTGTTCACCAAGATTCGAGCTGAGACTGATGAGGAGCGTTATGTACTTGGACTCAGACTGAAAATTAGTGCATATGCCATACTGTACATCTGATTTCATCTTCTTGCATGAAGTCATTTTGCAGCACGCTATTAACATTCTCTTTCTCCCCTTGCTAACTTTTCTGTGATTGTTTTACCTTGGCCAACGCAGATGTTTACCTTTTTCTCCATGTTGACCAATCAGCAAAGAAATCGGCCAGACTACAGGGAACAAACTCATTCATAAATGTATCTGGGTCATGTCAAGCTAATTTTCTCACTCCACCCCTCCCCTTAACTCCAACCCAAATTAGAGCAGCTTTTTAAATGTTAAGTTATTCATCAAATGTAATTTGGAGGGCATATATTATGCTGGGCCACAGTCTTAAGGTTTTCTTTGAGCACACACACTTGTGTGTACTGTATGTGTATGCACATTCTCCCTAAGGACACACATTGGATTATTTCTATAAAAATCTGTGTGCACAAATATACTGTTCATGTAGCCAGAAGCTTCTCTTGGTAAATGTCAGTCTGTTGCTGCAATCCTAACCGACACAAAAAAGTCTAAATAAGTTTTAATGGAAGTTATTTTTCATATCTGAACAATTCAAGAGAAAATCATTCTGCAATATGACATCAGAATAGACTAAATGCATAACTGTTGTCTGAGATGGGAATTATCTGATGTATCTTACTATGTTTTATCTCTTCCAGTCCAAGCTTGGATACCTGACTTTGTTCTTCTGTACCTTCCACACTTACCTGTACGGTTGGGACAAATTCCTTCGCCTCTCCTACTACAAATGGTACACTCCTCCAGGCTACATGCTCTGTTTGGTGGTGCCCACTGCGGTGCTGGTGCTCAGGCTGCTGCTCTTGCTGCCTTGCATGGACAGAAGCCTCACTCGCATTCGGCAGGGCTGGGAGAGAGCGGGTCCTGAGGATGACAGCAAGAAAACGCTGCTAACGTAGGACTGGTGTCAGTATCAGACACAAATGCAGTGTTTGCTTGAAGAAGACACAGACACCGAGACTTGTCTGTTATATGCCACATGTCCACAGCTCTGTTATTATACATCTAAATAAAGTCAGTAACTAAACTGTTGACACACTTAAGCCATGTTAACACAGCTGTATCACATTACAAGCAGCTTCAGTCTGTTCTTCACAATAACACAAATGACACAGTACACAGTCTATATTTCATGGACAACCTGTCGTTACACTATGGTGTTTGTCTGTGTTGCATGTGTTCATGTTTTTTGGATTTACCTTAATTATCTTGTCACTCTGCTTTTTTATACTGTATATAAATCTTTCTATTGGACACAGTTCTCACTGGTTTCCCTTTTTCCTTAATCATAGTTAAAATACTATTAAATGAAACTGTGTGAATCTCAACAATCTTTTTCCTCTTTTTATAGAACCTCTCAAATCTCTCTCATTCTGGAAGCTTTTTTTTGTGTAAAATTATGTATTTTGTGAAAATCACAATGGTTTGTGTGGCAGGTGCAATCATGGCAAAGCCAGCGTGATATTAAAGTGATATAGCTAGTTTATTGAGACCAGATGCCATGGAAGGTTGCTGATGTGTTTGTTTTTGCTATGAAGGGAAAGATGGAGGTTGTACATCTCAGTCTAATAAGGGAATACTTTGCTGTTGAACATTCTTTGCCTAGGTGCCTCAGCCTGACCTTCTCCAGAGGTCATGCTGGTGGCTGATTGGGTTCTCTATTGGCGCTGAGCAAGAGCTACTGTATGTAAATTTGTCCTACCAGAATCTTTTTCTTTGGAAATATACAGTCAACATGTAGAGAACATGCAGTTAGATTATTTGAATAGGATTTAAGGAAAGCCATTTATGTAATGTATATTTGGTATTATTGCTCTTAAAAAGGAGAGCATAGATGAAATAGTGCAAAAGGTTTTTTTTTTCATCAAGATTCTCTGTCTTAGTGAAGAACATGTCTTAAAAGCAGAAGCTTCCTCAAAGCATCAACTTCAAAGTATTTTTTCATAAATAATGAATGGTAGGTTTGCCACATGGGACGCAGAGTTCAAATGTACATCATTTAAATTTCAAGAATCTACAGCTTCTATTTTTCTGTGCTTTATCCTATGACAAACATTACCCACATTATTTTTTTAAATGTGTGGGTTATTATTATTTTCTGCACAAAACAAACTATAAATTGTTTCATATCCTTTTGATAAAACATTTTTATTCTGATTTTAGTTTTGTAAGCTCCCTCCTATGATTTTTTTTTCTTTCATTCTGTAATCCCCAAACATTCAAAATATATTTCAGGAAAATCTTCAGTTTAACAAATCACCAACATTTATGTGACACTAACCAAATAAAGACTGGAAATAAATTAATTACATGGTTATTAGCTCTGAATAGCAAAATCACCATGATTTCTTTTATCAATACATCCAGCTACTTACAAACTGACCCAAGTCTTTTCTTTCTGACCACTCACGCACAGAGACGACAAGTTTGCCTTTGTGGTCTTTTGCCAGAAGAGCCTCTTCCTGTCAGAAACCATCTGCCAGAGAGATTACTGGGAGAAAGGTTTCTGCCAGAAAATAATCATGCCAGGAATTTGTGGCTCAATGCCCTGAAGACAAACTTGTCACAACAGCTGGCCACACCTTCATAAAACTGCTTGTGACTTCCTGATCCTCAGGAACACTGCTGATCATCAGATTGAGTCCATTTGCAGGATAATGATACATGACTAAAAGCTGACTCTTCCTGGGTCTGTGTCTCGGTTGTACAGTATTGAGATATATCTTCACTTTACAGAGGAGCAGCAGGACCCTAACAGTGAGGATTTTGGCATGACATCTGCTTAAGTCCACATGATGCACTACAACCTTTTCCTCTGTGGGATTCAGAACTACATATACAATCAAGTTGACACAACCAATGTCCCTGAAAAGGAGGGTGCTGGGTCATAGACAGCAGACCCTGAACTTTCTGATTTGCAAGGCCAAAAATGTGCTTTGGGCTAATTCATTTCTCAAACAATTCTTTCAGAGATATTCATCTAAATATTTCCCATATTATATTTTACACAGTATTAACATATAAAGCTGAGTAATAAGACTGAGTATGGATAGTAAAGACAGCCAACTCTGTGTCTGAGTGATGATTTACACAGATGATGAGAAAAAATCTGGACTTTATCAGTGTCTCTATACAATGGATGACTGCAAAATGTCAAAGTCATCTGACATGTTTTGTCAGTTTTATGAGAATTGCAACATTGTTCCAACTTTTGGGCCCACCCGAACCAGGTGGGAAAGCACCCTTAGACTTTGTCAAGCAAAATTTCACTTTGTATTATGATACCGCCTGTAATGACAACTGGTCTATTGAGGGAAAAATAGATTAAATGGTTTCTGATATTGGAACAAAATAGGTCTCCCAGAACCCCAAATCCTCCTCCTGACTTAAACTTGTGCACACAATGGTCTTTTGGCTAAAAGTTTTCCCTTCCTCCTTCTGCAAAACAACAACAAAATTCAACAAAGGGTTGAGGGTCTCTTCAGAAGGCTCTCTGAAGTAGGTGGGACAGCTTTGAGAATGAAATGATTGGTGCTGCAGAATAAAGACATTTTTGCCTCTCTGTTGTTAAATGAACTGCTTCACCTGCACAACAAGACAATAACAATGAGGTCACCTGTGAGACCCATGAGAGGAGCTGTGTGAACACTAAACTATTTACTATCTGACAGATGAAGGGAAGCCAGCTATGACAGCCCGCAATTTAAAAAAAGGTGTGAAATATAAAATATTGAACACCTTGAAATTTAACACCTTTAATATAACAGTAAATATTTAAATATTGGAAAAAGATAAAATATGTAAGCTAGTGCTTTTACTCAGTAGTTCAGGCTCTTTGTATATGATATTAACGCAATAAGCCCCAAGAAGCGGTGGGTTACAGGGGTTTTACAATGGCAGGGCATGGTGCAAATTGTTTTTAATACTGTACACATCTACTGTAGAACTTCACATTGCCTAAACTGGGAAATTATGAATTTTCAGTTATTGCTCCTGTCTTTTGTTTCAGGTTTGCTTTTGGTTCTGCACCCAGTCAGATGTGCGCATACATGTCACTCACACTCACACTGCACGCATCCATCACTCCTACATATTCACACCTCATGTTAGTTATTATAGTTTAACTTTCAGCATTATTATTTAAAACAAAATCAGTTTGTTTGGCCCAAACCTTGTCTCCACTCATTCTTGCCATGGGCTTTGAGCTGACCTGACACTCCTTTCAACAAGGACTGTTTCAACATAGTAAAACTGGAAATTCTGATGATTAATCAAGACTCAAACAGCACTGGGCTGGTTCCTTCTATACAAAAAGAAGAAGTAGAGAAAGGAAGTTTACTTGGGGGGGAAGCAGTAGGTATAAAAGTTGATCCTTCCTTCTCAAAGCTTCTCACGGAATCATAGGACCCATCTCACGGTAAGATCACATCTTCAGTTTACCAAGTTTAAAAATCTTTTCAGTGTGGACTCTGTTTCCTATTTTCTAACCATTTTCATCTGTATTGTTGGGTGGAAGTTTACCAAAACAATTTTTGGAATGTTTAATCTGCTACAGAGAGAGTTTGGGGATGAAGTCTCAACATTTCTGTGGTGTCTTTTTTTTTTTTTTCTTTCTTTCTAAGATGAAGTTGCTGTTTGTTCTGGTGACGATGACGGCGTGTGCTGCAAAACCTGAAGGTATTTATTAAATAAAGCCAAGTGACTTATTGTCTTTGTTTTTGTTTTGGTCAAGAGCAGTCCATACTTATGTAGCTTTATTTCCCAGAAGAAAAAGAACAAGCATGAGATTATTAAAAATACCAGCAGAGCAACAGGTTGAGAAACTAAGTGGGCTTGTAAATCAAATTACCAATGTTTTCTTTGGTCATGCACTTGTTTTCAACACTATTGTAACTTTTGCAGCTTTTTTGTTAATTTGGAGCCATAATTTTTCTTGCTAAAAATTTAGGATTGAGCATGTTACCGTGACAAACACAAAAGGAGACGTGTGATTATTTCCACCTCCATGTCCACATGCAGACAGAATCACATACCTGCTGAAAACTAGTTCCTGACAGTGTGCACGTTTTACTGAGTGACACATGGAAAGCTCAAAGATTCTCTCTTTTTAACATTTCTTTTTTTATCTTAAGGTTCTAAGTTTTAAAAAGTAATTAAAAATAGGCTTTTCCTTTTAGAATAGAAGTGCTGACATTTTTTGTCCCGAAGCAGGGAAATGTAGAAATTCACAGTTAGATATAGTTCCCTGTGTTTAAAAGGAATGCAGGTTCACAGCTTTGAAATTCATCCTGCTCACTTGTTACCTTGTTAAAAATCCTGAAACTATAATCTTGTTTTTGTAACATTAAATTTGATTTTATTATGATAATATTTAGGGTTTAAAAGAAATATTCCTCCTGTGTGTAAAGAAAATTATGCCATTAAAATGCAACTTATTAAAAGGTTTGTAAACCAGAAATTACTGAACTTTTTTTTCATATAGCATCTTTTTTAAAAGTATGCAAATACGCTGTTTTTGAATTCATCAGTCTGCATGCACAATATGATTTATTGCCAAAAATCATGCAATTAATCGGGATAAAAGAATTGGTAGTTGCCATGAGAAATGATATGTGTCTAAATAAAGTTATTTATTGATTTTAAACTAAAATACAGTTTTCACTCAAATTTAATGTACTCTAAACTTTATCAATTTTCCTACTTATTGCTATTTTTGCTTTCAACCAGCTATTCATGACCTTTTAAATTGTGGATTCTGAAATACTGAACAATTAAATATCAAACTAAGAAAAGGGGACAGCATGACTTTTAATGAATGTGAAGAATGTTTGTCTTAATATAGGAATTTTATTCAAAAAAAGGTTTCTGGTTAATGTCTGCTGCACACGAGAGCTACAGTATCTGCATAGGGAAGTCATTCGAGACTGCACGCTCAGCAGATCACCGTGTGTGCCTGCTTTTCAGCAGGTTTTCTGCCTATCAAGGCCTTGATGCAAAAATCAAACGCGTTTGATTTCTTTGCCTCGCGAGGTGAAAAATTCAAACTGTGCATGCTACTTGAGCAATCTGCTAGGGCTGTGTGATTGCCTCTAAATTTCAAATTGTATATTGTCATTGCTCAAGATTGCCAATACACGATTAAATTGGCAAAAGGGCAGGATCCTACGTTGATCGCTACCAGTCGGCATGGCTGCGTGAATAATCCAAATTTGATTGCATGTGTGAGCTGAAACTCCTGTGACGTGGCTTTGTAATGAGTACTATTATACTTATTACATACATTGTATATGTTACTAATAATATGTATAATACTATATAATTGTATAATACTTTAATATTCTAACTTCCATGCAGGCTAGATCGCAGTAACAACTTTAAAATCAGCTTTGCTGGATGATGTGTTCATGAAATCTCTTTATGAAAGCTCTTGTGAGAACATTTCAGTCCTTATACATTAAAACAATATTTATTTGCAATTAGTCTACTCTGTTGAATGCCCCCGAAGCATAAGCAAAGGGCTGCATCAGTTCGAATTGAAGAGATGCACCTAGTCACTGTCACAGGGCTGGTGATAGTGTACCTGCCCTGAGGAGAGAGAATGTGGATTGTAGGTCGTTTTGTGAACGGGGCTTCTCTAACAGTCATTCCTCCAGAAACATCTCTTAATGCACGATAGAGTGTCTTTTTTTTTTTTTTTTTTTTTAAATTGCTTTGATAAAGAGCAAATTGCCTGGCAACCTTCCAACTGCCAATATACGATTTAATTGGGGATTGTCCCAGCCCTACTATCTGCTGAAGCCAGAAGTTCCATAGTGACCAATTAAAGTGTGTCCTCTGATCACATGATTTCAAGATGGCAGCCCGCTGTCATGATCCAAAGAGTTCACAAAAAGTTTTGTGGATCTTTTTGTTAGAGACTGAATTGTGTTGTCGTATTTAATTTTTATCATTTTTTTCTTTATATAAAGTAAATTATATGCGATAAATTGGTAACCGTACCAGTTGGTGGTGGTAATGCACCTTCATTGAGTTTGCCAACCACCATTAAACTCAAGAGAAGAAGTAGTCACGTAAGAAAATTGAATGAAACTGAGACAGAGAAGGTTATTTGGATGGATGTTTTCGAAGTCCCATGAAATCATATACCGTAAATAGGTATAGACTGTCCACATTTCCACCACTACATCCTCTTAAATGTAACTGATTTTGTCACCATGAGCTGCCATCTTGAATTCTTATGATCAGATGATGCGTTTTGATTGGTCACTAAAATTTCGGTCCTCAGCACATAGCTCATGTAGCTCATGTTTTCCTGATGAGGCAAAAGATATCAAATGTGCTTGATTTTCACCTCGAGAGGCAAAAAACTCGACAAAAATTAGGCGCACATGGAAGGCCATCTGCTGAGCAAATGGTCTCGAATGACTTTTAGCTCAGCAGATAGCTCTCGTGTGCAGGTATAAAGCCCTGATGGGCCCTATGAGTGGGTTTTGACTGGCTACTGGCATCCTCCCACATTCAATTGTGTAAAAGATCATTCAATGAAATTAGAGTATGACACAGACACATTTTCTTCCCCCCCCAGATATGTCAGGTCAGATGTTCACCTTCCCACGTCAAACGAACAGAGCATATGTGAAGCTGAACACATCAAGACAGGATTTCAATTCTGTAACCGTCTGTCACAGGTAACTTTAAATGTGTAAACTGCTTGGAGGGATCTACTGCATTTCCATCTGGGGGATATGCATCATATTTGCTCTTTTTTTCAGATCCTTTACAGACCTCAAAAGAGACCACATCTTGTTTTCTTTAGCCACACCCTCTAATTTCAATGACTTCCTGATTTTCTGGGACAATACAAACAAAGAGATGGAGCCACATATCAGAGAAGGAAAGGTAGAGTTTGGAGGACTGGACTACAAGCCAAACATGTGGCACTCTATCTGCACAACATGGGATTCTCAGTCTGGATTGGTGCAACTGTGGTTTGATGGCAAACCCTCGATCAGGAAATTTGTCTCCTCTGGATCAAACATCAGTGGACATGTTATCATCATTTTAGGACAGGTGAGTTTTGAAATATAACTTAAACAGTCTCACTTATTAAACTGTCAATTTAACAAATGTCCTAGAATAAAGTTGATATTTACTGTCTTTCAAATATCTGCATCCCTTACAGGAGCAGGATGCCCATGGCGGGGGGTTTGATGTGAAGCAGTGTTTTGTGGGCATGATGACTGATGTCCATATGTGGGATTACATCCTTTCTTCCTGTGAGATTCAAAACTATGTGGACGAACTAAATTTCACTCCAGGAAATGTGCTGAACTGGAGGGCGCTTGAGTATCAGATTGTTGACCAAGTCCTGGTAGAAAACAGAATGATGGTTTGTCACTAAATTTTCAAAAAGATGATTTGATCAATATGGAAGATGAGTTACCTACATAAAAAATGAAATAAAATAAAATAGAATAAAATAAAATTTTATGTATATATATATATATATATATATATATATATATATATATATATGTGTGTGTGGGGGGTGTGTGTGTATGGGTGTGGGGGTGTTAAATCACTGTTTATGGAAGGGTACATTTTGATTTTATGTTCAGTTCTACTGTAAAACAGCAATAACAGTTGTTTTGGTTCTGCTATAAGGCTTGGTTGTCCAGAAAGACTCTGCTTTTTAAAATGACTCTGTGTATATACAGTTGATTTCTTTTTACTAAGTGAATCATATTTTTTTTAAACAAAGAGCATTCCTTGGTTTTTACAAACAAACGGTTGGTTTCAGGTAAATCTCAGCATTTGCAGACACAAGGCATCACTTCAGGCCTCGTATGTCCAAGGTGTTCATGATGGACCAGTCCTGGGACCACTTCTATTCATTCCATATTTCTAGTCTTCATCTAAATGTTTCTAATCTGATGTACTGCTCTTCACATAAACTGTCAGGCTCTCAGCCATAGACAATGTGCATTTAATAGCCTACAGTTAGGACAATTTCTGTCAGACAGAAAAACTTATACTCTCACATTAAGTCTTCCCTCTCTGGAGCTGTGTTATTAAGATTCTATTACTTCTTGAAAGTATTTCTCTCTTGGTCACGTTTAATGGTTGCAACTAGTAGAATTTAGAGCTGAAGTTGAGTGAAGTTGAGTTAAAACACACATTGTGGTATCACTTTTTAAACCCAATAGTTGTTTGTAGATGATAGAAAACGCCATTCAATCAATGGATGCACAGAATCACAGTGCTGCGCCTGCTATGTTCCCGTCTCCTCAGAAAGGACCGTTAAAGATCACATTCATCCGGATTACCTGCCATCAATATTCCCACATAAGATTAAAAGTAAAAAATGGCAGAAAAAAACATTTAAGAATTATAAACACTGCACAACATCATCATCAGTAAAATACCAATGAGTTTCAGAGACCGGCATTTCTCAGGGCTTGATGAGAATAAACTCCTGAGACGTACAGCAAAAAACCCAGTTTCTTAAAAATCTGGGGGAAAAGGAATATTCAATATAAAAATCAATGGTTTAAACACAGGGCTACCTCCGATGAAACCAAATACTACATCACAAGATCAGAAACTGATTATAAGGCCATTGTGAGGTTTGTCTAACAGGCACCGGCAGGCAGACAATCCCCATTCATTTAGTCCAACAGACACTAGTTTTGCTTTGAATTTTTTCTTAGCCTCGGCAGTAAGACTTTCAATAACTGAATAACAATTCAACATTATTTTAAAACAGACTGTTCATTCATTTTCTGTACTGCTAATCCAGTTCAGGGTCGCAGGGGTCCAGCTATTATCAGGCGAGAGGCAGGTACACCCTGGACAGGTCGGCAGTCTGTTGCAAGGCCAACACAGAGAGACAGACAACCATGCACGCTCACATTTACTCCTAGGGACAATTTAGAGTGACCAATTAACCTGATATGCATGTCTTTGGATGGTGGGAGGAAGCCGGAGTACCCGGAGAGAACTCACGTATACACGGGGAGAACATGCAAACTCCACACAGGAGAGCTGCTGTTGGAATTGTTCCATCCCCAGCCAGGATTCAAAGTACCAACATTTTTATTGTAAGCTGAAGTGCTAACCACCCGCCACCATGCAGCCTCAAAGACAGACAGGCAGTTTCTTTCTTTTTTTTTTTTATTTATTTACTTCAAAGACAGACTGGCAAAGTAAAGATAAAAAAGGGTGAAAGAAAGTTTTTTTGAGGTTGACAGTCCATCAGACCAATTCACAAGGTTTTCCACTCACTACCTTTTCATAGTCACGAATTCTGGGTTGTGATGTAGGCTTGCACTGATCCATTGCCCGTCAATCACTTTACTACCATAGTAAGAGTGATTGACCGGTAATAGTCAACGGGTAAGTGGTGAGAGTGATTGACAAGAGTGATTGACTGGCAAGTGTGCCGGAAGCAGTGCACTCTCATCTGATGTTTACAGCAGGTAGCTTGCACTCATTCTGCTAGCAGTTAGTGACGTTCAGACAATGATATCCGACTATCTAAGGTCGTTTTCACACATATTTGGGTTGAGCCAGGCGCTGCTGCAGCAGTGAAAAGGTTACAATGTTTCAATTTTCAACTAATGCGGCTCCATTTCACACATGCTTTTTAATCATCGCGCCAAACAGTCATTCTACAGACTGGAGCGTTGTGTATCCATGGCAACCAGGCTGAAATATTTACGTCCTAGCTGTATAACGAGTTGTAAACAAAGCACACGTTAATGATAGAATGTGTTGAAGACGAGACGAGTTGCGTGTGGAAAACAATGTTGTCATGTACAGGAGGTGGCGGATTTCCAGACAAACCAGAGCAAGATGCAGAATGATTCTGTTGAACCGCAAAGTCCGACCGTACGCAGATATTATCGGCGAACAGACAGGTTCTGGTGAGTTGTAAGCGTAAGCATTCATGCTTAGCCTGCTAAGCCCTTATTGGTAATTTGTCCAGTGTTTGTAAACGCCCAGTTGATGTGAACATTAGAAATACATTAGTAGCAAGCAAACACAAGATGATACTAAACGTTACAGTTAGGGATGCCGTAACCCTGTTATTTGTCATAACACTGTCAATAAGAAGGATATCCCTACAGTAAAGCTGCTTACGGATACCTGTTTAGTTAAAAAAGGCGGAGTATCTGGGCTTTAGGTCAGGCTAAAGTTGGTGCGTGTTCACACATCACTCACACCACCCTGTACAGCCGGTCCGAGAGCAGGCGAGTTACGTCAACTACGAGCGCAAGTGGCATGTTCACACAGACCCAGTCGCACCGTGTTCGGTGCGAAAAACCCAGTTCGGTCGACCTAAATGGGTCCTGTATGAAAACAACCTAACTTGCATTTGTGTCATGATGGGAGAATATGTACCTGCTGTCTGCTAGACACCGGTGTTGGGACTTGTGACGTGTACATTGACTTAAAGGTATAGCTGGGGAGGGAGCTGTGACTCAAGCAGGCTGGTCTTGCACATACACTTTATTCAAAAACTTGCTAACAGTCTCTGTTTTGTGAATTGCCACAAACATCTTCCATACCATCTGTAATAAACTTTCTGACAGCACGGCCTTCATTTGTATGATTATATATCTAAAACAATGTGGTTTTATCTGAAAACTTTGTGCTTTAAATTGATGAAATTGTGGTGTACAAAGTTAGTATCATGCCTCATACTGATTTCATTCCCACTCTCTCAAGATTTTGAATCCTCCTATTTTTTTCCTCTTTAATACTGGACACTCCTTTTGTCTAGATATTATTTTAGACTTCTGTTATATGCTGTGTTGTTTACTCAGAGATAACTCCAACAAATTAAATTTGATACTTTGATTCACATTGAAACTTTTGATTAAAGTTTGATGATTGTTAGAAAGCAGTCAACAGTTACCGTAAATTCACTGCAAGAACCAGGCTGCTGTCCTGCTCTCAGCAGCAGCTCCCAGTTTTTACTTGCTTCCCAGCAACTGTTGTAACTACCAATCAACAATGCTTTTAGCTGAAGGTCACCAATTCATGTAGGAACAGGCTGAAGTACAATTTAAACTACTAAGCTCCTACACACATGTCACTTTTCTTAGATACATAATGCCACACATACATAGAATACACATTTAAAGCCAATGAAATCCACTATTTCTACCATTTCTACCAACATCATGAAACTCACAGTTTGAAGGCTGCGCATGCAGCACAGCATTTCCAGTAAGACACGATGTATTGTACATTGCAAGGTACAAGAGAACTGTACAGCTACAGTTTTTTCTTTTTAAATCAAGCCCCCCCCCCCCCCCCCCCCCAAAAAAAAAAATCAACTGTGTTAAGAAAAAAGACAGTGAAGGAATACTAAAAATGCCTCAGTTCAGTTTTAAATAAAAGGAACTAATGTATCAGTTTTCAGGACCTTTCCTTGGATGATTTCCTGAAGTATTTTTAGCAGCCATGTGCAGACAAGGATCCTGTCTCAAACCACACACTTGCCCGAGTGCACTGGAATTCAGTGCATAGTGTGCGCTGTGTACTTTGTCTGTAGTGCACACTATTGTCTCTAAATGCTGACCCAAACAGAGCACTGCACTTACAGGAAGTGATGGAGTAGCATTGCCCGCTAACGAGAGCTAACTCCACTGAGCCAGTATAGCCGCGGCCTCAAACACATGACCAGGTCATAACTGTCATCAGGGAGTAAACAGCTTGGTAGCATGCCACAATAAACATTAGTAATTATGTCTACATCATTTCATAAATGTTACTTAAATCAAGTACAATACTGCCTCCAATGCAACAGGGTAGCTACTGCTTCGTTCATCGCCATTATTCAGCCCTGAAAGCAGTTCAAAAGTCCCGCCTCTTCCTCTACGTCAGTAAGATGGCGCCCGTTTAGTGCGAGTAGTGTGCTCCATTTTGCACTTCATTTTTGGCCGTTATTAGGGCAACATCCTGGTACTTTCAGTGCACTGAATTGTTGCTTAAATGACACCATGTGTGCACTACACACTCAAAATAGTGTTTGAAGTGCTCAAGTGCGCGGTTTGGGACAGACTCAGGGTGTAAACCAAGCGGCAACCTCCGGTGGCCAACTATGACGCTACCCGGAAGAAGTAATTTTTTGTAGTTCTTTCTTCATCTGCTAAGGGCTGGCTGCAAGATTGAGCAAATCCCCGTAGACTCCCATGTTAAAAAGGCCAACTTCACAGCAGTAATAAACATGTTTACAGCCTGGTTCAAAACATCATTTTAGGTTTAAAAGGTCAAGTTTACCTTCATGACAACTGTGAGGGAGGTGATTTTTTTTTCATAACTCATCTGTTTAGATGTTATTCAATCTTGAAATTACTCATAATTAAGGACGTGTCCTTATGATTGACATGCGGCAGACCGGAAGCCTGGCCTGCTGACTGGTGGCTCTGAGTTCCCAGGGTCTGAGTTCCCAGCCAGCATTGCATGTGAGGCCCATATGGGTTCAGTTTTGGCTTGATATGAGGGACCCAAGTGGGTTTGTCCACGGTTTCCATGGTGGCCCCACCTGTGTTTTCCCATGTGGGCTTCCACATATGGGGCCCATGTAACTTAAACTATGAGATCTGCAAATTTGCCCACTTCAAACCCATGCCTATAGGCTATATGGGAAAACACAGGTGGGGCCACCATGGAAATCATGGACAAACCCACTTGGGTCCCTCATATGCAGCCAAAGTTTAACCTATAGACTGATCCGGCCAACGGCCACCAGTAGACCATCCACCATTGCAATGGTGGCGTTTCTGTACATGTGTAATTAGAACAGATGAGAAATGGACTTTTTTCTGAACAATATGGAGGAAATCTAGAAGGACTGTCGCATTCCTGGTTGTTGGAACATCAGAGAAAAACTTCAATGTGATAATAAATGAATAAGAAGATCACAGACATTTATTAGATGAAGATTTCTGCCATCTGTGACAAAACTGGACACTGCTCCGTCCACTGTGTATCAGCGTGTTCCATGTGTTTGTATCAGGGAGGAATATCGGACACACAGTAGAGGAGGAATAACTTGCTGCCACAGCGGAGAAAACACTGGATTTAATCCCCAACAACAAAAACATGGTAAATTATGGTTAACACTTATTAATCTGACACAAATCTATGCTCTCGAAAATGACGCATCGCATAACGTTATTATGCTAGCTAATGCTAACAGAGACAGCTGTGGTGTTGCTGAGAGTTAATGACTAATCTGGGAGATATTGTGAAATATAACATTATTTGCTCTGATCAGTGTGCGATTTGTGGCCGTTTTTGAGCCGATTTTCCAGTCATGTGACAAGTTTGGCGATTGGGCCGAGTCTTGGCCAAACCATATGTCGTGCGTCGTGTAGTATACTAGGGGGTCACAAGAGGCAATTGGCACCTCACGACGAGCTCCCAATCAGAAATCGTGAGTTGCAAGAAAAATCAAACCTGTTTGATATTTTGGTCGTGGCTCGTGAGTGAATCGCATGTTGAAGCGGCGCCACGACCTGACTGAGAACTCTTTCCTCAGAGATTTTTACATTTCACATTCACGAAACAAAAACTGAAGTAAGCCAGAGGCAGCATGGCGACCTGGCTTGTTATTTGGATGGAGTTCTCGTTGTAAAACCAACAGACTGTACAGCCCACATCTGCTTAGCCAATTCCTCGCCCACACGCAACGTCGTCGCCTTTTATTTTTGGCAAATTCTTCACAAAGAAGAGCGCAAATCGCCAAGGCACCACAGTTTTTTTGGTGATAGCATAATGTTGCTGCTGCTGTTGTTGTTATTGTCTTCTTCTTCTTTTTTTTTCTCCTCTGCTTTCTTCTTCTTCTTACTACTAACTGTATTCATTGTGTTGCATGTCGGGATTGTTCAAGACCCCAACGTGTCTTTGAGGACGTACAGTGTGAGTAGTCAGAGCGCATCTGAGCGTTGGTTCGTACAGTATGAGGACAGACATCGCAAACTGTGAACTTTTGAACTCTGCGACTGATTTGCACAATTTGAGTTGGAGTTGCAAGCAACAATTGAAAAAAATCGCAGTGTATCCCAGGCTTTAGGGGGCTTATCTTTGTTAGATCCTGTTAGTTTCGAGTTAGCTCTGTTAGCGTTTAGCCCAAAGTACATCAGCTGTCAATCATTTGCCCCACGGCCGCGCTGTGCCCATTTTAGTATTTTCCAGGAGTGACGACACACGTGACACAGCAAGATGGCGACGGTGAAGCAACTAGCTTCCTTTTTAGCTCTTCAGAAACCAACGGGTGACATAGCGAGGGTTTGTCCCTCTCTATTAATGGTCTATGGTGTAAACAAACAAGTCCAAAGGTGCTTAAGCAGAAGTGAGTCACTTCTTTGATAACAAACATACTCTAATTATAGTTTTTTTTTATCAGTTCAAAAGTTATCTACCTTGATAGGATGCCAGTGAAATAATCAAACTTCTTGTGTAAAAGACTTTCCTCATCTTTACTGAAATCAGTATGAAAAGCAGCTGTATTTGTTACAAATAACATCTTTTCACTTCCCTGTAAAAGCTAAACATCATTATGAATCAATTGGCAGTTTAGACTACATGCAATTTGCAAACACTACAAAAGAAACAAACTAAGGACAAACTTTTTCCAGGCCAAACAGTTGAAGATAACTGCTTGACTTCCGGGTTCTCTTGTAGCCAGTATATCCAGGTGTGACTGATGAGTAATTAGCAGGTGAGGAGGGAGGAGATGGTGGTGGTGTGGTGCCAGTCCAATCAGAATGGAGGGGTGAAGCAGGATTTTCATGTAAAATGAAACAGATGAAGTTAGTAACTGGCGGCCGTAACAAGGGATGTAATGATATGAAAATTTCATATCACGGTTATTGTGACCAAAATGATCGGTTATTATTCTTATCGCAGTTTTATTGACACAGTATTATTATTGGTATTATTTCATTTCTTTTGATTTCTAATTTCAGTCATTAAGTGATTTGCTCATATACAGAAATGCACGCCACAAAGTATGTCTCCCTGATAAAGTCATCAGTCAGTCATTTTCTGTACCGCTTATCCAATTCAGGGTCACAGGGGTTGCTGGAGCCTATCCCACCTATCATCAGGCGAGAGGCAGGGTACACCCTGGACAGGTCGCCAGTCTGTCGCAGGGCCAACACAGAGAGACAGACAACCATTCATGCTCAAATTCATTCCTAGGGACAATTTAGAGTAACTAATTAACCTGACATGCATGTCTTTGGACGGTGGGAGGAAGCCGGAGTACCCAGAGAGAACCCATGCATACATGAGGAGAACATGCAAACTCCACACAGGAAGGCCACTGTTGGAATTATTCCCCTCCCCAGCCAGGAATTGAATTAGCAACCTTCTTTTTTTTTTTTTTTTTTTTTTTTTTTTTTTTTTTTTTTTACTTGTCCTGTCCAGCATCGAAGCAAGCAGAATGGAAATCTGATTGCTTTATTCTGTTGAACAGTTTTGCTTTACCAAGCGGAGCTTTATGAACATAAGGCTCCACTTGATATCATGTTTATTCATTTTATTTCTTTATTTAAACATTTGTCTATTACACCATTCCATTTCATACTGCTGGGCCTGACAAGGGAGAAATGAAAGTTAACAGAGGTAATGATAGAAAGTGAAACAGAGAGAAAGGAGTAAGGAAGAGGAAGAGAGAGAGGAGAGAAAACATGAATCCACTTACACAGTTCACTGGTACATCTGTACCGCGATCCCTAAACAACCAAGGTCTCTGTTGGAAAACAAAATCATACAAACACACACAAACACACGCAGAACTACGCAGAGAAGAGGTACAACCTAGTCAGCGCAATGGGAAGTAGAGAAGAGGTACAACCTAGTCATCGCAATGGGAAGTAGAGAAGAGGTACAACCTAGTCATCGCAATGGGAAGCAGTGTCACAGTGTCAACATGCATAATAAAGGGTGCTCCGTGGTGATACAGTCATGCAGATGCAGCCTCGTCTCTGCAAGGAGGAGGAAGCCCGCAAGGCTCACGACCCAGGCCCCCAGCAGCCACCCAGAGGCCCAGATCCCAGCTACCCCCCCCCCCAAAGAGCGGACATGCATCCCCCGAAGGGCGGCAAAAGGCGGCCCCAGCCGGAGCCCCCTGCAGTCTGGGGGCCCAGGCCCCAGCGGACCAAGACCAGCAGCTGCCGACCCCACCGGGCGCCGGGCGTCCCCCGGAGCGGAGACAGCGCCGGGCCCAGGGCCCAAGCGCCCAGGAGCAGCCACCCCCCCCCCCCCGGACCCGGGCGGCCCAACCGAAACCCAGGAGGACCGGACCCCCCAGACGACGCCCCCCAGGGCAGGCCAGCCCCCACCCCAACGTCCCTGCCCCACACACCTGACACCAGGGCGCCACCACCTCTACCACCCCCTACCCCGCCACCACGCTCACACACACACTCCCCACACACCTACCCCAACACTAGGGCTGAAAGATATACCGTCACCGCCCCCGCATCGAGACACGGGCACCCAAGACATCAATACCGCAAGAGCAACCACATACAAGATACAGATCCCCCCTGCGCCCGCCCCGCACAAAAAGCCCCGGAAGCCACAAACAAAACCGCACCCCCCACCAAAGCGCCCGGCCCCCAACCAACCCGCAGCCACACCGCACCACACCGACACCAAGATGCCCGGCACGAACACCGAGATACGAACCTCCGCCCACACCGCCCAGCCCTACCCAACACCTCCGTGTACCCCCCACACACACACATACACCCACCCACTCCGCTCTCCGACCTTACATACCCACACTCACTCCTCCCTCCACCCCCAACACTCTCCTCCCTCTACCGTCCACACCTACCCCCACCTCCTCATACCCTCTAACACACACATGCACTCCCCCCACATAGCTGCACCAACCCCCTCCCTACCCCCCCACACATACGCCCCCACCTCCCTATACCCCCAATACCCCATACAGTCCCCCCTTACATGTCCAGCCCCGCCCATCCCTCTGACCTATCACACTCCCGCCCTTCCTTCCTTCAGCCCCTCATGACCATCCCTACTAGACACTCACGAGCATGCCACTCCTTCCTCCATCCCCCCTTTCCTCCAACCACTTACCCACATCTCCTCCCTCTTCCAGCCCAAGTTCCTCCCTCCCACATTTCCTCTTTCACACTCTCATTCATTATTCTTACATACCCACCTCTCTCTTGCCCATGCCCTCGTGCCTCCTGAGTGGTAGCTCGGGCCGGGGAAGGAGCCGTGAGCTCCAAGCCCCCAACACGTCCCCCCCCCCCACCACCACCCCCATCCCCCACCCCCGGACGCAGCAGGCCAGGCATCCCCCAGGCCAGCAGATCCCCCGCAATGCAGCCAGCCTTAACCACTGGCGCGTGAAGCAGCCACTGTCCCCCCCTCCCCCCAGTAGCGCCCGGGAGACCGGGGTATGAAAGGACCCTGCCCCCCCCCCCCCCCCCCCCCGCTCATGACTGTGTGTGTAAGATGTGTGTTGTTTGCAGTTAAAACTAAGGGGCAGTGCCAAGTCATGCCGGGAGTGGGGTCGCGTAGGGGGCATGACCCCCCAACCGGCCCCTCCCTCCTTCCACACACTATATGGCCCGCCCCTCAGAAGTGGTTGTGAGCTGTTGTTATTTTATGTGTTTAGGTGTCTAAGTGTGGTTAAAACTGGGGAGCAGGCTGTCTCTAGACGTGGCAAGCAAAGGCACTTTTGGTGCCCTCCCTCACCACGCCCGCTTGACACGCACCCCTCCCCAAAACCCTACGTGTGTGTGTGTGAGGTAGAGCAGGGGGGGGGGGAGGTCTTGGGAAAGGAGACCAGGGGGGTATATGAATTCCCCCCCTGGAAGAAGAGCCGTTACCGGCATTAGGTACCCCTGCCTCCCGGGATCCCCCCAGGGCAGAAGGGGCAGGCATGGCCGCCCCCACGGCCCGGCGTCTGGCGTTCACCACAGAGGGGCCAGCCTCGGCCCCTGGGGGCGCTCGACCATGCCAGGCCAGGGAGGGGGAAAAAGGGACGGGAGCGGAAAGGGTCGGCGGAGGGGCCAGAGTCACCGGCCCAACATCCCCAGGCCTCGCAAACCCCCCAAGAGGCACGCAGAGCTGCTATTTTTTTTTTTTTTTTTTTTTTTTTTTTTTCCTCCCCCACTCTATTGTATCACCCCTAAACCCTACTTCAAACAACCAACGACTTTACCCCCGTCAACACTCCCTCATCCCATCCTCCTCCCACCCCTCCTGTATAGCCAGTTAGTCCCCGCACATCCGCCCCCCCAGTGTCCATGCCCCCCCCTCCAAACCCAAGCCTGCACCCCCACCCAGGCCGCGACACGCACAATCCCCCAACCCCGCCAGAGCCACCACCCACCCACCCACCCACCCACACACACCCCCCACCCACCCAGCGCCCCGCATCCGATCCCCCCACAGAACCATCCCCGCTCCCCACCCAAGCCCCCCCAACCCGACACACACAAACCCCACCAATGCACCACCACCCCCACACCCAAACACCCATCATCCATGCACCCCCACCCACCCACCCATCTCCACACACCCCCACAGGCAGCCACACACACACACAACCGCATTCACGCCCCCCTCCAGTCACACACCCACCCACACATACCAAGGACGGGGACCACGGGGCCACCAGCCCCCCCCACGCCACAAGTCCACCGCCCCCAGCCCCCGGACCACGCGAGACCAACCCGCACGAGACCACCAGCGCAGGCCAGCCCCAACCGACACAGCGGCCGGGCGGGACAGGCACCCGGCGTGGAAAAGACCCGGCCACCCCGCAACCCCCCACCTCCACACACTAGAGCTGAACGATATGGACAAAACCCCACACCCCGACAGCCACGCCAGACACCCCAACATCGATACGACACAACACGACCACGGGTCCGCCGAAAACCAAGCACCCCGGCGGAAAGCGCAGCTCCGTCCGCGACCCCCAGAGCCCCACACGCAGGACAAGCACAGGGGAAATCCACACCCCCCACATAGCCGCTCCCGCGACACCAACATCCCGGATGCCCACATCCCGACACAGACACGACAACGATACATCCCCCAGCCCCACCACACACACACCCCCACCAGCACACACACCCGCACGCACACAGCAGAGGCGCCCCGGCCCCCGGCGCAGTGACTAGACGTCACCAGGTCGTGAGGACCGGCCAAATCCAGAGGAGGCACGTCCCGCCGGCCCGCCCCCCCAGCGCCAAGCCGGGTCCCCCGGCCCCGGAGGCAGGGGCCACCCCGGAGCACCGGGGCCCAGGACCCCCCCGCCCCCCCCGCCCCGGGACGACCCCGGCCACCCGGCGCCAGCCGACAGCCACCGGCCAGGGCCCCACCAGCGACCCGCCCACCGCCGCAGAGCAGCCCCAACCGCTGACCCCCATGCCCCCCATCGGGCTGGATACAGCCCCGCCCCAGCGGCGAGGCAGCCCAGACCCCCCCCCCCAAGTCAACCGCCAGGGATCCATAGCCATCAAGCACTCGCCGGCACCCAACCCCCACATCGCCGAGGCGGCTCTCCTACACCAACGTTAAGTGATGGAGCTAATCACAGGGGACCAGAGGGAGTGGAATTCATCTAACTGGTTCTTAGAGGAGGCAGACATCGTCTCAATACTGATATGGTCTACTAAGAAATTCCTAAACTGGCTAATGCTCAGATTATTTTTGGATTTCCAGTTTACCAAGATAGTTTTCTTTGCAATACATAATACAGTAAGTATCATATGTGCATAGTTGGTTACCGTGTTGATCTCATCCAAGTCCCCCAGTAAACACAGTGCGGGGCTTGCAGGAAAGTTACACCTGAGCCACGTTGACAGGTCATCACATACCTGAAGCCAAAACCTCTGGACCGGTGGACAAGACCACAAGGCGTGAAGATAATTGTCTGTTGTATTCTCATTGCAGTGCAAACAAATATTTGAAGGTGACAGACCCATCTTGAACATCCTCTGTCCTGTGTAATGTACTCTGTGTAAAACCTTGAATTGTATCAACTGCATATTTGAGTTTTTAGTCATTAGGAACGTGTTTAAACATATCTGTGTCCATGTGTTTTGGTTAAGGGTTCTGGACAAGTCAGCCTCCCACTTCGAAGTTGGAAGGGAAATTGAATCATCCAGTTTTAATAATAATCTATATATTTTCGACAGTAGTTTGGGGATAGAGAGATTCAGGAATTCTGCTACCCTGACCGGAGTCTGCAGGATCAGTTGGTTAGAGGTATATTTTTTGCTTAATATAGATTTAAGTTGATGGTATTCTAAGAATTTAGTACTACTGATCCCGTATTGTAAGGTAAGTGTATTAAATGACAGGAATTTTCCATTTTCAATGATATGTTGTAATTGTTTAACTCCTTTATCCTTCCAATGCACAAAATTAATCATTTTCTTGTTTTGTAAAATATCCAGGTTATTCCAGATGGGTGTGAGTTTACATGGAATAATAGAAGACTCGGTTAATTTCAGGAATTCCCACCATGCTTTCAGAGTAGAGCAGATGTTGATACTTTTAAAGCATTTATGAGATCTGACTGCTGAACTGATGAACGGCAAATCAGAGACATCCAGATCCTCACATAATGCTTGTTCTGTGTCTAGCCACGGTTCATCTAGATGGGTAGGTTTCAGCCATTTGGAAATAAATTGTAGCTTATTTGCTAGGAAATAATAATTGAAATTGGGTGAGTCTAACCCTCCCCGGTCTTTTACCTGTTGTAAGGTTTTTAAACTGATACGTGATGGCTTGTTTTTCCAAAGAAATTTGGAAATGTGAGAGTCCAGTGACTTAAACCAACTGGAGGAAGGTTTGGTGGGTATCATTGAGAACAAGTAGTTAATTTTCGGTAGAACCATCATTTTGATGGTAGCAACTCTCCCCATGAGTGATATGGGTAAGTGCTTCCATCGCGTGAGATCTTCCTCTATTGACTTTAATAGCTGGACATAATTTAACTTTATTAACTCTGAAAGTTGTGGAGAAATATTTATTCCTAAATATCTGATATTACCAGACTGTATTGTGGTGTTAGGGATGTTTTGTAAAGTACAATTAACAGATAAAGCTGTAGTCTTGGTCCAGTTAATAGAGTACTCAGATATCATTGAGAATTTATTGATCAATGTGATTGTCTGGGAGAGAGATGTTGATGAGTTCTGGAGGAAAAGCAGTACGTCGTCTGCATAAAGACTTATTTTATGTTCTAGATTTTTGCCGGGGATCCCTTTAATATCTCTGTCCTGTCTTATAGCGGCTGCTAGTGGTTCAATGAAAATGGCAAAAAGTGAAGGGGAGAGCGGGCAGCCCTGCCTGGTGCCTCGCTGTAAACAGAAACTTGGAGAAGTTTGGTCATTGGTCCTCACACATGCATTAGGGTTGTTATAAAGTATTTTTATCCAGTCTATGAAATAAGGACCAAAACCAAATTTATTTAATGTTGCAAACAGGAATTTCCAGTTAACACGATCGAAGGCTTTTTCTGCATCTAACGAGATGATAGTAGATTCCAGATTATGAATGGTAGCATAGTCTATTAGATTAATCAGCCTGCGTGTGTTAGTAGAAGAATGTCGACCTTTAATAAAACCAGTTTGATCAGGATGTATTATCAGAGGAGTTATTTTTTCTATCCTTTTAGCGAGTGCTTTGCTGATTATCTTAAGATCTACATTTATTAATGAGATTGGCCGATAACTAGCTGGAAGTGTCGGGTCTTTACCTGGTTTTAATAATACGGTGATATTTGCTGAATTCATATTTGGTGGTATTTTCTGTTTCTCTTTTATTTCTAGTATCATTCTATAAAAAGTGGGAGCCAGAATTGTCCAGAACTCTTTGTAAAATTCGACCGGATACCCATCTGGGCCTGGGGCTTTATTATTGGGCATATGTTGCAGAGCGTCATGTAATTCACTTATTGAGAGGGGTGAATCTAAAACCGTAATATTTTCTTGTTGTAGTTTTGGAAGAATGATACTATTAAGAAATTGATTAATATCATCATCTGTGGGGTTTATTTGTGATTTATATAGTGTTCTGTAGAAGTTTCTAAAAATGTTATTTATCTGGTCAGGATCATGGCTGATACTTCCTTCTGAGTCTTTAACGGAGGAGATTGTTGCTTTTTCCTTATTTATTTTTAACTGATTAGCTAGAAGCTTGCCAGACTTGTTACCATGGTCGAAGTTTTCTAAACGAAGTCTTTGAACTAAGAATTGTGTTTTTTGGTCTATTATTTTGTTTAACTCGAGCTTGAATTTCCTTATATCATTCAGCATGTGTTCCTCCGGAGAGACCTGGTAGGCGTCTTCTAGTGATTTAATTCTAACTTCTAATTCTGAGATTCTTGCAGCTTCCTTTTTTTTTTTTTATGGGAAGAGAAGGAAATTATTTTTCCTCGCATTACTGCTTTACCTGCTTCCCAAAGGACACATGCTGGAGTTTCTGGTACATCGTTGTTCTCTAGATAAATGGACCATTCTCTTTTAAAATAGCTGATAAACTCAGGATCTTTCAGTAATGATGTATTAAATCTCCAACTCCTAGTTGCTGGTTTAATAGTTTTATTTCTCAGAGTTAATGATACTGGTGCGTGATCACTGATGGTTATTGGGTGGATTTCTATTTCTGAGATTTCACTCATCAGTGAGCTGCTGGTTAAGAAGTAATCTAATCTAGAGTAGGAATGGTGAACTGAGGAGAAGAAGGTATATTGTCTCGTGGTGGGGTGATGAGATCGCCATGCATCACAAAGGCCGAAATCCTTCATGTACTGCTTAACGATATCTGATGAATGCCATATTTTGTTATGTCCTGCTGTACTGAGCCTGTCCATACCTGGATCACATACCATGTTGAAGTCTCCGCCCAATAATACCGCCCTATCAGAGTAGTTATGCAAAGCAGAGAAAAATGAGTCAAAGAATAATGGATCATCTACGTTTGGTCCATATATATTTGCAATGCATACCTTAAGATTCTGAACAGTTAATGTGACTATTATAAATCTGCCTTCTGGATCTCTGATTACATCATCAATGTCAAATTTTAACCTGCTATTAATCAGAATTGCTACACCTCTCTGTCTAGAATTATAACCAGCTGAATACACGTGTGGAAACTGTCTTGTCTGAAGGAGATCGACTGAGGAGTTTGATAAATGTGTTTCCTGAAGTAAGACAATGTCTGCCTGAAGATCTTTTAGCCGGTTGGAAATTTTTAATCTCTTATCCCCTGTGCGAGCTCCGCGCACATTCCAGGTGACTATTTTCATTCAACCAACGCTGAAATAAGTGTTACATGCATATTAATAAAGCCGTGCATCTGTTCGCGTATTTCTGCCGTAAGTATGAATAGTAAGCTGCAGGCTAAACCAGTCTGTCTGTGTGTGCATCGCGCTGTTTCTTCCTGCAGTGTGTGTGTGCGTGCGCCTGTCTGTGTGCCTCGCGCTGCGTGTGCTGGAGTTTCTACACCCGTAGTGTTAGCTACGTAGAATTAGCAACCTTCTTACTGTGAGGCTGCGGTGCTGACCACCATGCCACCATGCACCGTGCACCCCCCCCCCCGAAATGTGACACGGCAAGATGGCGACGGTGGGACACGCCCAACTGGCCTTTTTTAGCTCTTCAGAAACCAACGGGTGACATAGCGGAGGGTTCGTCCCTCTCTATTAACGGTCTATGGTGTAAACAAACAAGTCCAAAGGTGCTTAAGCAGAAGTGAATCACTTCTCTGATAACAAATAACATATACTCTAATTATAGTTTTTTTATCAGCTCAGAAGTTATCTACCTTGATAGGATGCCAGTGAAATAATCAAACTTCTTGTGTAAAAGACTTTCCTCATCTGTACTGAAATGAGTATGAAAAGATGTTATTTTTGTTAAAAATAACATCTTTTCACTTCTCTGCAAAAGCTAAACACCATTTTGAATCAAGTGGCAGTTTAGGCTACAGGCAATTTGCACATGATTTGATGATTTCTTTGCAGTCTTCTTTGCTTTCACTGTCCACATCTGTTGTACTCCTACTAAACACAAACACACACACACCTCCTTGTACTTCTATCTTTGTGAGGACATTCATTGACATAATGCATTCCCTAGCCCCTTACCCTTACCCTAACTACCACACCTGATTGCCTAAACCTAACCCTTGCCCTAACCCTAACCCTAACCAAAACCTATTTGTAACCTAAACTCTAAAACTTGACCCTCAACATTTTTTTACTGAAGACTTGCCAAAATGTCCTCACTTTATAAAAATGTCCTCAATTTGTTGGTGAAAAGCGCAAAATGGTACTTACAATGTAGCAAGTATAGGAACACACACACACACAAATGCACTAATTTCACTGCCATATTAAAAATAATCCAAATTTTCAAGCAGAAACTATTTCTCTTTCCTAATCTTTTTTTTTTTTTTATTATTATCTCTAGTGTAGATGAGTTGTTAACCCTCATGTAACCTTATAAACATGGAATGGCTGAATAAGGATTTGTTTGCTTTGCACTTTTACTCTTTTGAATTTTCTATCCTTTGACTTAATTTCTTTTGTTCTCTCTATATTAACCTCAGTATGTATTGGATGAAGATCATCACTTACTTTCAGAACAAGCTTAAGTGTAATTTACACTTATGCTACAAAAGTTATTTGTCTATCCATGTGTTAACCCCTACATGTGATATACACACACACACACAAGCCAATGATGACCACCAATTCTACCAACAGCTACAGCAATTAATTCACAATTTAATGTTTCTGCACACAGTATTCAAATACAGCACTGAAGGGTAAGACATGATGTAATCAAAAAGAAGAGAAAAGAAAAATGGTCAAACTATACAATTATAACTTTCCCTGTGGATCCACACTTTATTATGACAAAATTAGCACAGATTCCTTTGAGTCCTATCACGATGTAAAACACTTTTTAAAAAATCTCTCTTTTTTCTAACAAAATTTGTCATTTAATTACAGTGCTTTCAGTTCAGTTGTTATTCAATAAAAATATGTTAACTCATACCTTTCCAGACATAGGCCTGGATGATATTCAGTTTTATGTTCAGCAAGCATGTGACACACAGGGTACTGAAAATAAACAAGTCCAAATGTGCAAAGGATGAAGTGAATAATTTGTTTGGTAAGAAATGTAACACACTATCATTGAAGACTGTTTATTGTTCCAGTAAATTGTCTGCAATGAAAGGATGCTTGTAAAATAATCAAACTTGCAACGTTATCTGATTTTATTTCTTCTACACAATAACAGTATTAAAAAACAGCATCACTTGCTACATATACTGTATGTCTCATCATATTCCAGCTGAAACCAAACACACCACTGTGCATCAAGACACTGATTTTAGGCTACATGCAACTTAGGATTTGATTTTTTTTTCCTACCACCAGCTATCCTGCTACTTGTACAAACATAATTGTTTGCAACTATGTCATTGACTTTGCCCTCAGTTCCTTGAAAGATAACCCCCTATGTTCAAACATTTACAGGAATTAGCAGAAAGCATTGTTAAGGAGGATGGAAACACAGCCAATCAGGACCATCATTTTATCAACGGCCACAGTATAAAATCAGTCTGATGCTGCTGCACATAAGATCCAGAGACAGCTTTCAAGACGAGAACTGACATGCATTACAAGGTAGAAGAAATTACAATAGCTGCTTACATTGGTTGTTTTTTCCTGTAACATAGCCTTTTTCATTTCTAATTAAAGTCACAGTAAATTTCTTCTTAGTTTAGTAATGGTAAAGTATTAAGAGTGTTTATAATAGTGTTCTGTAATTGTCTTCATATCAGATGGAGCTTTTGCTTGTGCTGCTGACACTGACATCATGTGCTGCAGCTCCTCAAAGTAAGCTCTCTCTCTCTCTCTCTGTAAGTCTATATATATATAAACATATATATATATATATATATATATATATATATATATATATATATATATATATATATATATATATATATATATATATATATATATATATATATATATATATATATATATACATATATATATACATGTACTTTTATTTTTGTCAGAATCATGTTTATTCCTCTGGGTATGTATAAACTGTATTCACCTTTTTACTGTCAATTTTGTCCAAAATCACTTGACCCAATTTCTCTCACAGACTTTCATGTCTTTTAAAAAAACTTTTTTTTTTTTTCATCAAATTGCCAACTCACATACATAAAAGCAAACAAGCTAAGTAGACAAGTCTTTAGTGCAAGAACAGGTAAAAAAAAAAATTAAAAACGCATCAGGTTTATAATTTAACAATTTTCAAATTTCATATTATTGATTTTTCTTTATTTTTTATCAAATATTTGCATATTGTTTGTTTTACAATAATTAAATATCAGCTTCATGTGATTTTCTGAGATGCAGTGAGTCACACAAATGATAAAACATGATGCGACTTACTACAGAGATGCTCAAATAGATAGAAATAGAGGTAGAAATGTTTCAGTAATTAGTCTAGAGTTTGATTGCACAGCAATTTTGACATATTTCTGTTACTGAATTTCTATATTGTCCAACTTTCTATCTATCTATCTATCTATCTATCTATCTATCTATCTATCTATCTATCTATCTATCTATCTATCTATCTATCTATCTATCTATCTATCTATCTATCTATCTATCTATCTATCTATCTATCTATCTATCTATCTATCTATCTATCTATCTATCTATCTATCTATATTTTTAGATCTGGCTAGAAGAATGTTTACATTTCCCCAAGAAACCAACACAGCTCATGTGAGACTCACGACATCTAGACAAGATCTGAGTAGTCTGTCTGTTTAAGGTAATGCTGAATTTGCAAAAGGAGCTAAAAATTAGCAAAATATTTGATAACATTTTAAGTAACATTTTTGTGCTTCCTGCAGGATCTTCACAGACATCAAAAGGGACCAGGCATTCTTCTCTTTGGCAACACCCTCTGTGATAAATGACTTACTGATATTTAAGTCAGCAGTAAGTGATAAGTTTGATCTCTATATCAGAAACAAACACATAGCTGTTGAAGGGCATGAGTGGAAACTGAACACGTGGCACTCAGTCTGTGTCACATGGGACGTTACATCTGGACTGATTCAACTGTGGCTGGATGGAAAACCTTCGAGCAGAAAATTCGTCAGCTCTGGATCTCATATACATGGACCTATTATAATTGTTTTGGGACAGGTATGTTTTAAAGCTACACACTTTGTCATTTTTGCCATTAGGAGAAACACATTGAGTTTCACTAAGATAAATATGACCACCATAGATCAATACATTTCAAGCTCAGTTTGAACGTTTTCTACAATACAGAAAAAAACACAAAAACAATTTCCCATGTGAAGAAGCTCCAGTAACTTTCAGTAAACTGTTTATACAGCTACATCTTTAACGTACTTTTCCCTTTTACTAGTGCCCCCATATGTGAATTTCACTCACAGAGCAGCAAAGAAGGCCTTGTATGATCTTTCTGTTCTATGCTACCCAGACATTCTTACACTAAATATTCCGTTTCATTTAGTTTTTCATTGGTTGATCAGTTAGTATCTATAAACCTCCCAACAGGAAGAATTGGGGGGAATCAAGACATGTGCCTGCTGCTCTGTTAACCTATTTATCTGGTGGATTTTGGTCAGACTTTCTTGTCCAGAACCATTACCATTTTTCTTCAGTCAATTTGTGAATCTTAGAGAAAATGTTCTGCATTGGGGTTGGATATTAGCAAACTACAATACAAATTATCCTGCCTAAATCTCACATTTGTAAATATCATAGTATAGTACCTGTTTGGTAAGTCTTCCAACTATGCTTAGACTGGTTTGCTGTATAACCCAAATATCAGGAAAATGTAAAGCAAAGTAAAATATGCTGTAACTTAACTTGTTTGCATCTTCTCAGGATCAAGATTCCTATGGTGGGGGTTTTGACATCAAACAGTCATTTGTTGGCATGATGACTGATGTCCACATGTGGGACTACACCCTTTCCCCCTGTGAGATCCAGCGCTATGTGGATTATCAAAACTTCAACTCAGGGAATGTACTCAACTGGGATTCACTGGATTTCCAGATTAAAGGAAAAGTACTTCTTGAACAAAAACAAAATATCTGTTATTGGAATGTTTGAGAAAAAAACACTGTTTTTCTATAACTTCACAAACAATGTGAAGGACTCAGTCATCATT
This sequence comes from Atherinomorus stipes, assembly GCA_023101725.1. Classification (NCBI taxonomy): domain Eukaryota; kingdom Metazoa; phylum Chordata; class Actinopteri; order Atheriniformes; family Atherinidae; genus Atherinomorus; species Atherinomorus stipes. The sequence continues at coordinate 1,288,813 of JALJCO010011978.1, read as the reverse complement.
TTGTTGCAGATATTGCTAACATAGAAATTGCTTCTTTTTTTGTTGTTGTTGTTTTACTATATATACATATAATGTTTCTTTTTTCTGTAAATGACTTGAATTCATTATTTCCCTCATTGCTCAGTATCATCATCTGTACCTTTTTTTTGTTTTACTTCACATCTCAGCCATGTGTGCATCATCTTTTCAATTTATAAATTAAAATGATAAAAAAGTGAAATTGTGTTGTTTCAATTCAAAATGATGGAAGGGGAATTGAAATAAATAAATAAAAAAAACTGAATCAGATAGAAACATCAGATGTTCTCTGTTAATGCAACCTCCATGTCCTGTGAATATTTCCTCCTGCTGTAGGTCTATCAGTGTGTTAGTGTGTGTTTATGATAAAGGTGTGGGTGGATGTGGCTTTTAGTGTAAATGAAACTAGAAAGGTGCTGTATAAACATGAATACAGTGAAAAGTAAACTTAAAACCATGACACGGGTCACATGCACTTGCACATTCAGTTACAGATACGCGTTTTCAGCTGTAAACCAAAAAGCTCTGGATGGATTCTGTTACTATTAGCAAAACCATTGAAGTTGATATCTGCTTGGAGAGAGATCACTGCTATGTCCCGTGGCAAGACAGTCAGAGGCACGTTGCAAGACAGAAGATGGATTTTTTATGGCCATGCTGTTCCTAGAAGGCTTGTTCACTCTTATATACTTGGGAGTTGGGATGTTACGTCCCAGCTCTGCTAGGGATTAGAGATGTGAACAAAAAGACTGGTTTTAGATGGTAAAGGTGGAGTAAAGACGTTTTATTGTTCAGGAGGCAAAATAACAGCATGAACGAAACACAAAACCTGAAACTGAAAAGGGTTAATGATGCTGCTCAAATAAATGGAATAAAAAAAAAGACAAAACCTAAACTAAAAGGGGACCAAATCGGGAAAACCAACACAAACCTAATCTACGAATTCCACGAACCAAAAGGGGAAAGGAGCAGCACCAATAAGCTAAAACTTACCAAAACACAGCTAACAAAACAAGGCCTAGCTATCCCAATTCCAAACTACCAGTGCCAAACACAAAGACAACTATTGCCCCTCTTGGTAAACCCCAATCATAGACACTTACCACCCCCAGAAGACTCAGAAGTCCTTGCCAAGCAAGCCAACAGTCCCACCTGTAGTGCCAGTCAGTGTCAACACTTGGTAGCATTTTTTTGATAAACCATTTAATCTCAAATAAGCGGATAGGCCTCCTGTAATTGAATTAACTACAATTTTTTATCTGTTATCCATGACCATAGCATGCAGACTTTAATGTCTGGACATCCATAATCTCATGATGGGTTTCAGGCTTGTTTAAATGTGTGAAATTAAGGGGGGGGGGTTGGAAAACACAAATCACATGAATACAGTACATCTACGATGATCTACACACACAACCACTTGGTTCCCTGGAAATGTGCTAAAATCAACATCAGCTCTGAAACAGGAGAGTAATAGATACAGAAAGATGATACTGATTGTTAATTATGTTTTTCGATGCTATATAATATAATGTCTCATTCAAACAGGTACTTTGGAAAAAAAGGGAACATAACTGTCTTCATAACAGTTGTGTTCTTATTATGTATACCTTATTAAATTCAATCATGTCCTACACCATTATGTTGCCCCTCTCAAAGCCACCACAGTAAGCTACCTGCTTCTCTAATACATTTAAATTAGTGTCTCAAATGTACATGTACCATTTACATATCCTTTAAAAATTAGTCAAACTTCATAGCTTATCTTGTCAAGTTTAAGCTGTCAGGCTGAAGCATGGCTTGTTTTCCTGAAAGAGCAGGAATTTCCACGCTACATCATATGTGTCATGGCATGTGTCCCAACTTGTTTTCTTTCTTCTTTGTTCTTCCTCTTTTTAGCTCATGTCCAAATGCGTCACACAATTTCTTTTTTGGTTTTGAAAGAAGGAGGTGTTTACCGGATCAAGTCTTAAGTAGCAATGGCTCAATGGAAGATAAACTAGTAGGTGCTCATCAAACTTGTGGCCAGAAAACATTAGAAACGTGTTGGTGCATCCAGTGCATGAATAAAATCACCTGCAAACCCAGAGTGCCTGTACTCATCTTCTCACTTTCTTTTTTGGTTTGTTTGTTTTTCACATATACAAACAGAGTTTAGGACTCTGCATGAGTTTTCCTAAACTTAGATGTTTGTGTTTGGTACAAATTTGAGTCATACCAAAATTTGAATCCAGTCCATTTCTGTTAAAGGTTGAATATGGACTACAAACAGAACAGTGACATCACCTGTGTCTAGGTTGTAGTTGCAACAACAGAAAAACAACTCCAGCCGCTTGGTTGCCAGGCTTGCTGCTGATACGGCAAGTGACCAGCAGCCTGCACAAAGTCCAACATGCACTGCAGAGGAGTTTTATAACTGACAGCTAACACAGGGTGTCCTCTTGCACACATTGTAGCTGAGGGTGTTATTATTTCATTTTTGTGTATGCTCATATGTGCCTCTGACTCAAATTACAGATCTGGGCATGAAAAAGTTCCTCCTTTTTCTGCCAGAAGTAGTGCACAATAGTGCACCATTACTGCACTATCACTGGCTGAACGCCTTGTCCCACAAATACGCCATCAGGTACGGTGTCCAAACTTGGCATGTGGAAACATCCTTGTTCCAGGCATTCATTTATGCTCTGAAATCGTTTCCCCTGGGCACACAGGCAACACAGGATAATCTTGTCTTTTGTGCAAACATGCTGGAATTGTAGTTTAAATCAATAACAAATCAATAATTAATGTTTTTTTGTCAGAAATAAATGTCCCTTTATATTTTCAAATATGCTTCAAAGGTGTTATATTCTTTCCAGGTCTCTTCCCCACCAACCATGACTTATCCTGTCTGGAAACCTAGTCGAGCTGCCAGTTTTTCCCTGCTAACTTAAGTGTGCCCTCAATACTTACAGTCGCTGAGATCTAATCCCTCCCCAGGGTTCATCCCACAGGCTGATCCGATGCCTTTCTCAACAAAACTATTAAGCTGCATGTCCCCTGCAGATAAGTGATAATACCAGGATGTGAAGGTGCAGATCGGTCTTTCATATTTTGCTTCTGCACAGCATTTTAGATGTTTAAGAGCAAACTGTAGAACATATTTTATAACCCTATGTTAGTAACCCCCATTCAAAGAGGAAACAAAAGAAACAAACAGACTAAGAAACAAAGAAAGAAAATGTACTACAGTAAACTTTTAACAAATTAAAGCCATTAAGCAACCATAGCATGCTGTGCTGTGGCATGCTCCCTCTCAGAGCCCTTGCCCCTCCATCCTTATAAAAAGCCACAGCCAGCTAGCAATGGAAACAACTGAAATGAAACAGAGGAGAGTGGAGCAAAATCTGAAGACAACCAGGATCCGACATTACCTTTAAAGGGACTAGAGGCAGGAATAAAAAAACAAACATGCATGTCCATTTTTTTTTAATACTAATGGGTGATGAAGCGCTAAATACCAAAAACAACGTTTCCACCCACGTTTCTCTCTGTTGCCTTAATCAGGCTGTGTGTGGCAAAATGCGCTGTGATTTGGTGTCCAAATTTCCCGCGCTGCCCTGCGGACGTGACGTCAAATGACGCTACATCCGCAGTTTTGATACAGGAAGAAGACGGTTGCGGTAAATTCAAACACTGTAAGCGTTAGTTATAGATTCTTCTACCGTCAGCGAACGATCCAGATTAACTGAAAGACACTAAAAAGTGTAACTACAAAGAAAAAGGTTAAGTAAACAACATTATAGCTTCAGTTTGTGCACGCTCCCGTGACGGCTTGGCTCGTGGCTGCAGTTATCTGAAGCGCCAGTCACGGCAGTCGCGAGTTTCGTTTCTTAATCTTGCCTCAAGTCCTTTTAAAGAAACAACATTGGAAAGTAACTTGCCGAATGAAGAAAGAAACCAAACACAGATTAACAGCGACTTTGTGTTTCCAAACACTTGGGGGGGGGGGGGAGTTAGCTCTTCTTCTTGTTGGTGTGTTGATTTAAGTAAATCTAATGTTACAATCATAGCGTGGGTTACTGTCTTGAGCTTGAGTTGTAAGCAGCTCGTTCCCAGCGCCGGGAACGAGCACTTACTGTTTTGTTAAGTGAGTGGTCTGGTAGCTCAGCTAAGATTTGCAATTAGCACTGTAAAATGTAGCCTGACGGGTAGCCTGGTGACCTCGAAAGCTGCCCGTCTAGTTAAAATATTGTTTTCACTCACTGGGAAGAGTAGGAACATCAGTGTTAGCTCCTGGTGTTCGCACTATCTAAGATATAGAATCAACTACTGCAGTGATTACAGCTATGAAGCTCGACATGTTCCACAAAATGGTCACGTTGCTTTGCTCAATTTGTTTTCACTCCACAGAAATCTGTTTGCCGATGATGCGGGTCGAGCAGAGGTAGAGGAAGGTGTCTTATGAAACCGTTTTCACACTTGCATTGCAAAATATTTGGGGTAAAAGTCCATCCGCTCTTTAACCAGACTTGTCTTTTCAAACATGCTGCTTCCTCGCAGGCTTATTACGGCCACGTTCAGACATCAGGAAGTGTTGCGGAAAGGTCAGCTGTTGCACTTACAGCGACAGCCATCCTTTCATCCGTCCGGAACATTTTCTTGTGCGTTCAGCCAAAACGACGTGCTGCAACATGTCCACTCTTATGACATGGAGGCTAGATGGTAAATGCCCACTACAGCCCTGAAGTAAAAGAGCAGAACATACGTCTGAATGCAAATGTATGAAAGGCAAAGTCTGCACTATTACTGCTTTCCAGAGCAAGTCTGGAAGAGGCTTTTATTTTGGTCTACAGCAGTGCACAACAGCTGTAAACCTAGCAGTGAAATTATTTTGGTTTATGCCCCTTTAAAATAATTTTGTTAGGGTGGTGTTTAGCTCAGTTGGTTGAGCAGCCGCCACATGTACAGAGGCTATAGGTCCCAGGTTTGATTCCCAGTCTTGGACCCTTTGCTGCATCCCCCACTTTCTCTGACCTCTTTTCCCTTTTCTATCCACTGTCATATCCAGTAAAGGCCACTAGAGCCCAAAAATCCTTAAAAAAAATATAGTATTTTTGAGGTTAGCAACAAACATGTTCTCCCAAAATCCAAAGGTAAATGATACAACAAACTCCCATGTAATGCTACTATAGATATATTAAATCACTGCTCTTACATGATCTTTTCTTCAGCATACATGTTGAAGACTTTCCCAGTAAATATACAATGGTGAGTCTTTGACTTTGGGATGTAATATAATGCATGAAACAATGTTCCATAAATCATACATTTTATTCCCAATAATCTTTTTACATTTTTTATTATCCAACAGTTCTGATTCCACACAAGTGCAGTATTGTTCTTTCACCTTTTTTTTTTTGGAAAGGATGATATTTACCAAGAATTAATATATCTTATACCACAGTTATGAAACACACACAAACTGGAAGGAACAAGGAAGCAGCAGTGACACAAAACTCACAATTCCAGTTTTCTATCCTTTCAAAATCTTGACACAGGCTTACAGATAAGATCAAGGTATTATGTCCAATGCATTATAAAAGACAGCAAAGGAAAGCACTGTCTTATTCATCTATAGTCTCCTGTACTGTATCAGTCAGGAGCAGGCAACAGCCAGCACCCTAACAGCAATACAAGTAGTTAATATCTGTGGTGTTTGTTGTACTTCAAATCAGATGGCTTGTTTGCTTCTCCTGGTGATGCTGACAGCATGTGCTGCAAGCCCTCAAGGTAAGGAATACATATTTTGTTTTCTTTAATAGAAAAAAAAAGTCAAAGTTTTAAATGTGTTTGCAAAGTGTTTAGTTAAACTACAACATGGAAAACAAAAGTTCATTTTGACCTTTTCTAATTACTTTTTCATATTTGAATATATACAGGGAGCAGTCATTTCAAAATTAGTCACTTCTCTATTCACAGCTTTTCTTTTTCTTTATTTGTAGATCTATCTGGCAAAATGTTTACTTTTCCAGAAGAAACCAAAACTGCCAACGTGAGACTGAATACATCCACACAAAGCTTTAGTGCTGCTACCGTCTGTCTCAGGTAGTGTTAAAAGTAACAATGCAGGCCATACAAGTATTATAAATGATTATGAAAGCAAGATTTGATGTAAAAAAAAAAAAAAAAAGTGTTATAGAATTATTTCTGTGTATTTTTTTTTTCTTTCAACACTTTTCTGTAGGTTTATTACGGATCTCAGCCGAAGTCACAGCCTTTTTTCTCTGGCCACAACCCGCTTTCAAAATGCTCTCCTGATATTCAAGAGAGCAAATGCTGGTGAAGTTGCTTTTTTCATCAACGATAAGGAAATCTTATTTGGAGGACAGGACTTCAAGCTGAATATGTGGCAGTCGGTTTGTTCCACATGGGATGCTCAATCTGGATTAGCGCAGCTCTGGTTTGATGGAAAGTCTTCAGTTAAGAAATTCATTGGTGGATCAGACATCAGAAACCCAATTGTGATCTTAGGACAGGTAAGGTCATGTTTTTTTATTCTGTTATTCTCTAAAAGAAATTCTGCAGTTTGGAAAACCGTCAATTATGTGTAGCTTTCTAAGAGTTCATCTCACCTCCGTGCATTTCTTACAGGAGCAAGATGCCTATGGTGGAGGGTTTGACATTAATCAGTCTTTTGTTGGCATGATGTCTGATGTCCACATGTGGAATTACAACCTTTCCCCCTGTGAGATTCAGCACTATGTGGATAATCTAAATTTCTCCCCTGGAAATGTGCTGAACTGGAGGGCACTGACGTTCCAGGCCACTGGAAGAGTATTGATAGAAAATAAAGAGATGTCCTGTCACTAAAGGAACTCAAAAAGACCTTTTCACACTGTAGAGTTAAACAGTAGCTCTATGTGTATTTTGATCTTGGAAGTGGGCAGTGTGGGAGTGGGTGGTCAGGGCGTTTGATGGGAAACTACATTTTGTATTTAATAAAACTTAAATGTATGTTTCTCTTGATCCTGAATCATGAACATAGCACCAGAAAAAAATAGATAATTATCTGATTTTGCACATGAGTAACTCAACATTATTGATATACCATTAGTATAATTGTCATTTTAGTGAAACATTGTTAATTTTAATATATAAAGACACTGAGAGCTTTGAAAAGTGCTTTATAAATAAAATCAAAGAAAGAAAAACACCAATTCATGACAAAACCATCTGAAGATACTGTCCCATTGAAGTTTATTGTCATCCCATGTTAATCCAGTTAAAGAGAATTCATTACATCATCCACATCGGCCCAGTAACGACAGTTGTGCTTGAATATTTACATACTCTCGCATTAAAGACATAAAAAAATCAGCTGCCAGGGAAATAAGTTGAAATTGAAAAAAGGAATAATAAATAAAAATTTTGTGAACATCAATGACACTGATTTCATATTGTGGTTCAATAGAAATATTAAAAACAAAAAAAACAAAAAAATAAAAGCACGTATACAAGCATGATGGGGCTCCTGAGCTGAAATTTTGTTGAGCAACACTTTGAGGCAATCGCTGCAATCAAGTGGTTTCTGTAACATTCAATGAGAGTTCTGCACCTGCTGACAGGTATTTTGCCCCACATGAGCAAGGTGCTTAAATTTGTATGGGACAGTTTTGTTTGTTTGGTTTTAATAATTAAAAATAATTTCAAATCAATATTTTATTTTACTAAACTATAATGTAGTAAATTCTTATTAATTATTACTTTTTCTAGTTTCTTGATATTTGAATTGTTGTGAATTTAGCCTTTTCTTTATCGGGAGGGTATGTAAACTACTGTATCAAGCACAACTGTATGCTCATACAAGCCAATTTATAAAAGTAATTTCCCTGCTAAGGAAGCAATGTTGTATTCGATACGATCCCCTATCCTGAAATTGCACAGGTGGTCCACAGTAGGAAAAACTCCCTTGTAACAGGAAGGAAATTCTCCAACGACCTCGAACAGTTGAAGGTGGAGAGGTCATAACTGTAAGCCAGTACTTGTTTTTCATGTCTCCCTTATTTTATGATGCTGTTCCTAAAAATAAATCTTGAAAAAAATATCTGTGAATCATTTTATTTTCCGTCTGTACTTCTTGTTTCACCAAAAAAGTCCCTGTTGATTCTGATGTCAAAGTTTTCCATATAATGTACGAAAGGCTCAACAAACTAGTTTCTCTAGTTTTACCCAAGAGAGCAGACACATCCAGGTAAAAGCAAAGGAACCATGCATACAAGAAACTTGTAAGACTAGTACTCCCAGAAGGTTTGTATGATTAGTAGTGATAAACAACCACTGTCTCTGCCTCCTCATTGCAAAGGTATTTGACTGATTATTTTATTGATGAATTTCTGTATCTTCCAGCATTTAGTCAGTAATAGGCATGGCTTTCAACATTTTGATCTCAGGTTGTTCTTCTGTCTGTTCATTCTTCTCCACTACTCTCCCCCGTGTCTGTAATTCGCCTTTTTCCTTTGTTTTGGTGTATTTGGGACGTTTCTGGATGGAGATTTCTGTTTATATTGCCAGCCAATGACAGAGCTAAGGGCATGACACTGTGTGGAGATAAGCTCATGATTGGAGTAGACACTGATCACTCGGACTCTATGGGAAAAAAAAACAAAACGGCGGACGCAGCAAAGAAAAGGAAGAACTCTGTAAGAGCTTGAGAAAGTGCACATTGGAATACCAGGATTAATATTGATTTGGCTTTCAGCCGCTTCCGAGCTTTGACAGAGGCTTTAAGAACAACGCAGCCATTAGCCTGGGGCTAATGGCTGTTTGTAAACAAACAGTGTTGTTTACAAACAGAAACAGGGAGGAACTCCGGACTCCACCTTTATATACCCACAACGCAACTTTTAGCAATTTTCTCAGTGACGCGCTCCCTATCGATGGCTAAACTAGCATCCATCTGTACTGCATTTTATCTGTATTGTACTTGTGTACAATATACTCACCAATAATTGATGATAAACGTATCACGTGGCTTCAATGACGTGATGTTTCCTTTGAAGTTGCAATGAATGAAAAGTTTGTTGTTGCTGCTGTTTATCTACACTATTTACTGTATCTATCCACTTAAACCTGGAAATTTCGCACTTGCTCCTTTGCCTGCTTTGCGGCTGAACGGAGAGGGATCTGGCAGACTAGCGCGGAGTCAGTGTGTGGGGATGTTTTGCAGCCCAACGGAAAGACGGACTGGAACACAACGGAGCAGGACCGAACGAAGGCAGTGGACGGGAGGTGTAAGATTTGGTATTAATGTTGTGAAGGACCTTTTTAAAGCAAAGTTTGCCTTAATGCAACTGCCAAAATGTGTAGATCTAATAAGGACTTCTGAGATCACATATTCTGGATTTGCTACATTTCTCATGTAATCTGTGCACTGGACTGTTGAAAATGTAAGAAAAAAAGCATTTTGTAGGAAAGATATTATCTTGATTTTGTTTTCCCTTCAACAGTTACCCTTACCAAAGTCTCCATGCTCTCATACTGCAGAACCGCTTGTAAATGTATTCTCATAATAGTAATTCTCATGTCCTAAAAATACACTATCAGAGGTCAACAACCCAGAATAAAAATGCACAGAAATAAATCTTACTCATAACTTGATCATAAAAATGAATGGTCAAACAAAGATGCAGATACAGCATCACAGACAAGTCAGTTGTGGATTTTCTTAGAGGAGTTACACTGCTTTGTTATAGTCACTGTGGGGGAAGGGGAAGTGGCAAACAACTTGTACAACGAATAGTTGGACATAATCATCTAAAAATAAAGAGAAGATGCACAATGACTTTTACATTCAGAAACAGAATTGAATTTGGCTGAGGTAGTAAGTGTTTTCTCCGGGGCATCTCCTCAATCTACTAATAAAATAATGAATAGGATTAGAAGCTATAATTTATTGCTGTTGCTGGAATATATAATTACTCATAGATTAGTACTAATGAGTTATGTGTCGCCAGGAGCTCTCTTTATCCAAGGCACACATTCACAGTACTGCTTTGGAAAATGTAGTCATTGAGCCCCTCAAAAGAATGGGGTGCAACATAAAGATGGTGTTTCTTGGGGTTTCAGATGAGTTGTACATTCGTGGAGTATTATTGCTTTATCTTTTATGACATATGGAGACAGAACCGCAAAGGGTAAATGTGCATGCAGCTCATTGCACTGATGGGTCCAGGCATCCATCTGTTGTCCAGACAACTGGAGTGGTGCTCAAGCAACAACTGAAATTGTGCAAACTAACCTAGATTGATCTATCTCATATTGGAAATAGCTGAAACAGCTTTCATGCCTCTCATCTTGTGTAATCTCTAGCATTCTCAGGCCTGATACAGCTGTCAGGTTTTTGTGTAACCACTGCTTGTAGAAACTGAAATACCTCTGCTTTAAAGGCAGGGTGGATGATGTTTTCCAGGAGCATTTTTTACTATATTGCTTAAAGTCTTCTTCACTCCCTGATTGCAGCCAATAATTAAATGTTCTGACCCAAAAATTTAAAAAAATAATCACCTGTGGAATGTACAGCACTGGAAAAACCCCATCCAAAGAAATTAATTTCATTGGATGGAGTTTTGAACAGCCCGTGCTGATTGATTGAATGATTTTTATGTCCATTAAACTCAACTGCTGTCTGTCGCGCACCAACCGTCCTCGCGCACGTGTTTCTGGTTCCCCTGCTGTTTACTTGGAAGCTAACGAGCTAGCCACTCGGCTCTTCTCGGTTATCTTCGCCGATAAGAGCGCACGCAGTGCAGTTCCTGTGCACTGGTGGCGTGGTTTCGGGGGTGTATATGTTTCAAATGTAGCTTGTTCGAACTGTTTTCCAAGATCTCCTACCCTGCCTTTAATCATTATCTCTGCATATGAGTAATTCTGCTTCACTTTAGCCCTTGATTGTAAAAAACGTGCCATACAGCTTTTTTTTTTTTGCATCAGTCAGTTTGTTGACATATTCCCTGTAAAATTATCACAGTTGTGACAGAAACAGCAAAAACAGGGTCAAGATCACCTCAAACCATCATAATGATGTTTTCAGCCATTCAGAAATGCATGAAAATAAGAATTGTGTTTTTATTTTATTAAAACAAGTTATTGATATTAAATGATGCTGCAGGCTGCCCTCCTCATCTTTTGCTGTCATAATGATAACAAGGACTGGCTATTAATTGGAGTTTTCCCTGTGGTGTGATTGTAGCTGAGACTGTTGTGATTTAATATAGGCTATAGCATCTACTGTGACATGTCCACTGTCTGGATCTGTAGAGGATTTGTATTTTTGTGTACATATTACTATTTTATTATTTATTCATGAGGTAGTTGAGAAACTCTACAGAAAAAGCATATAACTGTCTTCTAAATTTTGAGGTTCGAGTTGTTTATGTTTAAAATTGTGTTCTTCTCACTGCCCCATTCAGATAGCATTTGGTTTTTATTCCCACATCAGGTTCATTTCTGATTCTCCAAGATCTGAACACTTACATTGCTGTCTGCTGTAGGTGATTAAATTCAATATATATTTAAAAGATGGAATATGCCTTTAAGCAGTGCAGAAAAAAAAAAGGTTAAAATAGAGCTTATCTTAAGCCCACATCTTAGCATTGCACTGCTTAATGTCTGTCTGTGTCAAGATAAAGAAGTTAATGTTTTAAATTTCAAATCTCTTCAAGATGGGTTTTACTATTCTTGCTCTTTCATTGGAAAAAAATCATGTTGGATAACTACTTATTCATCATAAAGATTTTCTAATAGGACAGAACTCCTCTCTAAGGAAGCTTAACTTTAGCTCACACTGTGGCAACACTGTAGACTAGCTGCAAACATCCAGGGACTTCCACAATAAATTAGTCTGCATGATGGAGCTGCAGCAGCAACACTACTTGCCTCCAAACACCTCTCTTTTGACACTCCTGCTGAATCAATTAAGCGCTGTGTGCTGCGTGAGAACTCAGAAGAAGACTCTTGTGATCAGAAAGCTGCTTCCTGATGAAATGCAGGGCAACTTTTATCTCAGCTCTCTGGGAGACTGAGAAAATTGTAAAGGTTTAATTCAACAGACAAAGAGAAATACTTGCTTGAAATTCAGGATGCACTCACAGACATCTTATGATGCATGTACCCTACGTGGTTCTTTAAACAGAAATCTTAAATACCAATCTGAGGTTTACAAAGTTTACATTGTTTTCATGTACAAAAAAACAAACAAGATTAACCACTAGTTGTCTTTACAAGTTTTTATTGATTACTTTGACACAGCAGTTGACTCAAAATCCACATTTTTCAAAACAGTTAACGCAGAGGCCTAAAATATGGACCAATGGTCAAAATGACACATTTTGTTTGCAAAAGGCTCTAACTCTGCAAAACATTTAAAATATGGACCAAAAGCACATTTTGCCCTCAAACAACACAACTTACACACAAATGTGTGAGCACTTCTTATCACTCATTACACAATACAAAATAGTACTGCACTCAATGTGAATCAGTACGGCATTGCTGGTCATTGTAGTCAATGACCGTACGCAGCTAACATGTCAGTGTCATTTGTAGTCAAATTTGCCTTCTTGCAAAAAATGGATCCAGAATCAGATATGCTGTTATGCAAATTTTACTGATTATTCATTCTTTTGTTCCAGATTGTGGCTAACAAATGAAATATTCCAACAGAAAAAAATACATATAGAATATGAAATAAAAATAAAAATCCATCACTGTGTAAGAAATCAGGGAAATGAAAATCATTTTGTACAATAAACGGAAAAAATTGAGAGGCCTATAGAAGTAGGCCTATAAAGGCCTTTACACACCTACTCTGAATATTTTGTTCGAAAGATTCGCACGGCAACAGCTTTAATCCAATTAATGTCAAATCAACGGGAGCGTTCACATTAGTGACAAAATTCCATCTTGCAACGTTTATTTTTTTCGAAATGAGGTCGATTTTCTTAATATTCGCATCCGACAGATACACAATCCACCAATCAGAGAAGGCCCTTTGGCAGTCACAGAATTGGTCGCAAGCAAAAAGAGAAAGGAAAAAGAGAGAAGTGTCGCTTGGTCGCTGCTACTGTATCATTATGGCACTGGTCTTATCATCTTTGTGTCACAGCATCTTGTTTGGCAAAGGGGGAGGATCACAGCTGAAGTAACAGTGTTTCCCCTACACTTTTTAGCAATGTGAGGTTATTAGCTACAGGTGTTATATTTAAAATCTGCATTTGGCATCTCCACGGTGAGATCAGCTGTTTTTCAGCATCCAGAAGTTTACCTGCAGCCGCCTCTCCCTCCCACACTGCTGCATGTGGTCACGTTCCTCTGGAATAACAGATGCAAGTTTTTTCTTGCATCTTCTTAATTTCGCGTCAAGGCAGGTGTGTATAGACAAATACATTGATATTTTTCCTCCAAATTATTCACAATTTCATGCCGTTTATTCGCATCGGTCCCGGTGTGAAAAGGCCTTTCTACTACTACTTTTTTTTATACCCTTTAAAACAACCACAGTTGGAACAAAGTACACAAAAAAAAAAAAAAAAAAATTTAAAAAATAAAAATATAAAAAAAAAAAAAAAAAAAAAAAAAAAAAAACACTGTAAGAGATAGCCATAAGTGATACTCTTCTGTCTTCTAGTGTCTTCTCTCTTGATAAATAGGTCACATGGCCTCATCTACATCATATTCAATATTTTCCCTTGCAATGCACCTAGGGAAAAGTCTTCTAGCATGCCTGATCCATCCTTGACATGCCTCTGCATGTATTTCTTGGGCAGCAACGGTCATTGCATTGAGCAAGGGGCATCTGCTCATAGGGCCGGTGATCGTATACCTTCCATCTCCATGCACTGAAGAATTCTTCTATAGGATTTAAAAATGGAGAGTATGGAGGAAGAAATTCCACCATCATCCTAGGGTGCACCGCAAACCACTCATTCGCTACACAAGAGTGGTGGAATGCCACTGTCCCATTACCTGTTCTCCAGTCGAAAACCTTTTACAATGGATGCAACCGTGTTTCTGTTGAGAACAGGTTTGACTCTTTGTCCAGCTTCTCTAAGTGAAAGACCCTGATTTACCACTTGATCAATCACAGTTGCCCAAATTTCATCTGTAACTTGAGCCCTTCCAACTGCTCCTCCACCTCGCACACGGACTCCTCTTCCCCTGAGACCTCTATCTCATACTCTCACTCTCATCTGCCTTAGACAATCCATCCTTGCAAAGAACAACACACAACATGGCACCCTTTAAGGCCTGCAGACTTATTGCAAATTTAAAAGTTGTGTGAAGAAGTGTCAAACACCAAATATACCATTTATTACCATATATATACCAAATATTTACATTTTCTCACTACTTTACATTTTTATTGTGATGATTTTGTTCCACAGTAAATTGCACTTAAACTCAAAAAGACTAAGATTCCAGCCAGCTCTCAATTTTGTTATCAAGCTTTCATTCAGCATCTATCTGCACATTTCATGGATGAATCTTTGCAAACTCTTCATTAAATGTGGTCCATGCTGTTTATTTATACTCATACAGAGCTGAGCCGTAATGGTTGGTCACACATAAAGTTATTAAAGGTTTCAGGGCTGTCTAGAAGTGTAAAATTAAACGTGAGAGGAAATAGAATATGTAAGTGAGCTTGTTTCACAGCTTTCCTGCATGTTGCTACATTTTAATTCTTTCCCAGGGCAATATTGGAATACTTTGCACACCAACACACACAGCTGAACGCACCCCAACAGCAGGAAGTGGGCTAAAATCAACAGCAATTCCTCGGTAATAGGAGAATAACACAGAGTGAGAGGGTGGAAGGGATTACAGATTGTGTGTGCAGATAATGATTTTAGATGCAAGATAACAGGATGTCTGACTAAATGTTCTGCTGTGGGCATGACAGGGAAGGCAAATTTCTCATTTACAGAAGCACCGCACTCTGTCACTGCGACAGCTATTCCATCTTCCACTCTTTCCTCGTCTCTGTACTGTATGTGGATCATTAGCGTTGGACATGCTAACCTCCCCTTACCATTTTGCACCTTTCCCTCTCCCCAGCAATAGCTATGGAGTTTCCCTCCTCTGCTCTTCACCTATCAGGTTCAACCTCATCTGCCTACTCAGCTACTCCACTGGCAATTGTTGTATATTTATGGCAGCCTTCATGTTCTGTTGCTACCTGCTTGCTTTACACCTGCAAATCTGCTGGTGATTTAAATACTGCATTAGACTTGTACTGTAGGAGTAAATCTTTTCTCTGTGAAACCAGTTTTGCTCTCCTTTTAATTCTTTTGATGCAGAATCTGCTTCGCACCTTCACATCCATTGTTTTGTCACTTCCACATATGCATTTTTGTGTGTACATCTACAGATTCTGCCTGTGTAAATACAGCATTATCGGCTTAACCTTGATGCATATGTATTGTACAGTCATGTAGGTCCATGTGCACGTTTGCATGCCCTTGAGAAGGGGGAGGGTTTTGGAAGTGTGGTATTTGTGTCGGATCAATAACATCCAGGGGAAAAAAAGCTACCTCAGGGATACAATTGCACCACTTGAAGGGAAAAAAGTGGAAAACAGAAACAGCTGCTTTAGTTTATCAAAGCAATAAATCAGTGGGGGGTATCAATCTGTTTCCTGACACCTTTGGAGAAAAATAAGACATGTTTTAAATGCTCAAATAACAAAAACAGAAATATCCACAGAGAGGGGCCTGTCCACTTGGCTGAGAGGAACCAGACCGTGCAGACAAGCTTCAGTTACAGATCAGAGCTCACAGGTTGGTGGCCTTCATCTCACTCATCTCCTCCCCTGGCAGGTTCCTCTCCCAGCCTTGCCGAATGCGGGTGAGGGTGCGATTCACACAGGGCAGAAGCAGAAGCAGCTTGAGCACCAGAGTCACAGAAGGCACAATCAGACAGAGCATGTAGCCCGGAGGGGTACACCATTTGTAGGTAGAGAGGCGAAGAAATTTATTCCAGCCATAAATGTAGCCATGTGTTGTGCAGATGAACAGAGTCAGATGGCCCAGCTTAGACTGAAAAATAAAAACAATATATGCATGAAATGAAAACTCTGATGGAATAAACATTTTAGGAAAATGATCCTTTCTCTTTTATACTGACTTTATATGAGATGCTTTCATTTAATACCAGAAAGCATCAACACCTGCAAAGTATTCACAAGAGAGACAGGATCTCTTGTATTAGTTCTCTGTGTTTCTCTAACACAGTACGATTGACTAATTCTTGCTAATTTGTGTTTTACCAAAACTTGTAAAATACAAGAGGATATTTTTCTAACCGATCAACAACCAGAATACAACATTGACATGAAGTTGGTCATAACATCATATCTAAAAGTCATCATGAACCAAAACGATAGATTACACCCTAAAGGACAGTTAGGAGGACAGGAACGATGACTTTGGACGGGGGTGTGCTGTGGCAACGTGGGAGGGAAGGAGAACCCTGCTCTGCTGATGCAGCCTCTGGCTTCTCAGCTGTCTGGGTTGACCCACGACGAATCTGTAGTGGCATGTAGCAATGTGCTGCAGCTCTCTGCAGCACATTGCTACATGGAAACAGTAGGAAACAACTTTCCTACTGTACAGACTACTATATCGTAGGTGCTGTGTAGTTTTTCCTGGATAAGTCTAAAAACTACATAAATTGTATTCTGATTTGCAGGAAGGCTGTGATGGCTGAGGTAAATGATGCACTTGTGTTTATGTTAATGGCTGTACTGCATCTAAATTACAAACAGTAAAATGATGCTATCATGATGGGTCATTTAGTAGAATGAGATAACAACCTGCAGCACTGTTTCTTCTTAACATTAGCTTAAAGTCTGGCTAGCTAGATATAAGCTGCGCAGAAGTTCTAGAAAGAATTAACAATGTAAAACCTGCACTCTGGTTTGTCGGCTTCCATGGCAACTAAAACCATGCAACATCTTATCAACACAAGTAAACCAAAGATGCAGATAATTGGATTTTTTTATCTGTTCCTCTCACTTGTAGATCCAACTATGAGATAACCGGAACCAGCTTACCCAGTTGAGACAACATAAACTGCAGAAGTTGCAGAAAAGCTGTTACGGTGGATGTGAAGAAACATGATAAATCCACAACATCAGCAGGTTATGCAAATGCTAATCCAAAGTCTGAGCTACAAAAGATATAATGGAGTAAGGGTATGACTAATGCCTACACTGAGAAGGCAGTCTTTATGTTTGGCTGAGTCAGATCTCTCTTTTTTTTTTTTTTTTTTATAGTAGCACTTATTTGCTTTCTCAATCATCTACTCAGTAAATGAGTATGGACTTTTTTAAAATGGCCCATTTGAATATGTAGGTGCATTTTTTAAAAGATAATTTGTGTTTGATGTTTCTGTGTACACTCAATAAAGTTATATTTTCTTTAACAGGGAAAATCTTACTATAAGAAATAAAATGCAGAGCTGAAATTAAAGAAAATAAAAAGTTGGGCAGTTGTTGTTTTTTGTTTGTTTGTTTGTTTTTTTTTTTTTCTGTTTGACCCAATTCTTCTGACCATGACTGACACAAATGTATTTCAGCTGTCTCAAATGACCCAGCAAGAGGTGGAATAAGCTACTTTCCTAAATGTGAAATGATTTTCTGTGAAGTGAGGGATTAGTTGTCACTTACTGTTGACACATACTGGGAAGAAAAAAAGACTTTTCTAAATCACAGCTATGGCTTTATTTGAATTTAGCTGTGGATAATGGATATCATCTGAACCCTTTCATGCTACATTTTGGGAAATTACAGATTTTTTTTTTTCTATTGCTCGTTTGTTTTTTAAGTTTCCCAGACTAATGCTGCTTTAGCTAAATATACAGCTGCTCTGAACAGAACCTATTATTTAGTAAAACAAACATTTCTGTGGTGTTTTTCTGATAAATGTGAATTTGAATGTCTGTTTTTTTTTTCTTTCTTTTGTGCTTGTAGAATCCTCAAGTGTTTCAATGAGCTAAAAATACAAATTGCTCCACCGCCATTCCAGGATAATTGGTTTTGTAGCACACCAGCGGCCTTTGAGGCTCAGTTATTGTTAATTACTTGGATAATGCACTTTCATTTACATATTTAGCATTCAGCTGCTGATGTTCGCATCCACAGTGACTTACATTAAGACCAAACAGCACAATAAAGAAGCATTCATGTTAATGTGGTGGAGTATTAACTGGCCCTATCATGATAATTAGGGATCCTATTTAACCAGTTTGAAATGGCAAATTTGTTATGTGTGAGTATAAATACTCCTTTTAAAAAAGTGATCACATTTACAATTTTTAAAAAGTCATTTGTATTAATTCATACCCGTTATTTATTGTTTTCCACAACTCTTCTTGGCAAACCAAAAGAATTATCTTGACCTAGAACTCTATCTCTAAATCCCATTTTTCTTCTGAGGTCTACCTATGGATGTGACCTTTACACAAATGGGCCCGTGACCTGTATTAACAACCTTCCTACTGGGAATTATACCAGGTATCATAATTCTATTTAATGAATAACTTAACATTTAAAATCCCAGGCAAAAGTCCTCCAGGCTTTCACTCTTTGCGCCTGTGTTAGGCAGTTAGTTAACTCGGCTCCTGGGAGATGAGTGCCAGTGACTTACTGCTTCTGGAACATTTTAATAACTCTGATAAAAACTTGGAAACTCCAAATATAGATTACTACCCAGATCCTAATAGATGTTTCAGGGATGGTTTTACTGCACATGACTGATAATGTGTGCAAGCTTTAAAGGTTAACTCAGGCAAACGCATTCACACACATGCACTCAAAACACTGCACATTTCCAACAGAGCTCTGACCTGAATGAAGCTGAATTCTCTCCAGCTGAGAGTGCCTCCCACAGAGGGCAGGGATGTTAGTCCTAGCAGGACAAAAAGAAAGAAACCCAGGATTCCCAGGGCTATGAATGAGTCTGTGCCCCATGCTTCAGTTTTATCAAAGTAAAACGGGGTGGTTTTGTTATCCTTCATCTAGACAAAGACGGAGAAAGAGAGGGGAAGGGAAGGATAAGCAGTGATTGCTACAGTATATAACATTTTTTACAAGTATATGTGATGTTCTTTATCATATACAATGAGTTATATACACAACTCCAATACTTCCTAAACTTATGCTTCCTTATTCCCTGTCTTTCATTAATGGACAAACTGATTAATCCAGGTGTGTCTGGCCCTTGTTATCATGGTTACTGAGGTCAGACACACCTGGATTAATCAGTTTGTCCAGTAATAAAAAACAGGAAACAAAGGAGCAGTATTAAATTCAGGAAGTAGTGGAAAGTACAGTTCAGGATTGTAGAAATATTACATCTGCTTTGGACCAGCTTGCTGTACCTCATCCACGACGGTGGAGATGAGTTTGTGCCTGACAGCATAGCGAATAGGAATGATAAATGTGTAGATGGCATGGAGCAAAACCGTAGCCCAGTGCAACCAGACCCAGCTGCTTCCTGCACAGCATCCAGCGGTCCAGCCAGTTAGGAAGCGCCTGGAACATGCAAACATATTAGGCACATTGAACGCAGAAATAATAATACATCCAATAGCATTATTTTTGCGTCTGTTTTGCCCAGTTTTGTTGTCTGACCTGTATTTGGTTCCTCTGTAAAGTTGAATGAAGCCTGCTATGGCACCAGGCAGGTAACAGAGAGACAACATGATGAGTGACACAATTGGAAAAACCTTTGAAGCAAACAAAAACAGCTCACACCTTTGAGAAAAGAAAACATTAACAGCAAAACATGTATATTAATCTATGCAGGATTCAAAATAGGTTGTGTAAATCTTTACTTTGTTGGCCAGGGAAATAATGATTCGGTAAGAGATGTCAGTCCCCTTTTCAACATATGCGTAGATTACATCTCTGATCAGCAAGTAGAAGAAGAAGAAAGCGGTTAGGCCGAGAGCTATGGATAGAGGCAGCCGCCACTCTGGGAACAGTTTCAGGGGAAAGTCCTCCAGCTCTCCAGCTGCTGACAGAGAGCCTTTATCCAGAACAGTGAGGCCCAGTTTGGTTGCCATCTGTGTTACTGCCTGCTTTGCTTCTGCGTCGTCCCCACACAGGTACACCTGCAAAATGAAAACATTAGTTCATTTAGAAAATATGTTGCAGCTGAACTATTCAATATTGTAACTTCTTAAAGAATCTGAATCTGAACCCACTTCTGAAAGTGGGTTTCCGTTTGCCACTCACTTTTACCTTTTGTACTTAAAACATTTCTAGAAGTTGCAGCTTTATCAAAAATGGCATACATTGTTATTCTCACTCAGGAGTAATCCTATTTAATGGAGATTTTTTTCTTTTTGAACACCTTGATTCTCACTTTGATTCAAGGTTATTAACCACAACATAGCTGGTTTGTGTGTTTTTACTCATTTGGGGGCAAAATTCACAATAAAAAATGTTATCTGAAGTGTAAAGTTTCAGCATGTTTTTTTTTTTAGTTCCCAATCAGCCTTTATTTGCATAAACAAAACAAAAGAAATTAATGAATTCAAATTGATTCAGCTGAGGGGTGTTATAAATGGGTGCAGACCAGTGTGTCTGGATGCAACTAAATAAAGCTGCAACTAATCCAGGCAGCAAAACTGGGTGATGGAGAAACAGTCTGCAAAATGATGTGAAAAAAGTCTTTCAATCCAAGTGAAAAGGTGGGTCACTATTCATATTGTCAAATCTTTCTTTTTTCTTTTTTAAAGGGCCATGTATAGCTGTACATCTTGTAAATGAAGGGGTCCAAAGAAGGGTTAAAACCTCTACAGCATCAACTCTTTTCACTTTGGTTCCAGTCAGGGTGAAGAAGAAAAAAAATGTTTTCTTGAAGATTCTATTAATCATACATTAGAAAACTCCATCTTCCAGGTTGCCTGGATGAAGAGTACACACAATATTTTGAACTTTTCTTCATGGCCATAAGAGGTTGTTTACTTTTGAAACATGATAGATTGCAATCGCATCTTGTGCAAACTACCAGTAGTGTCATTTTCATTGCAAAGATATGTCAAAATAATAACAGACATGAATACAAATTCAAAAGACTGATTTACATCAGCAGCGGCATTTCTAACAATGCTGGGACAACCTGGTGCAAATCTTTTTAAACAGGAAGAAAAGCCAACATGTTTTTTTCCAAAGCAAATGAAATGTAAGTTTCTACATGGGTTAGACTGTACTGGAAGTCAGCATTAAAAAAAAAAAAAAAAATGGATGCTTTCATATTTAAATTTTTTCTTTTTTTAAAAAAAAGAAAAAACACTTCAGAATATGACTAAAAAGGCAAACACCTTTCCCTTTCTGCATTTTCACAAGCTGTTCCCTTGCTAATAACCACTCTGAAGTTGTTAGATGAGTCCTGTTTGGAATATCTAGTGCATGACTGCACAGTTTACATCCACAGTCTGCTGAAAAGTAAACTCTTCTGTTTATCTCTCTGTGTTGTCTCAGTAATTTCTCAGATGAAGCTCACGGAAGGGTTGGTCTATGTAAAGACACATGCCCACCCTATAAGCATATGCTCAAGATGTAATCCCATTCTTAGATCTCACCATGCTGAACCTCATTACCACACTCACAGCTCATGTGATAAGACAATTAAGTTGTTTGTGAAAGACGAGAGATACTGAGAGTGTTAGAGGGAGCAGTTTGACAGGCATATAGGGGAGTTGGTTGGATTGAGCAGTTTTCCCCAGGTGTGTGTATAAGTGGACTGGGCAGCCAGCCATGTCTCCCTACATTACTGCACCAGTAACAGCAGGGGATGGCCGACAGACTAAATCTCCATCTGAATGTAAATGTGACAGAGCCACAGCCCCGCTGTGGATCTAATCAAATTGCTGGCCAGGGAATAGCACACGTACAGGCATCTGTGTGTGTGTACTGTATGAATATATACTGTACCTACATGTGTACTCAGAAACTCAGACGCACTACGCCTGTTCTTTACCTGTTTTAAAAGAAATAGAGCACTGCAGTGGTGTGAGTGTGTGTGTGTGTGTGAGAGAGAGCATGTCTGTATCTGTTTGTGCGTCTATGAGAGCTTGTTTGTGTCGAAGAGGATTTGAGGCAGATTCAGGTTTGGTCTCCAGAGGTTCCAGCATGTTTGTGTTTCTCTTTGTAGCAGTGAAACCAAGGCAGCAATAAACAGTGCTCTTTTAACTTTGTAACATCATAAAGTGTGTTTGTTTGTGTATTTCTATAAACACTGTCCTCATTTTCTCAAGCCTTGTTATGGAAAGATGGCCAAATCAATAATCAGCCAGACAATGAAATATATTCCTTTCATAAATTTTGTATGGTGAATGCTGAAGTGCTCTCTTGTTAGATGTACAAGTCTAAGAGGCATTTTTCCCAACATATGAGAAATGTTGAAAGTGGTTATTGCTTCCTAGCTTGATGCTAAACGTTTTTCATCTTGAACGAATCAAGCTGGTAATCTCCCCCTCCTCTCTCTGATCTGTCTTTGTATCTTTTCTCTTGTCAGCCAAATTCTTACTTAATGCTTGGAAGCTTCCTGGCTCTGGTTCACCCTGATCCCACTGACATCCTCTAATAGATTACTTACTACTTCTTGTCTCTCACCTGTTTTCCAGCCAGAAGTCCATTCTGCAGAGCCCAGGCAGACAGCGTGTTAAGGCCTTTCACCACAGACGCTTTGGGGACCAGCCTGGAAATCACACAACAAGACTTAACTTGATATTTTCTCCAACTACAAACACACAGATTGAAGAAGTAAAAGGCTCAAGACGATGAGAATCAATGTTTTCGACTTTTGCAGAAAAGACACGCACAGCAGGCCGTCCTGCTAAGGAGCTGCAGCCCTGCACATTCTATTTATTTGTTCTGGTCTCAGTGGACACTTTTGATGTGGTGTTCTCACAAAAGTAAGATTTCCAGCATCTGCGGTGACCATTTCTGCAATCGTCAGTTAAATTTGACGAGTCTCAGACTTGGTTTACTTCTAAAGTTCATTGTGGATATTTTATCTAACTTGAGGGACAGTTTATATGCAAAGCATGCTTTTAGATGACACGCCTATCATTTGTTTGCAGTGTTTTCATATGAGATGGTTACCTCTGCAAGAAGACAGCATTGGCTTCTGGATACATGTTTTTCTTCAGGTTGTTACTGAGGTCCACCAGCACCTTGAAAGTGACACATCAGCATGGATAAAGAAGAGAGAGGAGATAAAGAGGAGAAACATAAAGCAGTTACATTTATTCATCTGTTTTATAATTCACTTGTTCTTTACCTTTTACAATAAACACAAGTTATTTAGAACAGCTAAAAAGGGTGAGAATGGTTATATTTCCAAGCTGACATAAGAGGAAGTACAAAGGAAGTTGTTACATAATGTAATGTTTCATAAAAGAGACTATTTCAATATTAAAGGTCCACTATGCAGGATGTTGAGGCATTACGTGGTTCAAGGTGCTATGAAGTGGATCCTCTCCATCTATTCTGAACTGGGTACAAAAAAATGGTTGTGCAACTAGGCGCAGGGGCTACCTTGAGATATGAGACAAGGTAGCCAAGGTATGTTTGGATGTCGATAAATATCTAAACCACCATGAATGACTTCACTTCTATTTTATGTGTATATATGTATATATAAATATATATATATATATATATATTTGTAATTATGATGATGATGATGATGATGATGATGATGATGATGATGATGATGATGATGATGATGACTGACTTATATATGATATATTTATTTATGCTAGGAGAGGATTTTTTTTTTTTTTTTTTTTTTTTTTTTTTTTTTTTTTTTTTTTTTTTTCTCCTCCCTCCCTCTTTGGTTCCTCCCCCTCCTCTCCCCCTCCCTTCCTTTCTTTCTCCCTCCCGCTCGGGGGATGTGGTTTAGTTTGCACTTTTTTGTCTTTGGGGCTCCCCCCCCCTGACCCACCCCCCGCCACCCCCCCCGAAACCCCCGGAGTGGCTCCCTGGTTCTTTTTGCTTTTTTTGGTTTTGGGTTCTTGGTTCCTGGCCTGGCTTCTTTTTCTTTTTCCTTGTTTTTTTTCTCCCCTCCCGCAGCGGCCGGGGCCGGGGGGGGGGGGCGGGGGGAGGGGGGGGCGTGGAGGGCCGAAGCGCCGAGTGACGGAGCAGAAGCGCCCCCCTACTTCTTCCTTTGTGATTTTGTTCTCTCATACGGTTTTTCACTTTTTTTTGTTCTTGTTTTTTCTTTTTTTTTTTTTTTGTTCTTAGTACCAGCGGGAAGCCTCCTAGCCCCTTCCCCCCCCCCCCCCCCCCACCCCTCCCCCCCCCTCCCCTTTTTTTTTTTTTTTTTTTTATTTTTTTTTTTTTTCTTCTTTTTTTTTTTTTTTTTTTTTTTTTTTTTTTTTTTTTTTTTTTTTTTTATATTTTTTTATTTTTTTTTTCCCTTTTTTCTCCTTTTTTTTTTTCCCTTTTTTTTTCTCTTTTTTTTTTTTTTATATCTATTTTTTCTTCTTCTTATTTTTATATATACACCTCCCTTTTTTTTCTTCCTCAATTTGGTCTCATTTCCTGAGTTTGTTTTAAAAAAATTTAATATTTTTATTGTATCCTTTTTTCCTTTTTTCCTTTTTTTATTTGATGGGTGTTAGTTATTTTATTTTGATTGATGGATTAAATTAATTTTTTTTCTTTCTCTGCAGATAAGAGGAGGAAGGTTGTTATTTTTTTTTGTGCTCGCGTAACAAAATTTTCTCTTGTATGATGAATGATAGGATATATTTTTTTTTTTTTTTTTTTTTTTTTTTTTCTTCTCCTCCCAGCTCCCTTTCATTTTTTTTTTTTTATTTTTTGATGATGAATTATTCTTTCTTTTTTTATTTTTTTTTTTTTAGTTTTCTTATACTCACCCCCTGATACTTCTCCCCTTATTTCTTTTCTTTCTCCCTCTTGTCTTCCTTCTTGTTTCCCCTTGGCCATCTCTATCTTTTACTCTCCCCCCTCCCTTCTCTCACTTCCTTTTCTTCTTTCAATTTTCCTTTTTTCGATTCTGATATGACCCACAGTATTTATCAATCTTATTATTTTTTAACCCTCCAGCTCCCTCCGAATTTCAATATAAAATCATGCATGATCATGAGGATTGAAGGAGAAGATGAGCGGATTATTGCTCTTTTCATTGTTGCATTTTTCTTCCTCCCTCCCCACTTTCCCCTCCCCTTTCCCCCTTTTCCCGCATTTTCTATCCAGGTTATCGTGACCTTTGTTTACCGTCTTATTAGTTATTAGACTATTTTTGTTCTTTCATTTCACTTTAGCCGCTCTCTTTGTCTGTTGCCCCTGTTGCCATCTCCTCTCTTCCCTCCCTCATCCCTGCTCTTTCATTTTTTTTCTCAGATAGTTTTTTTAGCGTTTTTTAGACTCATTTTTTGATTTTTTTCATGTTATTTGATTTTTAGATTGTTTTTATTTTTCTTTACCTTCTCAACTTTACTTTTTTACCTTCTTCCCTTAGTTTTGGATGCATTGTTTTGTTTTTCCCTTTTTATCTTTGCTTCTTTATTTGGGCTATTGGTTAAGATATCATGGTTAGTTTTTTTTGTTGAGACGCGCATATATTTTTATATTTGGCATAATTTCATTGTTGCTTCTTACACCCTTTTCAATCCCTAGACTCTCCCCTTCCCAGGCATTTATGAAACCAACGCCGACGGATTCCTTTTCCCCCTCCTCTTTTTTGGTTTCCCCCCGGGAATGGTTATTTGAGATTGAGACTTTACCTCACTTCCATTTTTTTTCCCCCCAAAGTGAAAACTTTTTTTGGGGCGCCCAAATTGGGCCCCGGGGGAATGTTTTCTTTTCCCTTTTTGAGGCTTTTTCCGTGTGATTTGGTGTGGCTAAGGTCCTAGTGTGGTTTTGAAGGGGGGGAATTCCTTCCCTTTGTTTTTCTTCTTCATTCATTTTTTTTTTGTCATTTTTTTATTTTGGCTTTTTTTCTTTTTATGTTTATGATTTATGTTCTTATTTTTCTTATCCTGTCTCTTTATTTGATGATGTTGTCCTTGTTTCACTTTGATGCTTCCTCCTCCTCTTCCACCCCCCCCCACCCCCCCTTTTGGTTTGATTGAGGGGCGGGCCGTTTAATTTATATCTCAAAGAAAGATTTTTTCCCCCCCCAAAATGGGGAAAGGATTTTTCCCCCAGGAGGATTTTTTACAGACCAATCTTTGCACATATAATCCCCCCCAGGACCCCCCCTTTTGAGAGACCCCCTTTCCCTTTTTTTATAAAGAGATGGCCCCTCCTTTATGAGTTTTTTTGAAAAAAGTTTTATAGAGGAGTTTGCCCCTTTTGGCTCCTTCCTTCCTTTTTTAAAAAATTTGTTATTTGGCTTTTTTTTGTATCTAGAAGTGATGCTTTTTCTCCAAATGCCTTCCCATTACCCCCCTTGATTGATACCCTCCCTAACCTCCTAGTTTGTTTCGTCCCTTCCTCCCATGCTTTTGTAATCAGATATACCCCATATTTGATAGAGACTTTTTCTTCCCCCCCCTTGCTTTATTTTATTTTTTTGGTTCCTTTTTTTTTCTTTCTTTCATTCGGCACTTTTCCCGTTTTTTTGCAGTATTTTATTTGTGGAGATATAGAAGTTTTTTTTTTATTTTTTATTTGATTATTTTTTTCTTTTCTATTTTCTCTTCCCTCTCCTCATCTTTTCATGTGTTCTTCATTGTTTGTGTCTTGTTTGTATTTTGTTCCCGACTAATAATGCTTCCTCCTCAGAGAGAGGTTTCCTTCCTCTTTATTTGGTTATCATGTTTGTGGGGCAGCCCAGGAAACTCACTCTTCTCTTTTTTCCCCCCCCCCCCCCTCTTGGTTAGGGTTTCCTTTGCCTTTTGGGATTTTAGGTTTTTTTTTTGGTTTATAAATTGCACGCCCCTAACAAACTATTGACTGGCATCCCTCGGACAGGAAGGAACTCCAAAGTTAACCTCTTTTTTTTTTATACACTTTTTTTTTTTTTTATTGTCATTATCACCCTACCCCCCTTTCTCCTATTTATTACATCCTTTCTTTTTTTTTTTTTTTGTTCAATTAACTTCCCTTGCTTTATTTCTGTTCCAGTTGTTATGATCGGGTACGAGCATATGCTAGCATTTCTTGAAAATCTTCCTCTAAATAATGTTATTTATTTCTCCTCTTTTTTTATTTTTTTTTTCCTCTATATGTGTGGAAAATTATTTATTTTTTTTTTTTAAAAGGCCTTATTCATCTTTCATATTTTTCCCTCCCCCCTCCCCTCTCGACCTTTGAGAGGACAACCTTCGGGGCACACTCTCTCCTTTTTATCCTGTATCTCCTCTATAAAAATTTTATTTCTGTTGTTTTTCTTCTCTCTTTTTCCTCTCCAAACCGGTGCAGCACTCTGGAAGTGCAAGATGGAGAACCACCAACTCAGCTCCCATTTAAATATTCCTTGTTGTGGGAGGAAGGCCCACCTCTTGACCCAGACCCGTGACTCATAAGGAGTTTTTGAGGGAATTTCCCCCTTTCTTTTTTTACCCCCCCCTCCAGCCGGCCCAATACTCCCCCGGTGAAGAGGTTGGTGGGGAGGTTGCTTTTTTTTTCGTTTTTTTTAAAAATCCCATTAGATCACCTTTTGTTTTTTTTTCCATTTCTGGGTTGGAATTTTTGGAAACGCTCTTTGGGGCTGCCCTCTTTTTGGTATTATTTACCCTTGCTCAGCCCCGTTTGTTTTCTCTGGGGGGGGGGGGTCGTCATGATTAATTTTTTTTTGTTGTCACTAATCATCCCTCCCCCCCCCCCCATCCCCCCCCCCCCAATTTTTTTTATTTTTTTCCTTTCGCCCCTTTTCCCAATTCCCTTTTTTCCTTCTCCCTTTTCTTGTTTCCCCCTACCACCCAAAAAACTGGAAATTTTTATATTTTTCTTCTCCCTCCCCCCCCCCACCGACACCACAAATCAACCAAACCTCAGAAATATCCCCCCTCCCCCTTTTTTTTTTTTTTTTTTTTTTTTTTTTTTTTTTTTTTTTATTTTTTTTTTTTTTAAAAAATACATAATGAATGAATGAATACTAAAACCAAAGAACTCTTATAAGAAATCAGCAGCTAGATATTATCTAAAGTATCTCAGCTAGGCAAATATCTTATTTTTGTAAATTGTCCCAAGCTTGAAAGTTTCTGCGTTTGTTTATTTGTTTTTTGTTTGTGGTATTCCACAAGGTTGTGCTGCCTTTTTTGTCAGGCCACTTTTGGAACATAGCTTTTTTTTTTTTTTTTTTTTATCTCAGTGAGGTTTTATCTGGTTGAATAAGGAGGGAAAAAAAAGAAAAATAACTCACAATTCACATGGCTGCAATTCCATTTAAGCAGAATGCCAGTTTCAAGCATAATGCATGAAATATACTGAGACCCAACATAATATACTTATAGTTACCTTTCCATTTTATTTCAGCTTGACTTTCCATTTTTTTTTATATCTATCTTGCACAAATTTCTGTTAAATTACTGTGATGATGGTTTGGGTTCAAAACACTGAACTAGAGCTCCAAAAATTGCTTATACGTCTACTGATCCATTGCCATAAAAAATTAAATACTGGACTGTCATTAATTTGAACTTTATATCTTGGAGAGAAGAATTAAAGTGGAAAGGGATAAAGAAACAAAGCTAATATGACTAATTTAAACTAAATGTGCATGAATTTACTTTATAGAATAAAAATCTGAACATGAAGCAAAGTCAGCCAAAGAAATCTTATTAAATTTTGTTGAGTTAGTGTCAAAATGAGGGAAATTGGGAATATCTATTTTAACTGAATATTTAATAAGGCAGGCTTTTGAATCATTGATGTAGAATCTCCTCGTTATGGGAAGATAAAGGACTAAAACTTTCTCACTCAGTATGAGTAAGAAAAGAAAACATTGGGGAGAACTACTCTTATAGATGTGTATTGTCAAATTTCAGTTTTTATGTAACATTATTCTTGTTATTATGGATGTAAACAAAAAAGAAAACATTTTACTGTAAGTTTCTCACTTGCTCTTCAAAGCAAATATAAATAGATAAATCCCATGTAGAATATCACAAATATTCACCTCCTAACTCATCATCAACAAGGGATAAAATACTAAAAGCTTTAATGTTTTATGCTGCAGCAATTCTGAGCATTTTCAGGTGAAAATATCAGTCATAAAAGTTGGAAATGAAAAATGTTGAACTCATATGTGTTGTGGCTGCTGATAAGATTGTGAAGAATAATCTATCAAATCTGTTGCACAAGTTTCACCTATCTACAAGCTGAACACAGACAAAGTTAAAAACCTTGAAAGTAAGAAGATAGAAAGTCTCAGTATCATTTAAAAACATACCATGCTTGAAAAACTAGTTTGGAATTTGGATGTAAGTTTGTCCCAGAACTTTAAATGTTTATGAAAAGGGTTGGTTTTTCATTTCCGTTAAATGACACTATGTGAATACTTAAAATGATATTTGCATTTGTGATCAATTAAATAAAACATATCTGGAGGTGTTTCTGGCGGTTTCGCTTATGGTTGGAATTCAAACTGCATCCTCGATACAGCTGATAAACTATCCCTTTACCTTTCCTTGGAGATGAGGTTCCATGTTCTGCATGAATTCATAGTGGTCTCTGTGAACACAAATAAAGATCAGACTGGCTGACTGAGCTGCTGCTGTGTGGGTCATCACCTGCAAACAAAACACATTCGGATCATTGGAAAACTCCTTTTGTTTGACTATATTCATTTTCCATTTTTCTCTTTTTTTCTTTACATTTTAGTTAAAAACTCTGTGTTGCGTGTCATGTGATGTACCTGCGCTCCATGAGGTAAAGGGCCACAGCTGTGAGGTCTGCGGCTGCCATACACCACTCTATAGCCAGACTGAAGCAGACGTAGGCCCAGAGAGCGCCCCAAGTCCCCAGTCCCAAATATGCACAGCACCTCTGGCTCAGGGGCCACTGCCATGTCCATGTCCAGCGACACACTGCTGTGCTTCATCTCCTCTGATTTGCCACTTTCCAAAGTCATGTTTGGATGGACAGTGTTTGTGCTATGTGGTTATATTGCTGTGAAATCTGACCTGTACAGTGTCCCTCCTTCCTTGTCTTTGATATCTCTCACTGATATAAAAGTCAGTGTGTGTGCGTGGGCGTGTGTGAGAGGGTTTTTTTGAAATGTTTATTGCACCTGTAACAGCTGAGAGCATACGTGTTGGAGTATGCCGGTTCATATCATATGATTGCATATTTGTCACTGTGAGTCATCTTTCCACCCAACAAATGTTTACACAGTTTTTTTCTCTTTTTTACTGTCACTATTATGAATATAAAAAAAAAAACACCCCTTGTAGTTTTCAAATATTAATTGAAATCTTAAAACTTTAAATTATGACTTAGCACCATGGGGAGCCCCTTTGCACTCTGTCACTGTGATGTTAACCTCAGATTCACATCTTTGAACATTTTATAACTGATCTAAAAATAAAAAAGGAAAAAGGCTTATCTTTGTACCTCGGCCAGAATTTGACTTTCATATTAGACACAGGGAAAAAAATCTTATGCAACTGCTTCATAGGGTTGCCTTTGTTTTCCATTTTCATTGTTTCTTCGTCTTCTCTTTGGTTTGTGGAGAAATATCAGACATTTCCTTCAGTAAATCCTCTTTCTTGTAACATACGACATGTTATAAGATACACCCATGAAATTTATGCTCCCATTTTTTCTTTTTTTTTCATAGAGCTACAAATTTGAGTCTTAGTCTTATTGAAGTATGAATATGCATGTGTTTGTGTGGGTGTGTGCATGTGTGTGAGGCAGAAGTCATTAGTGCTGTTTGTTTATCACACCGTTGTCAACAGCTGAGCTCATGTGTGTTTAACTGTTCAGCACTGCACATGCATAAGAAAAATAGCTAAGTACAGCCTGTTTGAATTCAGAGGCATTAACAAGGTAAGGAGCAGCCAGATGTTGATCAACGAAAAATTCTTTATCTTTTTTATCAGTAATAAAGTGCATTTGGTGGTGAGCGTGTCTGTAGCAAGTTAGCTGTGTGTTAACACATTGTCAGGGGGCAGGGGCGGGGGGTTAAGGGGGGGCTTGAGGGGCCGGAGAGGCTGGAGAGACCCCCTCCGCCCCTCCCCTCCATCAGTCTCGCCATGTGCCCACAGGAGTGTGGCACTGGCTATATGCAGTCTGTTCAACATCACCTGTCATGTAGATTATACAGGACTTATGTTGTTCCTGTCAGGATTGAGTCGTAGTTGCTAAAAACTTTACAAGACCAACTTGACTTTGCTGATGTAGTAGGTGTTAAATATTGAATAAAATGTTGTGCTACATGAGTGGCTTTATTTTCACTCTCACCTTTAACTTTATGATGCGCAAATTTACTGTAAATTCCGCAAACAAGCTGCTACTTTTGTCACGCTCTGAACACTGCGGCTGGAACCACGATGTGGGTGATTGAAGGGGTTGTTAGAGGCAAATGAGCTTCTTGAAGCAAATCAGGGGGCAAAACACCTGATTGTTCTCAACCATAATGTCTCTCATCGTGCTCAAGCCGACGTATGAGGTTTTCATCATCTTCCACCCTCAATCAGCATTAAAACTGCTGCTGTACATAAGGGATCTGGATTTTGTGTCTATTTGGCGAGATTAGACTCCCACTTCACAGAGGTGACCCGCAGCAGCACAAAACACTTGTGCCTTCTCATGTTGGACATAAGCGAAGCCCTGCAATTGGAATTTTGAGGATCCGACGTTTTGAAGGAAAGTTACAAGCGCTTTTACCAGCCCTCTGTCCACCCAGCAGCGCCAGACAAGCTTCAGTAAGCTTCAGTGTTCACCGGTGAGACTTTGGAGACACCAGTTTATTTGATTTTTTTCAAACCAGCCCCATTACAGGCACAGAAAAACATTTAGTGTTTAGCCTATTTGTGTGTTATCGGTTTTAATTGAAGTGTTTTCTTTTATCTTTCTGTGTAAATATCTCGTGTTACGTGAACGCGTGCTTACTGAAAATGCGCGGCCTGTACTGTTTATCTACAAATATCATTTTCTAGTGGTGCTTGTATTCAAGTGCGCTCAATAGTCATTCTAACGGAGTTGACATGATGCACTTCATATTTGCATAAAAGTGGAGCAGCAAACCGAAAAGAAAAGGAAAAAATAGCCAAGTTCCAAAGCCTGGACACGTTTTGCTCGTCATCCTGGAGATGAACCTGACTATTTGTTGGCAAAGATCCAGGTTCAGCAGAACTGCCAGCAAAGCCAGGGAGCAGGTTCATTACAGGTAGCAGTTATTAAATCACTATACACAATGTGTGAGGAACAGAGTGGGACAGGAGACACTGAGTGGGCTTGCTATGTCCATGAGAGAGCAGCGAAAATGGATGGACATACAGAGCATCGTGGGTGATTTTGGAGCGCAAGGCTCTTATGCCGTTCACATAGTGGCGAGAAGGTCTGTCGTGCTTCATGTAGGCCACTGTACCAGCTTGACTAAACTTTATAGCTACTGATACAGACTCTGAGTTAAAATAGTTGAAGATAGTGGGTGTCAAAATGATGCAGTCACTATACGTGGTGCTGCACAGCTTTGAACTTCTGTTGTGTTATTATTTGTGACCGTGTGGCATCATGTTGTTGTTGTTCTCTTGGTTTGTTTACTTCATGTCTGTTTGATGAACTTCAGATTAACGTAGTCGCTCTCCGTGGTGCAGAAGCTTGTAAGCCCCGCTGATGCAGGCATGTGTAGGCTATGTTGCAATACGACATTATCATGAACTTTATTATTTGGGTTTAAAGGGCCCGGTCATTTGCCCCGCCCCCTGGCCCGGCTCTGACTTGTTCTGCTGGTGGTCAAGGGGGTAAGATAACAGATATTATTTCTTAAATAAGTTTAACTGAATTAATGATGAGAATAAGTGAGATTGAATCAAAAGTACTAAAACAAAAGTTTATCATGGGAAATTAAAATGTTATAGCAGTTTATACACTGTATATGAATGAAGTCTGTACCTCAGTTAGCACAGAGCCAGCTCCTTGATCATTTTACTTTGAGAAGCAATTGTTGATGCCAATCAGTCTGGAAAGGGTTTTAAGATAATTTCCAACAATTTGAAATCCATCATTTTACAGTGAAAAGGATTTTTTACACGTGGACATCACATAAGACAGATGCCAGTCTTCCCAGGATTCAGGGGAGGGTCAGACCATGCAATCATGGCAAAAAACCTAAGAGTCAACAGGCCTCCGTAAGGAGAAATTAAAGTTCATATCAGCAGTTAGAAAAGTTTATTGTGTGATTTGTTTGAAAGATTTCCCAGTAAAAACATCCCTCTCTCTACAAAGATGGCATCACTGCTTACATTCCTCCCGGTTCATTTTCCTTCCATCCGGCTTCTCTCCCTCTTCCTTCCCTCCCTTCCCCTCCGGGCCCCCCCGTCCTCCCTTTTCCCCTCCCCCCTCCCCCCGTTTCCTTTCTCCTTCCCCCCCTCTTTTTCCCCTTTCCCCGTACAAAACTGCTTCAGAAAAAAACACGAGTTTTGAAACAATGTCCTTTCAACCAAAGAAGACGTAAGGGGAGATTTATGGTCACAATACTTCATGTAAAAAATAAATAAATAAAAAACAAATCAAATCAAATTTATTTGATTTGACCTTTCATACCAATTGGTAGCACAAAGTCCCTCACATATATATATATATATATATATATATATATATATATGTATGGTGTGTGTGTGTATTTCCCAGGATTGTCTTTGATATCTCTCACATATATATATATATATATAGATAGATATAGATATATATAGATATAGATATATATATAAAATTCACATCGCTTAAAAAAATTCTCCTTCATTTATACCCAACTGTTTAACTGTAGAGTATAACCCCCCCCCTCAGGAAAAACTGATCATTTATACTGATTAAACACACAACAACCCTACCCCATTTACTCATCCACCCACTTAACTAATCCTGTTCTCTCCAGACAAACTCTGCAAATATCAACCTCTATACTGCTGCGATAATAACAATAATCAGCAATCAACAGTAATTAAAATATACGGGTGATAAAAAAAGATATATATATACAGATGATGAAATAAATAAACAAGGTTAAAATGAAACAGAATGAATAAATTACCTTAATTAAATTAATTGTTAAAGTATTTTGAGGAAGTTTTATTAACTTTTGACATGTACAACTTAGAAATGAGTTGAATGAATGAATAATAATAATAATAAATGCAGGCTATGATCACAAATTTTTCACTGAGTCATCCCAACAGATCCAGAATGTTTATGTTTGTATATATACTGTAAGTATGTATGTATGTATATACATTTACATATCTTTTACTAGTCATATACAGTATCAATAGAAACTGCAATGCACTGAACCATAAATTAGCAATATGGGGTTTAATCTGCACTTTGTAGATGTAATATTATCCCCAGATTCACATTTTCAACATTTTATCACTTCTTAGAAGCACATGCTGCTTTATCTTTCTTGCTCAGCCAGAATTTGACTTTTGCATTTGACAGAAAGAAGAAAAAAAATCTTATCCTGCTGCTTTCCAGGGCTGCTGTCTTTTTACATTTTCTCTGTTTTCATACAAGACACGATCCCACGTGGGAGATCCTGGCCCACATATTCATTATCATTTCAAAACCAACTGCTGCTCCATCCAAATGACTAGAAAGAGAATTTGTGCAAATTTTGTGTTGATGGCCTCGTGGCTAAAATATCTGCAAAGTTGTGACACAAACAGATGCAACAAAGTAGAAATGAGTCTTTTGTGTGTAGCTGCTTTGCTTTGCAATATATTTGTGGCATTGCATGTAAGTGTTTGGAAGTGTATGTGCAGGATTGTGTGTATGTGTGTGCTAAAACGATCAGAGCTGAATAGAGTCTCAGCTGTGATGTGCAGCACCTGGGGAGTTGGCTCTACAGATAGGGTGACAACCTGGCTGTAGAAATGACACACAGCATCACATCAAGTTTACAGACTATTTGCACAAAAATACTCCTCTCTCCATAAAGGCAGCCTCATTGAAATCACAATATACATATATTTATGGTAGGCAAGCAGCACGTTACATCAGGAGCTTTTACAGCCAGGTCCATAACTAAGGCATTAATGTCTACCTGGGGGAATATGGCAGCAAAATGAGAAATCATTTTATGCCTAACTTTCAGGGCCCCCATTCAGTTGTAGCGCTGTTAGAATAGACTTGATAGCAGATTCACTCTGATGACTCATTTACTAGCCGTGCCTCTGGGAGAGCTCTCTTTTCTTGTCCTTTTCTTTCTTGTCCCTTCTTCACCTCACTCTTTCTCTCTATGCTGTTACATCAACACTTCTCCAGATTCTGTTTTTTCCGCTGCTTTGCTCGTTTTGAATTCAGCTAAGTTTCAAGTGTTCTCTCACCTATTATACAGTGTTTCCTCACGTTGATAACTATTGAATCTACTATGTTCAGTGGAGGTTTGGCTGAAGCTGGTTGTATTGATTTCTTCCAAGGCCTTATCCTTTATCTCTTTAATGGAAAAAGCTATCTAAAATAAAAAAAAAATAGCAGCTCTTTAAAGACGCATGCTTTATATTCTGCAAGTTATCAGCATAAACAAACTCAAACTAAATAAGCAATTTTTACTTCCTTTGTCTCTTCACCTCCTAAGTCAGTTTACCTCACAAGTTGAAAAGTTACATGCCTCTCTTGTATTTCACACACAGGGGGCTTTAAATACTGTATGCCTTAAGCTGCTAAACCAAATCCAGTGAGACCTTGAAGTATGATAAGTTTATCCAATGTGAAAGGTGAAAATTTGTAATTTATCACGCATTAAAAAAAAAAGCCACTGAGGTACTGTGTAAAATGTATAGAGAAAAAACAGAATTTATTGTTTTATAAATTATAGAAACTCATATTTTATTCCCAGTTGAACAAAGACAACACAAGATGTTGAAACTGGGACAAAAAATTCCTGGATAATATTTGCTCATTAATAGCTGCAATAAATCTAAAAAAAATTAAAGAAATTTAAAGAAATTTAAAAAAAAAAAAAAAAAGGTAAACAGGGGCACAAAAGACTGTAAAAGTTATGGTCCAAATCACAAACTGGAGGAGCATTTCATAGCTAATTAGCTTAAGTAGCAACAGGTCAGTATCAACCAGTAATATGGGTATAAGAGGAGCATTTCGAGGTATAGGGCCTCAGATGTAAAGATAGACAAGCTGTGATAAACTAAAAATTGTGAGAACATTTCAGAATTTTTTTTTTTCTCAATGTAAAATTGTGAGGACTCTTGTGTCAGGTGTGTCAGCCAAGACAGCTGTGGGGCTGTTTTGGCTGACACACCTCTGCAGCATCACGTGGACATCTGGGGCAGTGCCTCTGGACTGACAGACTGGGGTGGTGATCCCCCTTTTTAAAAAGGGGGAACGGAGGGTGTGCTCCAACTTCAGGGGGATCCCACTTCTCAGCCTCCCCGGTAAAGTCTGTTCAGGGGTCCTGGAGAGGAGGGTCCGTCGGATTGTCAAAACAATCCAAGATTGAGGAGGAGCTGTGTGGTTTTCGTCCTGGTCGTGGAACAGTGGACCAGCTCTACACCCTCTTCAGGGTCCTGGAGGGGGCATGGGAGTTCGCCCAACAGGTCTACAGTACATGTACTAGTGGACTTGGAGAAGGCATTGGGTTGTGTCCCCTTGGGGCTCCTGTGGGGGTGCTCCAGGAGTACGGAGTGTCAGACCCCCTTGTTCGAGCTTTCCAGTCATGACCAGATGATGGTCTGTGGAGGCAAATCCTTGGAGGGCCACACAACCTCCATGTCCAAGCTTTTCTATGAAAAATTGAACTGTAAAACCGGACATGTTGGCTTCACTAAAAAAAAAATTAAAAAACTTGCTGCGTATGGGCAAAATGTTTTAGAGACTTTCGTTAACATGATGATTTGAGTTTGTAGAACATTAATTAGAATAATAAATCTGAGTATTTTGTGAGTACATGAAAGTTGTGCAAGGAACTTGATGTAGATCAGAGGTATTGCATCTCAAAATCTTGTTTTCATTCTCTGCATTCTGATTTCAAGTTGCCTTAAAGTAACTGATTAACTTAAATTGATCTTTCACCTGCTTTGCAGTGGTACCTTGGTGTGGGTGCGGTCTCTGTCAAGCTGTTGTAACACTGACGTGTCTGTTATAGTGCACCAGCTGCTTGAGAGTACCTTGAGAGGTCATCAAGGTTGACATAAGATGCATTTTTTTAAACTTTATTCTACCAAAATAACTCAAGCGTTGTTAATCAAAACAGCAACAGTGAGAAAGAATGTCTTAAGCTCTTTATAAAAACATTACAAACTTTGTTGTCATGTAAAATATTGATAAACCAAATATTTTAAGAATTTTAAAAAGTACTGAGTAATTTAAATTAACATTAAGTTCTTAACCCCTTCAGACCTGCATTTTTTCTGCTGGGCAAAATTTTTTTTGCCCAACTGATTTTAGCACCTCTCTAACATAGAAACAAAGTGGATTTTTTTTTTTTTTTTGCCATTTTTTCATGTCCATTGCAAAATGGACAAATGGGCAAAAATTGTTATGACCTTGTAATTAATCAGGTGTGACATAATTACTGGATGTCTGCATACATACTACTACATAAGGGGATTCAGGGATTTAGTCTTGCACCATTTTTGCATTTATTGCGCCATTTTTAACTCTTCTGCTTTGCAGTGTAAGCTCTGAAGAAAATTCTGTTGTATTTATCATGATAAAGACTATAAAATTGATGATATTTGTGTGACCATATTTTGTGTAAATAAATTTTACCAATTTTTCCCTCATTTGTTGAAAACAGCAATGAACAATTACCAAAAAAATAAACCTTCAGAAGAGGGGAAAATGGTATGGCACAATCTAAACATGAACTTGATAGATGTTTGAGATAACCAGCTGCCACTGCAAGTTCTTCTGGCATGCATACCTCTCCACTGTCCCTCTCTGAATCTAATAACAAACCAGTCACATTCTTACTCATTTTGTGCATTCTCTTATTATGTTTTATTTTCTATTTTTGTATTTATCGTTAGCTATTATCATTTCTATCTCATCTTATTATTCTTTTAATTTTCTTATGCATTACATGCAACTTAAATCTTGCATATAAGACATTAAATTGATGAAAACCTTACACTGTGAATGAAAAAACGTAATTTTTGAACTCACCATCTATATTACTTGTCTCATCTGATTCATTTTCTGAATTCAAGGAGTCAAGTTTAGACAACCCTCCATTTATAAGATGTTCCAAAAAGTCTTCAACTTAAGGCTTTACAACATTATGTACAAAAAATATATACACATTTAACATTTTATAGATATAAATAAATATATTGTGATAGCAAACTTTATCTTTGAAAAGCTTGCAGGTAGAAATTAAATTCCTCAACGAATTTTCCTCTAACTGCATCACTCAAAACCACTCCCTCCACAGAATAAGCAGTAAAACTGTACACTGCACAATTTCACAGAGACAGCTCTTTCAAATAAATCTACTTTTGGGTTTTTTAATAGCCCTGCACAGCAGTTGAAGCTCTTGGTGTATTGCTGTAATGACACTGAGATAAATTGTCTCTAATCGCTTGTTTTTCAGAGCAATAGGGCAGCTATAAATGAATAAGCTCACTTCATGCATTATTGCCACCAATCGGCAGCACCAATGGATCCACAATTTCTTTATCATCAGTTTACGTTATTGATTTTTTAAATTATTTTTTATGGATAATAAAATGGCTTTGTAACCTGGGTTTTGGTCACTTAGCAGAACACCTCTGCCACTAAATACTCATTCTTGATCTATTTCTCCTTTCTTAACAGGTATAATAAGGAACTGACTAGTGTGTTTGCAAGCTTCCAGCTAGAGGGCTGTGTTGGCATCCCACTGGTCCCAAGAGACCCAGAACAAATCTTGCATGAGCAGTAGGTTTCAACACTGCCACTGTGGAAGCAGGCAGTCAAAAAAAAAAAATGCCCATCATAATAAAATCTCATTGTATAGCTAGTTTTAGTCACATCAACAAATGTGCTAAAAATGTGATTTATTATTAAATCAAGTTAAGAGGCAGATTTAAGTCTGACTTTAAGGCAAAAACATGAAGGTAGGCGAATCTGTCAAAAAAGACTCAAAACAAGTTAGAGCCATAACTGTGGTCAGGGTACAGAGTCTGTCCACAGACGTTCTACCCCAGGGGTTCGCCCTGCT
Source organism: Atherinomorus stipes (assembly GCA_023101725.1). Lineage (NCBI taxonomy): Eukaryota > Metazoa > Chordata > Actinopteri > Atheriniformes > Atherinidae > Atherinomorus > Atherinomorus stipes. The sequence goes on along the minus strand of JALJCO010011978.1, from coordinate 1,249,445 downwards.
ACAGCCACCTCAGCAGGCATGTCACCGCTTTCTGTTTGCAACACAGCAACCGGTGCTGCCACACACTGTTTTCCTGGGGCAACAGTGCAATAATTCTCCACAAGCTCCCAGCGCTGCTGCACCCTCCCCCGGCTTCCACCGGTGGTGTGATAGTGCACGTTGCAACAAATGATGTAACTCACCTAACAAGAAATGACCTGGGAAGTTTTTATTTTTAGTGACCTTTTTAGCGTTTTAGAGAATTGTGGAAAGTCTTTTTTTATCAGTGGTTCTCTAACCGCTCTCAAGTGGAGCACAAAACATTTTAACAGACTCTTTAAAGGGACTAGAGGCAGGAATTAAAAAAAAAAACATGCATGTCCATTTTTTTTAATACTAATGGGTGATGAAGTGCTAAATAAAAAAAAGAACGTTTCCACCCACGTTTCTCTCCATTGCCAGGAACAGGCTGTGTGCTGCAAAATGCACTGCAACTCAGAATTTTCCGCGGTGCCCTGCGTATGTGACGTCAATTGACGCTACATCTGCAGTTTTGATACAGGAAGAAGACGGTCGTGGTAAATTCAAACACTGTAAGTGATAGTTATGGATTCTTCTGCCACCAGCAAACAATCCAGATCAACTGAAAGACCACTAAAAAGTGTAACTATGAAGAAAAAGCGTAGTAAACAACATTATAGCTTCAGTTTGTGCACGCTCCTGTGACGGCTTGGCTCGTGGCTGCAGTTACCTAAAGCAGCAGTCATGGCAGTCGCGAGTTTCATTTGTTAATCTTGCCTCTAGTCCCTTTAATTTATTTGTGGCTCCAAAACACCTACAAAACTTTTAATCTGTATTTTATTGACAATTCTAACCTGTTGGGATGTTACGTCCCAGCTCTGCTAGGGGTTAGGGACGCAAACAAAAGACTGGTTTCAGATGGTAAAAGGTGGAGTAAAGATGTTTATTATTGTTCAGAGGTGAATTAAGGCACAAACACAAAACCTGGAAAAACTGAAAAGGAGATGGGATTAGCAATGCTGCTCAAAGGAACAAATAAAAGAGACAGACAAAGCCTAACACTGAAAAGGGGAACCCAAATGGAGAAAACAAACCTAGTCTAGGAACCAAAAAAGGGAACGAGCAGCACCATAAACTAAGACCTGTAACCAAAACCCAACTACAACAGAAGACCTAGCTACCCCAACTCCAAACTACCAGTGTAAGTCAAACACAAAAGGGAATCTAGCAACTAAATCATTAACCAAACTAAAACACCTGGAAATCAAAACTAAAGAAGACAAAGTTACTCAAAACTAAAGTCACCAAAAACATAACAAACTAAGGACGACTGTTGCCTAGTGATGACCAAATGAAGCTTCATGAAGCATTTAGGCTTTCCAGCCAATCGGTTCGGGAAAAGGTTCAGTACTCGGAGTTTCATTCATATTCCTCTTTAGTGACATCTAGTGTCCAAATGTGTCCACAGCAGCCCAAACAACTCTGCATTCAAACCATCTCAGTAGTGCCCATGACCAGGAAATAAAGGATTTATCTAATAAATTATCCGCATCCAACAAATAGAATATAGATTATCCGTACCTTTTAGTATTTCACTTATCAAAGGTATGGTTTGAAAATAAAATGTTTCAAAACATGAAAGAATGCACGGGCGGGATTCGAACCACCGACTCCCGAACAAAATGCAATCATGCTAATCACTGTACTATTGGAACATTTTGAGCATTCCAGCACATGATCTATCTGACACAAAACAACAGCATTCCGTCATGTCATATTGTTTCATATTTGGCATGAATTACCTGTTGTGATCGGGAGAATTACTTATGTGCAGTGCTTATGGAACTCCACGTATGAGGTGACATGGGGCTGAAATCTGTTTATTGAGGAAGAGGAGCGTCTTCAGTGTTCTGTTTGGCGACTTAATAATCTTCAAATAATAGGCAGGTGATGCAGGGCAACATAAATCGGTGGGAAAGCTGATAATACTGTTGATTTCTGTGACCGTATGTCAGCGGATCTTTCTGTCTTTGTATTTTCAGCTCGGATAAATTATCTGTCAACTCCAATCTAGCGACTTCCGTATGTGTCTTGTGCAGATCTTGAAACACAGACCAACACGTTACATCATCTGAACAAACCGAGGCCTTATTTTGCGTTGGTCACCTGATTCCTATGCTGATGACACAAGCTCCGAAACAAAGCTTCATTAGGAACGCCCCCTTTTACTCGACACGCGCTTCGGAGTCTCAGTTCATCGGGCACATCACTACTGTTGCCTGGCCAAGCAGTTGCCAATGACTGAGGGTGTGCTGTTTTTTTTTTATAGCTGTAGAGGGGCAGCTCCAGGTGTGTCCAATAAGTCGTTAGCAGATGAGGGAGGGAGGAGATGGTGGTGGTGTGGTGCCAGGCCAATCAGACAGGTGGGGTGAAACTGGATGATTTGCATGTAGTAATGAAAGACAAGGGGTTAACAGGCGGCCGTAACATGGGACCATTCCTCCTTCTTTATGTCAGCAGGCTTCACCCAAATTTCCTGGGATTGCGGCTGTTAGCATCCAACCTGCAACATAGGCCGTTTGTGTGTACTTGCGTGTGCGTGGACTCATGAAATGTCATCACCCGCGATTAAAAAGTTTGCTTCCTGGCAAGAACGCTAAAAGTCCCCGGATGAAAACTTCCTCCGTCCATTGTATCCTGCATGCGTCAGATATATGCATGGCCTGATATAAATCCCAGCATGCACCTCGCACACGTGCAGTGTTCGGCAGCCTCCTCCTCCCTCCTCCACCTCCAACAGCCAAACTTGAGCGATCATTCCTATTCTTTACTGTTCTTGGCCTTTTATCTGCAGTTCTTCCTTCTGCTTTCCTCTCACAGCTGTTTTTGATCATAAAATTATGACCTGATTATCTGTTTGGATTAATGTACTTATGTATTAGAAATAAATAAAACCTGCACGTTGGAAACAAAAAACATCCACAGTATAATTATTTTGCAGCAGTTATTTTCATTGTTTTTATCTGCATTAGTACAATTAATACATTTCCACAACAATAAATAGTCAACAGCCGTGGAATAATACAATATTATTTACATGTTGACAAGCAGCTCTTGCTCTGCATAGGGTGGTGATGTCACAAGTTTGCGTTGTCCAAACCCATCACGTATATGGAGTCCGTACTTCTGAACTCCGCAAGTGTGTACTCCAAGTCCGTACTTACAAGTTCACAAGTACACAGTGTATAAACTAGAAATTGAGAATCGGCCACTGTTCACATTAAATCCCCCTCCTGCCCCCCCTCGTTAAGGGAAGAGGGGGGATTCCTCGTTTGCAGTTCCCGGTAAAAAGTTCTTTTTACCCTCTCAATCCCATCTTCCTCTATGTCACAGTTGCCACACTGTCTCACCTCATTCTCTAGCACCCCTTTTGGTCTCCATTGTCAGGATCACCGTCACCTGACAAGGCTCCCAACAAAATCATCAAAGTATAGGCCGCTTGGTGGTTTGATTCAACGAAGAACTGAAGCCACTAAAAACCACTTTATCCTCATTTATCAAGTTTAAGAATTAAAGCCTTCTGGCTGATTCACATAAGGTCTGTGCGCGCCACGTTGTGGCTGCACTGTGTTTTCATCCTGACACCGCTCTCCATGCTGCGTTCACATGCAAATGCAATGTCTGACAGAAAAATTCTACTGCTGCTGGTTTTTATAAGCAGTAATCCGGCTTCAATTAAGAAATTTTTGACATTGTCCATGTGAAAAGATTTTATTCTAATCATTTTGAAGGCATGGTCCTAATAATATAGCTGAGGACGTCCGCCATGACTGTATGTAGGGAAACACTTCAGTGGACGCTTGATGAGACTGACTTTGCCATCAATCCCACGTGGGTGCTCGGTATTTTCTGTGGGTGCTTGTTTTTCATCATCAATTTCTTTTTTTTTTTTGTTTGTTTCTTTCTTCTCTTCCTTTTTTGCATGTCCTGTCCAGCATCATTGTAGCAGAATGGAGATCTGGCTTATTGAAGTTCTAATTATTGGTGATATTAATCTCCACATTGATGTTGTAAGTTGTAACATGGCTTTTGACCTACTGTCCATCATTGACAATTAATTTCACTCAGCATGTCTTTGGGCCAACACATATACAGTAGAAGGCCTCACCTTGGATCTCGTTTTTTCATTTGGCATGTATCTCAAACGCGAGTGAACAAAATGTGTTTATGATTGATCATTACTGCATTTTCTTTAACTTGAATTTTACTCTTGATCCACTGCGCACTAAATTTAGGATACAGAGGTGGAGTTTTAACTCAGGATGTTCTTCAAAAGTTCTCTAACTTGTTTGATGTTTGCTGAAGGGTTTCATTGATGTTGATGCTACCATACAGGGCTTTAGTAATCATTGCTCTGAGACTCTTGATGCACCAATTAAATCTGCTTTTGTCCCACCTAAAAGTTTTTGTCTATCAATAAACAAATCCATAAAAGAATTCAAAAGAGACTGATGCAAGATTGAGTGCATGTGGAAAGCAACTAAACTTGAGGTTCAGAGGCTACACCTTATATAACATGATGCAAACAGCCAGAAATGATTTTTTTTTTCAACTTATACCCTCAAATAAGAAAAACTCTAAAGTATTGTTTGATACAACTGACTCCATTGTTTCCCCTCTGGTCCTCTCAGTGCCTGCATCCTCTAAAACTGACTGTAATGATTTTAAACTTCTTTGTGACTACAGTCAATAATGTCAATAACATCTGTTCTTCATTGGCATTTAGCTTCCCTGGTGAGTTATCTCCACACCACTCGTCCTCCTCTAGACCAGTGAAGCTACAAGACATCTTTGGTCTGCTTGATAAAACAAAGCTCTCCACTTATCTGAATGAAGTTCTCCTTATGGTATTGTTTAAAAAGGTTTCTGATTGTATTTGCCATTGTTTTTGCATATATGTAATGTGTAGCGTACTTCAAGTCAAAGGTATCAGCGAAGGATACACAAACCTAACCGAATATGCTTTGGAATGCTTATTGATTGAAAGAAGCCACAATTGCATTTAAAACAGATGTCCCAAGGAATCATTCTTCCCAGAGAGAGACAAGTCTCAGACCAATCACTAATTTACTGTTCCGAGGGCAGCTCAGAGCAACCACAAATCTGCCAGACACTTCGGATAGACGAGACCAGAGCAGAACCTGCATCTTGGCAAAGCAAAAGTCCCATTCTGTCTAAACTTTTAACACATCTTCCTAACTCGGAGATACCAGGACAAGCCCTCTTAACCCCATTTTTACAGTCCTCTTTATGACCTTAATAATTGGTCTCTTCTTTTAACTGAGCAATTTTGTAATTTGTTCTTAAACATTCAAGATCTGTTTTGTATTTGTTTCATAGTTTGAATTTTAAATGTCAGTTCTGGTGACAAACACCTTCTACACTGACAGCTGTCACAACTCAACAATAAATTACATTGTATTTTACTTTGGGACCTCTGTCTGAAGTGTACCTGATAGAAAAGGCTCTTTTCAACTATACTTCAATGTCAGTCATACTGTGGATCCTTGGAGAGCCTAATATGTTCTAAGGTGGAACTTGATATGAACTTGTATTCAAACTAATGAAACTCATTAGTTTGAATACAAACTAATGAGTAAGAGAGCTGATTCTGCTTATTCACGTATGGGTTATATGTCTTTTCTTTCTTTCTTTTACTATTTTATGGGTAAATGCTGCATTAATGCCACCTTAGTTTTACATTAGTTGTTAAAAGAGGATAAACACTTCTGGCCCTATAAGGATGTTTGGAGAATAAAGTGGTTTATCATGGATTCTGTTCACCACTGTGACAAGGCACCGGCACCTATATCATCAAAATCAGCTTCTCTCACAGAGATGGGGCTAAATTTGAATGTCCAATCATCCAGGGGGCAACACCACAGTTAGCACTTTGTATTGCACGTCTAAAATTATGTCATATAACAATAACTCCATAACTTTGACAAATAACTTTTTAATAACTTTCATAAAACGGTATGTGATGGTTCAGTTTTGATTAAAATTTGTGGAAAATGTGAGCCAACATTTCAGAATGATTTAAACTAATCTTTGTATGGATGGCTGTAGCTTAAGAGCCGTCGTCTGTCAGCCGAAGGGGTTAGTGGATTGATCCCAGGCTTCCCAGACTACATGTGCGAGTGTCCTTGGGTAAGACACTGAACCCCACATTGCCTCCTGATGTGACTGTCGGGGTGTGAATGTGTGTGTGATTGGATGATTGTGATATGTCGTGTAAAGCACTTTGAATGGGCAACACGACTGGAAAAGCGCAATATAAGTACAGTCCATTTGTTTTGCTTGTTTTGTTGTTGTTTTTTTAATTGTGTTTTTGCTTTGTATATTTGGTGATATCAACAGTTTGGTAGTAACATTAGTATCACTGAACTCAATATGTCAATATATAAGTTCCACTTTGCAGCCTGTCATATTTAACAGAAATAACAACAACAAAACACCCAAAACCAGTTCTGTCAGATGTGTAAAGAGTTTACATTTTCAACATTCCTTCAATGTTACTATTCAAAGTACAAAAATTTTGTATAGTCCATGATGAAAGATTTATGAGTGTAAATGTTGTGGTCAAAACTAAAAACGTAGTTAATTATAGCCACCATACCAGGCTACAGTGAGCTGTTGTCACATTTTTAAATCAATATTTGCATGCAAATCATTGAAAATGTCACCGAGTGTGCTTATAAAGGAACATCTGCATGCAGGCAAATCCTCATACAGTATGAATATAATCTTGTTTTCTATACAGATGCACATGCTGGACTGAAATGATTAAAGACAATGTTGTGGATCATGTATACTCTTTGATGTAAATAGTTGAGGTGATAAACAACCAGGATTATATACTGCGCAATTAATGCACTTACATTGCAAAACTCACACACAGTAATGCCTTGAAATGGGTGTTTTACATGAAAGTCATGCTCCTGCAGAGAAGATTTTAAAATATGTGCAACTTTTGTGCTTATCCAAAAACATCTTGTGACATTTAACAATGATGCACTCAGGGACTGTTGACATCAAACACATGCTGAACCACCATTTTAGAAATGTCAGAGAGGAGTTGCAGTTTACAACTCAACCAAGCTCAGATCTTTGACAATTTTTAGTTTTGTCAGCCTGCAGAAAATTATGAACATGAATACATCAGTGAACATGAAAAAAGAGAGGGAAAAAAATCTCATTTGGGAACTGTTTCTGATAACTGCAGAGCATGCACTGGAGGGTAGGAGTGCGAGGCTGTGCAACAGAAATTCAATTCCTGCCAGGAATTATTTGGGAGATTCCAGCTGTTTTTAGCTATCATAGGGCATACATAAAGATATGAAGCGTAGCTGTTAAGACAGTTTTCAGTTAGAACATGCATATTGTGCAGTGTGTCATGCTGCTACAGCGGTGTAAAAAAGCAGCCTGCAGGATAGACAGATTCTAAAGGATTTCTTTTGCATGATTGCCACAATGGTAATGCATAACATATGAGGTTTTTATTGAAGTTCTGACGAAGCTCAAGTTATGAGGTTGTTGAAAAATCAAAAAGAGAGAAACAAAAGATACTTGATATACATTGCAACACAAAGAGTGAGAAGAGCAAAGAGAGCTGCATAAAATGAGAAATGCAACCTAGAAAAGAAAGAAATGGTCCCTCAGCAGAGCAAAGACATTTATTATAATCAGAGTTTCCCATAAGCATTCCCGGAAACATTCTATAAATATTCCATTAGCAGCTTTCTAGATAGACACACTTGGGATGTTTATTATGAAACAGTTTGAGTTGGTCTAAGCAGAAAGAGATACAGCTGGATAAAAGCATAACTGCGTTCTGCAGATATATGTCTGCATGTGCACATTCACCTCTGAGTGTCCAATCTATTTAGAATAAAAAGTTTGGCTGTGTGTGCATATTTTTAGAAAATGCTCAACTATGAACTGCATTCAAACATGTGTTAAACAAAAACATCTCAACTTAGAGGTTCATCCTCTATTGCTGCTATAACAGGAATAGCACTGACTGCATGTTTGAAGTTGACAGTCTTATCTGGCAAGCCAAGCTGCAGAAATCAGAGGCAAGGAGGAGCTGCATGAATCTGCAGATTTAGAGATATTCCTACTTTGTCTGACACACATCACTGCTGAACTATATGTCCATACTTTTTAATCCAAATTCAGCTTTTTTAACAACAGGAGGTGGAGCTGCAAATCTATGAAAATGTGTCACAAAGACAATGCTTGCATGGGATTGCCTTATCCTCTTCTTGGAAAGCTGCCTTTGATAATCTTTGTGCTTCATCTGACTTCCCCCACCCCTTACATCCAACGTCACTCTTTGTATGATCTAAGAAAGATGAAACTGAACAGAGTCCTTTTGGTTTCCATGCTGAGAAAGTTGAGATTAAAATCTGTGATGTATCTCTGTCATTCTATATAATCATATCTTTGACAAACAGCTGTGGTCTGCAAATAGCATGTGTGCACACAGCTCCTCCTTCGTGCCACCACAGCCCATTATGAGGGTGAAATATGCCTAAAGAATTTTTCGCCTCATCTCCTCAGCCATACCAATCAAGTGAAAGAGCTGACAAGGTAAGAAAAAGCTGACACAGAAGTCTAATTCTAAGCATGAAAACCTCACACTCATCAGAGGTGCAATTTCCCACTTCATTTTTTTTCTTGTTTTTTTTAAAGCAGGAGGGATGAGTGGTAAGAGTGCGTGGGCCAGAAACCATGCAGTTTATACAAGCTCGGTGAGCATTATGATGAATAATGATAATTAATAGTGATAAGGTAAATTATTGTTACTAGGTACATTTTTGCTCAAAATCTGTAATTAACACAGAAAAAATTGCCCTTATAGGCAAGCGTGCCATTTGTTCTAATTTCCCTTGAAACAAGCCTTTTAGATGTATCATTCAAATGAAGCTGCTCACATGTGATTAGTGAAAATAATCACGAGCCAGCAGGCATGTAAGATCAGCTGCATGGTAACCAAGTTTAATTGAGACCTCGAGAGCCAGTCTAGTTGAATAAGTACTGTATCTCTTTTTTGTTTTGCTTCAGATCTATAACTGATTAACCAGATGGATTTTTTTTCAGAAAAAAAATAAAAATAAAAGTTTTAATGTACTCTGCACTTCATCTGAAAAAAAAGGTTTGTACAGAAATCACTGAGCAAATCAACACAACAAAATAAGCCACAACACTACAAAATTAACAGCAACACAACATAGTTAGCCTCAACACAACAAGATAAGACACAACACAACACAACGGCTACAGCTGAGTAATTTTGAGGATGACTGCATATAAAAACACACATGAGAGAGTGAGAGAGAGAGAGAGAGAGGAGTGTGTTTATGCAGAACTGATATGAATTTTAAGCACAGTCTTGCAGCTTTGCTGTGCAGCAACAGTTTGATTCGGTCAATACGTTGTCTATGTGTCCACATTACTACATCAAACATGCAATGATTCTTAATCTATACATCAAAGTTAAAAACATTTATAAGAATGCATGCAAAAATCAATAAATATTCATTACGATCAGTGTTTTATTTACTTCTCCAGCTGTTTCTGAAAATCTCAGTTTTTTTTTTTTTTTTATCTGTTTGGACTGAAAGTCGGCTGCTTCCTGTGACATTGATGTAATTTCTGGTGGTGAAAGCTTAAAAAAAAAAAAAAAAACTTCTGTTGCAGCTTTTCTGTTGTGTTGTGGCTAATTTTGTTTACTTTACAGCACATAGCATTGCCTTAAGACCCCGTGCCTACACATGTGTATGTTATGATGATGATGATGTTAGTGTGTGTGTGGTGTGTGTGTGTGTGTGTGTGTGTGGGTGTTGGGGGGGGGGGGGGGGGGTGAAAACACAATACCTAGGGCACAGAAATGGCTAGAGCTGACTCTGGTTAGGAGTTTCCTCTTCTGGAAAACTGTAATCATTTCACAATTGAATTGTCTGTCCAGAGCACATTATTCTACAATGCCTTTATACTCAATGATAAACTAGTTTAGCTTTAATGTTCTTTTTGGGAAGCAAAGATGATTTGTTGCAGACCTCCAGGGCAGCTAGATCCATACACGGATAACTTTTATAATATTCTCCACCTGCAGTTTTTGTCCTCTATTCTTTAGAAGGTGGAATGGCCACTTTTCCATCTTCTCAATTCTGCTGTTGCATTACAGGAGCTTGTTTTTGTAAATAAACACTGAGATTATGAATATCTCTGATTTCTACAATTAGAAAATAGAAATAATTATATTTGGGTTTATTTGGTTTATTTATTTGGGTTAAATTGCTTGTTATAGTTAATCATTGATCCCTGTTAGACAGGGTAAGTTTTGTATTTTGTGTGTGTGTGCGTGTGTGTGTGTGTGTGTGTGTGTGTGGGGGGGGGGGGGGGTCCAAAGATAAATAAATAAATGAAATGAATAAATGAAATGAAAGCTTTAACTTTCTGACTGGACTGTGTCATGGCAGCAGTGAATGATTTCTTCACTGCACTCATCTTTCTGGGGTTGTCCCACTTCCTGCCTTCATGGAAAGAGTGCAGCCACACATACTGTCAGTACTGATAAGGCACTCCAGACAACAATGTATGCTGCTCTCATAAGAAGGTTTTTAATGGGGGAAAGAATTATTCATTGTCCTCTACACAAATCTGCTAACCTCACTTCTGTTTGCCATCCTGTGTGTTTCTATCATGTTCTATTGTGCTTAACATTGCAGCACTTTCAGTGAACATTGTGTTTCCAAATAGCAGATGGCATGCTAGCAGCGATAAGAAAAAGACATTTAGTGGATGAATTAATAAATAGATATTATGATTGGGTGTAATATCTAATATTCATATTCTGCCAAGCTGTCATAACAGAAAAACAGCCTTTTCTTCAGAATCGCTTTCATTAAAAGATAATGGAAAATTTGTCATTAAATGAACTGTTAAATCTGAGCAGCATTCATGCCTAACCCAATTTTGAACTAGAAAATGGTATGAATAATCGTTAGTATTCTGGAGACAAAGGTATTTTTAAAAAATTATAAGTAGAGTTAATGTCTTTCAGATTTGACAGCAGCCACCAATTTTATGAGCAATGGCTGGTTTCCAGCTGTGCATGTGCATGGTGTGTCTGCACTGAGAGGGGAAAAATATGCTGGCCTAAATCCTTGTCAAGCAGGTAAATAAATTTTGGGAGTAGCACAAATAATGTACAAGCCAAAGCAATTAAATATTTGAGAACTCAAGTAAGATAAATGTGTGTAGTTGTGTATTTGTGTATGTGTTCCTGTACTTGGTACATTGTGAGGACCATTTTGCATTTTTTTACCAATGAAGTGAGGTCATTTTTTGAAAAATTGAGGACATTTTGGCCCCTTTTTGACCCCTTTTTGAAGGTCAAGATTTGGTTTTAGAGTTTAGGTCAGAATTAGGTTTTGGTTAGGGTTAGGGAAAGGGTTAAGTTTAGGCAATCAGTTGTGATGGTTAGAGTTAGGGGCTAGGGAATACATTATATCAATGACTGTCCTCACTAATACAGAAGTACAACAGTGTGTGTGTGTGGGTCGGTGTGGGTATGTGTCAGTGTGTGTGTTGCCTTGTGTTTCATAAGGTGGAATCTTTATTAGAAGATGGTGAAAAATGCAGGTCATGCAAACCTGAATCAGCAGGTGTCTGCAAAAATAGGTGAAAATCCCTCATTGGATGGTACAGCGTGCAGTTGTGTGCACTCTGTGTGTGTGTGTGTGTGTGTGTTCTAGAAAGACATTAAAAATATGCATCATGAAACAGAATTTTTCTCCTGTTCTTTAAAGGTGCCATGACATCAAATTTCACTTTTCTGGGGTTTTGGGTGTATAATATGATCTATTGTGCACTGATGAGGCCATGTGAATGTCCAGAGTGAGAATCAAAGTTCCTGTTTATGGTCTGTCAGCTTTGTCTCTCTGCTCAGAAACAGTTGAATCAGACAGCAGGCTATCATTCTACGTAGTTCTATCATTCTACGTAGTTTAATTGCTCCAATAAGAGCACACTATCAAGTAAACAGCGCCCCCCCCCCCCTCTCTCTCTCTCTCCTCCTAACGGTTTATGCACCGTCCGCTCCCCCCCTCCCCTCAGTCCCTGTCTGATTCAGCTTCGTGTATGGAGCTAGTAGTAACTTCTGTGCAGTCAGGTCTGGATTTTCAAACAAATGGATTTAAAAGAAAACTTCTGCAGCAACACTGAGGGAGGGGGCCACAACCTTGTCATTACCTGTAAGTTTATTTATTTTCTAAATGCTGTCTTGTCTGATAAACGTAGCTCACACTGTCTAAAGTGCCCATGTTGCTAGCAGTTAGCCTTTAGCAAACTCCGACCGCAGCTTGACCTAGATTCTCCAAATAAGGTCATAGCCAAATAAGGTGTAGCCAATCAAAATTAAGTCAACGTGGTCTCCGGGTAAAGCTCCATATCATCACCAGACCCAACTGTATTACTGAGGAAGTGAGGTCTGGCGTTTCAAAACAATACTCCGCTGTAAAAAATGCCGTTTTTTTCTTTGGAGTATTTACATATAAAGTAATGCCAACAACTTAAACTAGTTTTTAACTGCTATGTCATCACTCCTTTAAGGATTTTTGAAGTACATGGAATATAGACAGGACAAAGACAGACTGGAGGGTAGATTTGTGGTTGAATAACATGTGGTGCAACTAGCCCCAAATTTTTGCCAAAAAATAACCTTTGTTCTTATATCAAATGACATCATATGTACTGTAAGCATTTATTTTTTTAATCCCCAAAAATGCGCTAAATCTAATCTAAATTCAATCTAAATTCATTCTAAATCTAATAATGGACTGATACCTATAGCAGGGGTTGGCAACTCCGGTCATTGAGGGCCAGCATCGTTAGGAGTTTTCCTGCTGCAACACGACTCACTGAGACTTAGGGCGCATTCAAATCTTTTTTGATTCGAATCAGAGTCCGTTTGCTCGGAAAGTCCGCTTCGTTTGGGGAAGTTGTGAATGCACAAACAGACTCTGATCCGGAACAAACAACTGGACTCAGTCCGCTTCAAGTGGACCAAATACAGGAAGTGGACTACAAATTGCTGCTTCCTGCATCTGGTTTAGCATGGCATTGTGGGTAAAACATTGGGCATTGTGGGTAAACACTACTACAACAAACACACCTGTGGGACTGCAGTACTTTTAAAAATGGCTTGTGTTCAGACGTGGAGTGACAAGAAAGTAAAAGCTTTAATCGATATTTAGTCTGATGAAAGAATATCCCAGCTCCTCAAAAGTACGCACAAAAACAATGTTGTTCGTTTGCATGCATGTGGAGGAAATGGAAGTTGTGAGAACCTTCTTGTTTATTGTATGTTTTGTCCTCAACTACATTGCAACGTGAACGCGATCTCAGTCCGGACGACCACCCCCTCCCCCGGCCAAACCCAGTCCCTAATTGGGCCGAGTCTTCCGGACTATGCTTTGTGAAATGCAGACTTAGACTTAATTAGCAAATTTGTGCAGAGCTTGATGTCATGTTTTGCACAAGTCTGCTAATTACCTATTGATCTGAGTCAGGTGTGTTGGAGCAGGGAAACTCCTTGAACCTGCAGGATACCAGCCTGCACCAACCAGAGTTGCCCACCCTTGACCTACAGTGTAATCTGCTTGATGCCAATTATTAATTTCCAAGTATTGATTTTATGGTCTCATATAGCTTTGAGTTTTAAAGGGACACTGTGTAATCGGGAGCAGCTCCCTCGTACTTTTCATGCTGCATTCGCGTGAAGCCGGGCAGACCGACGACAGCCGATGCATGTAAAGTTATCACCGGCCTCTATGTGAAGACGTGGTCCGTCAGTTCCAGTGACATCAGTCCACATCTGATTTGTTGTCATGGCAATGTGGTGTTGTTTTCCCTGACCCATGTTTTACCGTCTTTCGCTCGGCTTCATTGATTAAAATGACATCTGGTTTGTTACCAACGGCCATCTGCCCGACTGCACGTGAACCCAGCATCAGTGAGACGCTAGTTTCTCCCCACTGCAGCGCGGTGACTTTTCAAAGGCATTACCTCGAACTGAGCTGAAAACTCCGGTGTGTCCGGTGAGTTTCTGTGTTTTCCTGCTGTCACGCTTCTCCCGAATGCAAAAACATGGCGATACGACATGGCAGCCTTCACCGAGCCGCCCCGCTCGATGTGTAAATGACTGATACGAACGACAAATTTAGAACTTAGAGGAGCACTTCAGTTTGTTGATGGGAGTGATTACTGATTAATGAAAAAACACTTTTGAACCAAATAATCATTTTTTGTGAATAAAACACAGGAGAACTTACACAATATCCCTTTAATTTACCTATACCTTGTATATCAATGGAAGACTTGACATAAAAAACATTTCATATTTTTTCATATTATCACTATGACATTTTAAATTCAAACACAATTTTTAAAATAATCTGATTGTCAGCAATCAGATAACAACACTGTTAATAAAATGTCCCAGCTCTTTCCATATAAGAACGCAACTACAATCTTATCTCCTCTGTTTTGTAACATTTATTTATCACATGTAATATGACATAAGTGTGAACCTCATCGGTCATATCAACAAACAGGCGTGCAGAATAGTGATGAGTTGTTAACTTTTCTTATATTGCAGTATGAATTTATGTGCATGGCCGGTTGTGTCCAGAAGGAACACAGATGTGCTCTCTGATGTGACGGCAAATGAAATTAAAACTCAACTTATCAAAGTACCACAGGTACTGCGGGAAAAGCAGAGGCTGAATTTTAATCATTCATCAAAATTTCTTACTACTCGTTAAGGACTCATAATGAGCCATTGGCATCATAACCATGATTACTGATTTCACCACACAAATTTGGCATTTTCAGTAGATCAATACATTTTCAGTTTCATACTGTCTACGTTTTCTTTCATGTCAACTGATTACAAATACAATATTCATAAAATGAAAAGTTTCCACTCTTATTAATCATATTAAAGTGGTGTTAAATATGTGTTGGAATAAGAAGGTATACATGATGTCATGTAATTATTCTACAATGAATATGTGTATTCATAAATACATACAATGCATAAGATAAAAAATACAGCTTCAAGACGTAATTGGTTTATGCACAAGTAACCTGTTTTATGTTTTTAAGTGCTGCTTCATTTCCATTATTCCACATCATTTTCTTTTGTAATATACTTGTTTACAGTGTAGGATCCAGAGAATATTACTTATTTATTTGACTAAGAAAATTAGTTGTTCTCAGTCTTATGGCTAAACTTTATTTCCTTCAGATCTATTCATTTTAATGTGTAAATGACCATGCTAAAATATTCTATAAAATTCACCCCATTTTTAAAGATATAGAGAAAAGTGGTGAAAAGTGAGACATGCAGTTCAAACATGCATCATTTGCACTTTATTTGTGTGTATGTGGGTGTGTGTGTTAAAGAGAGAGAGAGAGAGAGTAAAACAAAGTGAGGAGCAGGAACAGTCTGCACTGTAAGTGTAGGTTAATTGCTCTGTGACCACACTGAGAGCAGTGAACTCTGACCCGTCAATGGTCAGGGAAGGTTTTTCTGATTGCCTTGCAAAAGAAAAAGATTATAATTAGTGAGAATAGCCTTGCTGATGACCTTCATACTCACCAGAACACATTCCCATAATAAGCTTGTGAAAGTCACATGCACAAATGCTCACAGTGATACCAGGACAGAGTCCAGATGTCATCATCTCGTCACTGGAAAAATAAAGAAAAGAAAAATAAAGAAAGAAAGAAAGAAATATTAACAATAGTTAGGTTTTTTTGTTTGTTTGTTTTTTTTTACTAAATAATAAGTCTTTTAACTGCTTCCCTTTCCTATAAGACTTTATTCATGCATGTGGTTAGTTTTGATCGGAAAAAAGAACCACTAATAAGTAGCTCCAGTTTAAATTTCTAATTGATCTTGTACCTTGTGTGGTGCTCATACTTTGTGTAATCACCAGAGTGGACCTTATGGCAAAAAAAAAGTTTTTGCATAAACAGCAGGTAGTTTGTCAAGTGTGTAGGTGCGTGTGCCTCTTGTGACTGTGTGTGTGTGTGCATGCTTGAGCGTGTGTTAATGAGGACATTAATCCCTCCTGCTTTGTCCAGGTCACGTATCCTGTCAAGTAGCCGTGGAGATTCAAAGAAAGAGCCAATGGAATGTCTTTGTGTCAGCAGAAGACTATAATTAGTCTCTGACTTCCTGAGCCATGGATTGACATTCAAGTGTCATGCACACTTAGTGGGTGTGTGTTTGTGTGTATGTCATTCTGCAAATTTGCTTGCATTATTTTTGGGCCAAGACATATGAGTTTTTGTTTACACATCCTGTGCACAAACATACACTCTACACACACAAACACACACTACACAAAAGCCTCAGGATCTGATTCACCCTCTCTATGTCATGTCTGAAGCTGGCCATAATCTTACTTGACAAGTTATGACAGAAACCATGAGATGATATCATCATGGCACAGACAGGCTGACTGCACTCTGTGCTAAATGGATGAGGAGCTCCACGTTATGCAGTGAATCTTATAATAATGAATGGTGATGCTCTGCGTTGAGCAGAGTTGCATTGTGCCACATCATGTCATTGCCTGGCACTGTTTTGTATTGCATGTGGTTATGTGCTGTGCCTTTTGGAAGATTGTTTTGTACTGTGTCGTGTTTGCAGTTGTTTGTCCATGCAACCAATTTACTTGAGGCCATCTGGCATGTGCTGTGGACTGACTATACATCAGAGAGTTTCGATATTTTATTGTGTAAGTTTTGCATGCTTTTTTCTTATAGCGTGTGTGGGTGTGTGTGTCTCAGCATTAATGTCACGGAGGAATTTGTGAGAGCTGTCAGAGAACATCAGTTTCCTAAAATAGACATTTCCCATGGGAGACATAAGGGTAAAGGCACTGACAGGAAAAGAGGATGATGGTATAACAATTGCTTAAAAAGCTCCCATTCTAGGACAGCACCATTGATTAATTATAGATTACACATTATGGTAAACAAAATAACATATTCATGTGCGCGCACACACACACACACACGCACATCTCCCAGCCAGTAAATACCTTTAAAAAAATAATACTTTTAAGTTTCTGAAAAGCCTCCTCTCATGGGACACGGAGGAAACAAACATTAAGTATCTTGGTTCATACAAAGCAGCTGAAATATTCCAACAAAACTTATGTAATAGAATTCTGTGATCGTTTGCGATTTAGCAATTTGCATAGAAAATGCATAATAAGACCCCAAAGGGCTCAAACCACTTTAAAGATGTTCAAAAAGAGAAATGACAAACATAAACATCATGTATTCTTTTGTTTTGTTTTTTCTAAAATGTTTAGTGTTATAATTACGCTTGAGTTTCAGGAAATCAGACACCTGTATCCTGTGAACTCAACATCCATCCATTTTCCATACCCACTTAATCCAGTTCAGGGTCTGTGGGGGAGTGGAGAATCCCAGCTGCTATCAGTCAAGGAGTGGCCACACCCTGAACGGGTCACCAATTCATTACAGAGCCAAATTAGACAAACCTGAATGCAACCATGCTCACACGCTCTTCAACCACCATGTAGCCCCCACTCAGAACCCACTGTGCCAATGTGTAGCTAATTTCAATCTGCTGCCACAAGGCCTCACAGTCACTCTGTATACAGGACACCTGTTAAACCAGCTGAGCCACCCACTGCAGTGTTTAACCATTAGTTTGGAAATGAGAATCAAATTAACTTTTTCATTGACTATAAACCAGTTGTTTCCAGAGCTCTACCTTTATTAGACTGTCAAACAAATCACTGTGAGACTGAAGGGATTGTACAACAGACCTGTGGTGTTATGATATTGGCTTCATGCAGTATGAGTAATTTGTAAGAGCTTTGCAAGATCCTGTTTTGATATTAGAACGTATGTGCAAGTTATTGCCATGCTTATTTTTTACTGTAACCGTGAATGTGTGTGTGTGTGTGTGTGTGTGTATATATATATGAGCATTTGAATCCAAGACAAATATGAATAATAAAGTACATCATATGTTATTCTCTGTAGACCAGATTTACACATACTGTACCTATGAACATAATGTCATGAGTTGTGAGAAGTTAAAATTAAGCAAATGGAGGAAGTATTGCAGGGGTGCCCAAGTCTGGTCCTCAAGAGCTATCCTGCAGTTTTTGGAGCACACCCTCTCCAACACACCTGAATCAAATGGTTAACCGTCATGCAAATGTCATTCAGCCCTGCAGAGGCCTGGTAATGAGGCATTCATTTGATTCAGGTGTGTTGGAGAAAGAATCCTGCACATCCAAAATGTGCAGGATAGTAGCGCTCAAGGACTGGACTTGGGCACCCCTGAAGTAGTGTGGTGCAAAAAAGGAAAGAGTCATGAATCCAAAGAAATATAATGTTGGATGAAGTATTCGATGACTGTGTCCAAAATAGTTCTTACATGTTTTTAAAGCTGCAGTAAGAATAATCTCTGCCTACCGCATTTAAAGACTGGACCAGTGATGGTGGGTACAACATCCTAATGGTTTAGAAAGACTGAAAGTGATGTGTTATAGTGCAGATCAGTTGTGAAGTTGAACTCTTGCATAGTAATGGTTGATTTATAACTACTACTCCCCTACACTGGGTCATCTTCACAAATTTTGAGATTAATAAAGATCATAAAATGTCCTCAGACTCTAAGTTTTTTTTCTTTTTTCTGATATGCTACAGTGTCATTCTTGGTTGGTAATGCTGAAAGAGCTATTAGGCACCAATATTAGATATTCTTGCCTAAAATTAACTAATACATATTAATGATGACGCAAAATGAATTATGTAGGATAAAATATCCTTATTAAATGGGTTTCGTGGAATTTTTGTGACAATGCATAAGACAAAGAAATGTAAAAAGAATTGCATAATCTTCATGATACTGTATATATCATGACAGTATTTGGAGCTCTGACACTTTCAGATCAGTCTTGCAAATCTTACACTTCTAATTTTTCCAAGACTTTTTGTCTAGAGCACAGTGCTTGGTTCTTCTCAGAAAATGATTATCCTGCTATCAGGAAGCAGAACTGAATGATGCCATGTCAGCCAGCTCCTTCCTCTGGTTCCATCCAGCATCTTTTATCCCAGAAACCAACTTTAACCATGTTAAATGATACCCATGATTTCTGTGAGCCGGGCAGTTTTGATTAGCTACACATAAATTATCAATAAGCATCAGTGGAAAATATCATTTAAATAACATAATATTTGACTTATTGAAATAAGCCAAATAGCAAATTATTGTTATAATGTATTATAAATCATTTTAAAGTTTTCTGTAGTTAGGGCTGGTTCTTTGATTGGACAAACCATTAAATGATTACAGACACTAACAGGCAAGTCAGTAAAAGAAATAAGCTAAGGAAATACATTTTTGTCTGTTCAAATTTGTAATTAGCCTTGATATTTAAACAATTTAAGTTGTTTTTATGGAAAATCCGTTTTTTACTGGTAAAATTATTTTTGTGCTTTCTACAGTAGCATTTAAAAATCTAAAAAATAAAATAAAATTCTACAATAAAGTTTGATTTTAAGAGTAAACCTATGTACAATTAGCATTAATCAAGCACTTCCTCCATCTTTACTTGTAATCATTTGTGAAATGCAAAAGCCCAGATTTTAAAATGATTTTCTCTAAACCAACATATTTATGTTCTGCAAACACTCAATTGTATGTTGGCCTAACACACAATGCCTAAATAATAATCACTGCTTGATTCCACTTATCCCTTACCTTTTATTCACTCTGATTAAGTTATGCATTCTGGAAAACAGATGTGAAATGATCAAATTAAGGCTAATTTCCACAAAGTGAGCCTGTGGGAGCAGTCGCACAATTTGCTCAAAGCAAACGCGGGTTTTACTGCAATCAGCTGGCAGACTCCTGAAACTTTCTTGAGTTGTACTCTGTAATCCATCACTGTAAACACTTATTCAGCACTATTTTTAATTTATGTGGGAAAATGCATTGCTGACTGTTCTAGATTTATTTGCATATAAATGACATTAACAATGACTTTGATAAAAATGTACAGAGACTTGATGTTAGCTGTAATGGGTTGGACAACAAGTTCCATAAAACCCTCAAACTGTACTGAAGTATTTTCTGATGATACAGCTGTTTCTGTATTGAAGAGAAATCAAACCTCATCCGTTTGCCACTTTTAAACTGATCAGTTTGGTAAGTGGTTTGATGCTTTCCACTATGTTGCCAATGGAAAACAGGAGATGATATTTGGCCTTAGCTTATCTATAAGCTACCTGGAAATTAAGTTTCACATGTTTATATTTATGGTTTAATTGACACGCTCATGTTGATTCTGCTCCAGGCTACTGCAGAAAGCCTAAGCTTGTTGTATACACAGATCTGGCTGTCTGTACAGTTAAAGTATAATCTTCAACATCTTTTTCAAGCAGCCATGAAGATTTGGGGCAAAAAAGAAAATAGCTATCTTCAATCATTATTTGAGAAATTGGCCCTTTTAGAGGCACAAAAATAAATCTTGATGGTACTTTACAGATTCCTATCTCAGAGTTTGATGTGTTACTATGAGGTAGGAGACTAGGAATACTAGTCTGTAAGTGAAACCGGCTCCATCTGGCATTAAGATATCACATATTGGCAAATAATTCTTAAAACTGCTGGGATAGGTAGAGTGTAACAACTTCCTTTGGAGAATTCAGCATCTTTTCATTAATGAGATCATGATAACATGTCAATGATCTAACAAGTGTGTCTAACAAGGGCTTTAGTGCAGTGCCATTTTAGTCCAAGATAAATCTACATGCAACATCATTTATGTTTAACTCTCTATGGCAGGAATTATTTTTTGAGGAAAAAAATATTGCACCCTAGTTTTGGGAGCTTGGGGGGGGGTCCTTAAAATATATCAATCAGAAGCCCCCCCACCCCACCCCCATCAGATTTTGGTTTGTTTACCTCAGGGCAACAACATTCTATAAGGGTACTAAAACGACAAGGTTTTCTATATCATTTAATAAGTGAAAAGAGGAACAACCCAGCAATAAATACATTAGAAGAAGTTTTCTTTCAACAACAACTTCAACAAGTTTGATTTCAACAAACAGCCACAAATGGTTTGTCAATTAGTGTCGTAGAGATTAGCGAGTTTGTGAAGTGTTTGCTAAAAAATCAGTACTGTTACTTTCAGCTCTGTTATTAATATAAAGAGTAACAGGAATGAGTTTATTGCACTACTCAAAAGCCAAGTGCCAAAAAAGAGATGCCCACCTCTGTTTCACATCCACCAGCAACTGCTTCATGAGGTTCAATCTTTCTGTAAGACAGGGGTGTCCAAGTCCAGTCCTTGAGAGCTACTATCCTGCACATCCTTCTCCAACACACCTGAATCAAATGAATGGCTCGTTACCAGCCTCTGCAGAGCTGAATGACACGTGCATGAGGGAATTAGCCATTTGATTCAGGTGTGTTGGGAAGGGTATGTTCTAAAAATTGCAGGATAGTCGCTCTTGTGGACTGGACTTGGGCACCCCTGCTGTGAGACATCATCATCTTCATTTTCCTCTTCATCCACCAGCTCATTGTCCTCAACCTGTAAGCATAAAATTGGAACACGTCTTCGGAATGAGCCTGACCGCCTCATCGTGTTCCTTACACCCATAAAATGTTTGTTTTTCCATTTCCTGTGAGCAATAGAAGATAGTGCAGGAAAAAAATTGATTATGTTGATATCTATGCATCTATGCACATCTCCATCCATGAGCATGTTATAGTTCATACAAAAGTGGCCTGGGGCAACGAATGAAAAACTGCCATTTTAGTATATAAATAAAGACAAAAAGAGTCTTTACTCAAATAAATATGCTTCAGCACTTATTCCTGCACATCACAGGTATTATTTGTACAAAGTTATGTAAATTTGAACATGTTAAAAAGTGAAATTTATCTTACCTTGTTGACACCATGCCATAGAGGGTTAACAAATTCCAAAAGCAAAAGCTAAATGATCACCAAGATAAGAAAAGAGCAACAGCCAGATTTGATAAAAGTTTATTTGGGATGTAAAGCAGCAAGTATCAGTTTTAACAGGCTGTACTGAGGCACACCTACGTAGCTTTATAGTGGCAGATTGAATAAGCTGCAGTGGCTCATGGGTCAAGGTAAATATCAGGCTGCTGCAAGTGATTCATGGTTTAATGACACACTTCATAATGCTTCCCTTCAATGTATCCTTGTAAAAGAGATTCACTTGATTATATATTGTATATTGAAGGCGCGCTCAGGATTCTTCATCTGTCTCGCTGATTTAATTTCATTGTTCTGGCATTTTCTTTTTCCCCTCACACCCATCTGAAAGCTTATCCCTGAGGGAGTAACAAGAATGTCAAAGATTCAGGTCATGTTATTCTCTACCGCAATGAATTTCAGTGTCATACCGTAAGTATATGGTTTGCAAAATGGACCGTGCAGTTGTTTGGGTGAGATGGACCAGAGACAGGAGCTTAACAGACTCTTTTGATACAACAAAGAGCCGTGATTCTCCTCTTATAACATTAGGCAACAAGAAAGAATGATATGTAGTGTGAGTGAGAAGAGAGGAAGGAAAAAGAGTGGATTCAATCACTAAATCATCATGCACTTCTATCAGGCAGCTGATGATGGAATATAAGCCCCCTGCTATCTCTCCCTTTCCATACTAACCCTCTGCTCTCCATACAGGAGTGCTGGATAATTAAAAGATAAAGCGATAGCACACAGGGCCACTGAGACCTCAACTCTGTTCTCCCTGCTCTGACATAATTAATAAAGAGACTTTATGAAATCATTTGCATGATTTATCCAACTGCAGCATTTTTCCTTTCTTTTCAACCATACCTAAGCCATCAACAAAACAATCGTTTACAGAGATGATGACTCTGCAACATCCCAGAAAAAAGAGGACCTGTTAAAGACACAACATATTTTTCAGACATAACCAAGGCAGCCAATTAATTTCTTCAGGCAGATAATTGTGAGATTTGCTGTTTCATGTCTCAATTTAACCAAAGCAAACTCCTCAGGCAAGTAATTACTCGTTATTAACTGTACTGCTGTAATTATGACCACTATAATTAGCATTTCTGTTGCTTTTAAACAACTAAACGTTGGTGTGCCACCGCAAAAATGTCAACCTCTTTTGTGTCATAGTTGGAATAAAACTGAGTTAATACAGTACTATTTCTTTAGGGCATACGATTACTTGTTAAAAATAACTTTTTACCGTAGTTACTTGAGCTTGTCTTTTTTTTTCTCCTCTCTGTGCTAGAGGCCTAATCCAGGAGGCAATTTTTTTATTCTATTTTATTTTATAGGTCGTTTTAATAATGTCACAGTCTATTTGCATTTAATTCAAAGAATGATATAGTCACAGTAACACTTCTTTGTATTTGCCATTGCAGCAGCAAATAAAAAAGTTGGAAGGGCACACAGACTTAAGCTAAAACCAGTAATCTTTTCACATGCAAATCCACAGCCAAATCCCACATAAGCAGATGGATATTTTCCAGGTCCATTTGGAATATGAACAGAATTTATTGGCTTCCTTTACACATGCTCCACCTCTCCATCACCCCAAGGCATAAATATCAGCCTTGCAGTTTTTGGACAATTTTGCCGGTGGAGCAAAAGATGTTTAGAATACTCTATTTAAATTGAAGCACCAGTATAAGAATATGCACAGTTACAATTAAAAGCAGTGCAGGAAAAATCCCAGTTGAAGTGATCTTTTAGAGAACTGCAGTAAGCAGCAACGATTGAACAAAATGAACAACAGCGACCAAAAATTCAATCAAAAGGTCAACAACCCACAGATCTTTTTCTTTGGTTGAAAGGAACAGTTTGGACACTCTGTTAGGAACATTTTAACTGAAAAATTTTGCCACAATTTAATGCAAGAAAAGCTAGAACTTACTTGCTTGTGACAGCCGAGGTGTTATGAGCTGGAAATAGCAGGCACAGCAGGAGAAAGTCTGCTTGCACTGGTGAAAACATCAATGCACTGCTATATTTATATCTATCAAGCAGCTTTTTGCTAACCTGACTCCCGCCACCTGGTATTTGCAATACCATCTGGGGAGGGAGTTAACCCGATGTCATTTCAAATTAGTCTTTTTTTTCTAAAACTCTTGCATGTGATTGGATAGAAGATCTGTCCGTCATCTTGACTGACACGCTACTTCAGCCACTCACGTTGAACCGAATGACGCAACCCGTGACGCAACTCAGAGCGACACCAGAGCCACCATAACCTGATTTACATCATCTGGGTGCGTTCAACAAGTACACGCGGGGGCGTTCCCTTTACCAGGTGGCGGGAGTCAGGTTAAAAAACATCATCACCACCAACGAACGCATTCAAAGCCGTCCTCTGTTCGTCTTTCAAGGAAGATATATTTGGAAGATTTGACAAAACAGTGGAAATAGCCAAATCAATTTCGTCGCTCTGATTCCTACGCCAAGCCGCCATGATTGTTGTTGTCTGAAATAACTGACTGACTACACTGCTGTCGCCTGTGCTTCTACATCACATCCGGCCAAAACGCCGCCCATCCTTCAAAAGTCCCACCCGCGATTAGTGATTGGCTCCTATTATTCTCTAACCAGACGAAATCACCTATAACTGTCGCCTTACTCAGATGGAGTGCGTGAGGAAAGGGAACGCCCCCGCGTGTACTTGTTGAACGCACCCAGATGATGTAAATCAGGTTAGCTTTTTGCTGCTGTGATAAATAAACCAATTTAAAACCATTTACTAATTATTGATGATATATTGGAACTGTAGGTAAAACTATTAAAAGCAAAATTTAGTTGAAATAATGAAGTAACAATACTGCTTTGGTCCCTCTGATATACATATCATTTTGTGTAGTGTATCAGCTCTTAAAAGGCAGTCCAGAGTCCCTCCACCATTTCTGTTTGCAAACAGCACTATTCAAACTGAGCGCCCCTCCCTCTCAGGCTAATGGTTGCCTCCCTCTTCAGCCTGCAGCTTCAACGACTCCTTCAGAGCTCAGAAGCGGGTAAAAACCAAACCAGTATTAAACCCTGGTTTTCCAACATGCACTATCTGAGGCTCTTACCTCTTCTTTGGTGCATCCGCCATTTTTCTTTCTTTCTTTGATTTTTCTTCGAGAGTTTGAGTGACTGGTGTCTGCTCCAGTCATGAGCTTTTCCACACACAGCGTCATGCCCTTAGCTCTGTCATTGGCTTGCGATATAAACAAAAATCTCCACCCAGAAACGACCCAACCACAACAAAACTAACAAATCCAACGTTTATTTTCAGGGGGGAAATTTCGGACTCTACCTTTTATGTTCGCAGGAAGGGGTGGTGTTTCTTTACATTTTTTTCCCTTGAGACAATGATAATAAGAATCAATGTTTTTTTGTTTGTTTTGTTTTTTGTTTTTTTTATAAATGGTTGAGATAGCAGTTTTCAACATCATAACAATGGTCAAAATTTAAACAGTAATAGGATAACAAACAATTGCATTTGGTATTACATACCCACACAAAGCAGTAGAGCTAACTCAGGCATATATTCATTTCCACAGTTTTTGTTTTGATCCATTGATTATGGTCACTGTGAAAGGCTTAAGTTTGAAATGAATGTGTAGCAACATGTTAAGGCTGCAACTAAAAGTGGAGCTCATCTGAACGAAATTTGCATATAGGTTCATATACTGTATGGTTAAAACCTTAAAGATAAACCTTAAAGGTTGGCAGGTAATCAGTAAGGAAAAGAAAATAATTGATAACTTTCTTTTTTTTTTCAACCTGGACCTTATTTCTAGGAGTATATATGTGCATTTACTCACCAGTAAAGTTTCTGCATCACTTTGAGTCCTTCAGAAATTATACCGTTGAGTCGTCCTTCAGCGTACATCCAGTAATAATGATGGAGACGGGGCAGTCACTAGAAGACATTATCTGCAGCAAAAACACAATTTGTGAAACTCTGAACTCACAGGACAATTAGTACTCATTCGTTCGTTCATTCTACTTAAAGCATTGATGAAATCAAGGAGTTTTTGCTGCAGATAATGTCTTATACTGTATAGGGACTTCCCCGTCTCCGCCATTTTACAGGATACACCGAAGGGCAACTCAGCGTAATGTCCTCCGAAGGACTCAAAGTGATGCAAAAACTTTACCGGTGAGTAAATGCACGTATATACTCCTAGAAATAAGGTCCAAGTTGAAAAAAAAGAAAGTTATCCTTTAATACTGGTACATAAATCAATGTTTTTACTGTAGTTCTTGAAAGTCTGTGGTTTGAACCTCAGCTACAACCTTTCAGTCTGGTGTTTCTATGTTCTACCCATATGTGTGGCTTTCCTTCGGTAACTCTTACTTCAATCTTCAGTCCACAAACATTTATGTTTGTAAACGGGTGTTTCTAAATTTTCCTGAAGGGTGAATTTTAAGCCTGGCATACACTGTGCGATTTTTGGCCGTTTTTGAGCCGATTTTCCAGTCGGGCGACAAGTTTGGTTATCGGGCCGACTCTTGGCCAAATTGTGTGTCGTGTGTCGTGCAGTATACGAGAGGGTCACGAGAGGCGATTGGCACCTCACGACGAGCTCACGATCAGAAATCGTGAGTCGCAAGAAAATCAAACCTGTTTGATATTTTGGTTGTGACTCGTGAGTGAATCACATGTTGAAGCGGCGCCACGACCAGACTGAGAACTCTTTCCTCGGAGATTTTCACATTTCGCATGCGCAAAACAAAAACTAAAGTAAACCAGAGGCAGCATGGCCACCCGGCTTGTCATTTGGATGGAGATCTCGTTGTAGAACCAGCAGACTATACAGCCCACGTCTGCTCAGACACTTCCTCGTCCACACGCGACGTCGTCGCCTTTTATTTTTGGCGAATTCTTCACAAAGAAGAGCGCATAATAGCATAATGTTGCTGCTGCTGTTGTTGTTGCTGTTATTTTCTTCTTCTTCTTCTCCTTCTTCTTCTTCTCCGTTTTCTTCTTCTTCTACTACTAGCTGTATTCATTGCGTTCAAGACCCCAACGTGTCTTTGAGGACGCACAGTGTGAGTTGTCAGCTCGCATCCGAGCGTCGGTTCGTACAGTATGAGGACAGACATCGCAAGCTGTGAACTTTTGAACTCTGCGACTGATTTGCACAATTTGAGTTGGAGCTGCGCGCAACGATCGAAAAATCGCACAGTGTATCCCAGGCTTTAGCTGGAGTGGTCGTCATTCAAAGTTTATAAGTTTGAAAGACACCCCACTAAACTGATGAAGATGCGTTCATTGTCAGTGATACACTTCAGACTTCAGAGAAAGGAAACACAAAATATTTTTCACCGTAGATTATATATTTTCTCAGCTTGCACATTCTCATTCAGTATGAGTAATGCACTCATCTCTTTTGCATACTTCCGTCACAAACTCAAGTTCATATTCAACATTTTTTCTCATTTACCGTACACCTTTGTCTCTAACCGCTTTCAAGCTACAGCCTTTTGAATTCTTGACATCAAACTTATCATTTTTTTCTTTGAAAAACTCTGGCACCAAAGGGGTTGAAACATCTTAAATCCATTTATTAATCCATTTCAGTGGCTATACAAGCTTTTCTCAAAGCAAAACCGTGAGCCCCACCATTACTAGGCAAGAAGCAAGGCACAACATGGACAGGCCTCCATCCCACTGCAGTGCATCTAAAATACGATTCTGAAGTCATTCAAAGTAATAGGGTGCAAAACTCTCAACAAAAGAGCTCAATTCCACACAAGAGGGAAACTCTACTGGAGAAGAGTGAAGCCACTTCCAGGTTTCCCAAGTACTGTAGTTATTTCTTCATCCTAGGGGCTGGCGGCAAAACAGAGCAAATCCCCATAGACTCCCATGTTAAAAAGGCCAACTTCACAGCAGAAATAAACATGTTTACAGCCTGGTTCAAAAAATCATTTTAGGTTTAACATGTCAAGTTTACCTTCATGTCAACTGTGAGGGAGTGGATTTTTCATAACTCATCTGTTTAGATGTTATTTAATCTTGAAATTACACATAATTAGGGGCGTGTCCTTTTGAGTGACAGACAGCAGACTGAGTGCCGATTTTAGCCATTGAGGCTAATAGTTAGCTCCCTGTTTGTTCCGAGGAAGGTGTCAGCCTGTAGCAGAGTTGCAAGATGGCGGTTTTTAGCTGTTTAAACAGGAGGGCCCATGTCACTCCCCTCCTGAAGTCCCTATATTGGCACCTTGTTGCTTCCGGGATAAACTTTAAAAATCCTGGTCCTTACTTTCAGGGCCCTTCATGGACAGGCCTCTGGCTACATTACGGGTCTGATTCAGCCCTATACTTTGGTCAGTAGCCTGAGGTCTTCATGTCAAAAACTGCTTTTGGTTCCTCGGACCTTAAAACCCGAGGAGACCGGTCCTTTAAAGTGGTGGCGCCTGTCTCACACCAGCTAAAAAGGCACCTGTTTTCACAAGCCTTCCAAAGCACATAGCTAATTGTTTTATTTACTTATTTATTTAGCTTTTACTGTATTTTACTTGTTTTTACTTGTATTGTTTATGTGTTATCATGTGAAGCACTTTGTGACTCCTATCTGTAAAAAGTGCTATACAAATAAAGTTTACTTACTTACTAACTTACTGGTTAACTGCAAGTCTGAGCATGTCTTACCTTCAATCCATCTATCTCTGTTCGTTCCTGTTCACTTCAGATTAGTTCAGTTAGCATTAGCTTGGCTGTCAATCATTTGCCCCACAGCTCGGAGCAGCCTTGCCTTTGCCCATTTTAGTATTTTCTGAGAGTGACGACACAGGCGACATGGCAAGATGGTGATGGTGGGAAACGCCCAACTGGCTTCACTTTCAGCTCTTCACAGGAAAACATGAAATAGTCACAAAAGCATGATTCATTTATCTATTTATTTATTTATTTGCAGCACTTTTACAGTAATGTATTTCAGTGGGATGACTGCTTTGTGAATCCAAAGTATTTTGTGTGTTTGCTGAAAGGGCATGACTCAGCAGACAGTCATCTAGGATATTACATTGTCTGCTTTAACGAAAACATGTTTTTCTAACCATAAGCATTTTTTTAAGCCTTATCCAAGTCCTTTGTAATGTGTTTAAAAGTGACATCATACAGAAACAGTGGATACGGAAAGTATTCAGACCCCTTTAAACTTTTCACTCTTTGTTTCATTGCAGCCATTTGCCAAGATCAAAAAAGTTCATTTTATTTCTCATTGCTCTACACTCAGCACCCCATCTTGACAGAAAAAAAAACAGAAATGTAGAAATTTTTGCAAATTTATTTAATAAAAGAAAAACTGAAATATCACATGGTCATAAGTTATTCAGACCCTTTGCTCAGTACTAAGTAGCACCCTTTTGAGCAAGTACAGCCATGAGTCTGATGCAACAAGTTTTTCACATCTGTATTTGGGGATCTTCTGCCATTCTTCCTTGTAGATCCTCCAGTTCTGTCAGGTTGGATGGTGAACGGTGGTGGACAGCCATTTTCAGATCTCTCCAGAGATGCTCAATTGGGTTTAAGTCAGGGCTCTGACTGGGCCAGTCAAGAATGGATATTGGGCAGGTGATGAGCAGTGCATGGTTTTCCACACATACCACTTAGAATTAACTCCAAAAAGTTCAATTTTGGTCTCATCAGACCAGAAAATCTTATTTCTCACAGTCCGGGAGTCCTTCATGTGTTTTTTGGCAAACTCTATGCAGGCTTTCATGTCTTGCACTGAGGAGAGGTTTCTGTCGGGCCACTCTGCTATAAAGCCCCAACTGGTGGAGGGCTGCAGTGATAGTTGACTTTGTGGAACTTTCTCTCATCTCCCTACTGCATCTCTGGAGCTCAGCCACGGTGATCTCTGGGTTCTTTTTACTTCTCCCACCAAGGCTCTTCTCCCATGATTGCTCAGTTTGGCTGGACGGACAGGTCTAGTTCTGGTTGTCCCAAACTTCTTCTATTTAAGGATTATGGTGGCCACCGTGCTTTTAGGAACCTTAAGTGCTGCAAAAATTCTTTTGTAACCTTGTCCAAATCTGTGCCTTGCCACAATTCTGTCTCTGAGCTCCTTGGATAGTTCCTTCGACCACATTTGCTCTGACATGCACTGTGAGATAAGGTCTTATATAGACAGGTGTGTGCCTTTCCTAATCAAGTCCAATCAGTTTAATTAAACACACCTGGACTCCAGTGAAGGAGTAGAACCATCTCAAGGAGGATCAGAAGAAATGGACAGCATATGAGTTAAATATGAGTGTTATGCAAAGGGTCTGAATACTTATTACTTTCAGTTTTTCAGTTTTAAAAAATTTGCAAAAATTTCTGCATTTCTGGGGGGGTTTTTTGGGGGGGGGGTCAAGATGGGTTGCTGAGTGTATATTAATGAGAAATAAAATGAACTTTTTTTATTTTACCAAATGGCTAAACAAAGAGTGAAAACTTTAAAGGGGTCTGAATACTTTCCAGACCCACTGTACACTAAAAGCATAGTGAGGCAGTAGCTGAGTCCTGTGATATTTTAAAGTTAAAGGGGTATTGCAACCTAAAGTGTGCTGTAGTACTTTACTGTAAGGAAAACCACCTATGTATAGCCGACTGTTAAAAATCAGGATTTTGTGGGTCAAAAATTACTCAGAAAGCCCCCTACAGATTAAAACAAGGTACTGTTTTTTATTTTAAAATGCGACGTAACTCTGTGCATTGTACACAGCTACGTCACACAAAATTTTCTAAAAGATACACTCAGTCCCTTCCTCTCATGTGCAAAGAAGGCAGAGACTCACCTTGCAGGCATAGAAGCCAAAGTAGCAAGCCAAGTACTTCCAGGGGCTGCTTCGGTGGCCGCAGCAGCCACGGCAGCTACCAGGGTTGCTGCAGCATGTAGTTGTTGCTGCAAACTGAGCCTACTGCCTCTCCAAAAGTTAACATTCTAAAATTCTGGGGAAAAAAATAAACCACCCCAAACTACCTACCTACTTTCCTTCTTTCTCTCCCTTTTTTTAACCTCTTAACTCCCACCTTTTTAAGTAATCCTCGCCTATTTTGCATACCCAAATGGAAATGCAAATAACAGAGGAACTGTAAGGCCAAATTACTTGTGTGAGACATCATTTGAAATTTTACACCTTCTAGTTTCTGAAAATATAAATTAGAAAAGTGTGACTAAAACACAGCCTGGGCGCCGGCGCCCAGATGGTTTTAAACAGGTTAAATAATCCATTAAACTTTCTGAAAAGAGATTTTTAATATTTATTTTTGTAAAATTCTCATAACACATTTTAAAAAAAGCAAAAATATCAAATCAAGTTTTGGAAACTATTTTATACGCTGCTACAAATTTGTATTGCCAAACAAATAGAACAAAAATTACAATTTGAACTACTCAAAATAAAAAAAAAAATTGTTCTTACTTGACCTGCTTTTGTAAATAGCCTACATTTTGTTAAAGATTAAAGATCATGAAATGATAAATGATGCTGCACGTCGTGGTGTTCTAGACTCCACGTCGTGCATTAAAACCATGTAATTCACAGCTTCTCGTTGTTTAATCCTACTTATACAGTAAAACAACCACTGTTACAGCAAATTATAGAGAAACATAATTACCACAGAAAGTACTGCAAACATACACCATATAGTTTATAAGATGAAATATATATATATATATATATATATATATACAAAATTAAGGGGAAACTATTGCTTAACAGAAACTTTCTGAAACTTTGTCCACTGTATAAATAAGTGGTGCTGTAGCAATGCTGTTGCTCACACCGACTCTTTTTACAAGTCTGAGCAGATTTCTCTTTATCAACACTAAAATCTTGGCAATCTTACCTCAAACAAATTGAAGTAGAGTCAAAGTCTATTTCTATCATGACTGAGAGCTCTAAAGCAATATGACTGATGTAAGGTACTGTTTCCAAGGGCAATAATTAACTTCAAAGATCATTGAATCAAATTTCCTAAAAGGTTTCATCTGCTGATCAAAATCGTGATTTAAAAAAAAAAAAAAAAAGGACCACCTTAGAAAAGCCATTCTGGAATAGTTGGGATTACATTCCTTTGCTAACCACATAGTAAAAACTGCATGTGCCTCTATTGTCACTAAAAGATAGATATGATTCAAAGTGTTTTGTAATTCTTTTGATTCTTTTTGTAGTACTTTCATTTTTTGTTGGGGGGTGTAAAAGAGCAGCTACCAATGGTACCATGGGAATAGATCAGTTGCCATTTTTGTTCCTTTGTTTTTTTCTTCTTCTAAAGTCATTGACCATCCCTGGCCCCCTTGTCTGCCTTCCCTCAGCCTCAGAGATAGACAGATCAATATTCTCTGAAACTCAGCTCTCGCCATGTCTTTTTGAGCACCTTCATAGCTTCCTTTCCTTTTCCTGTCATCCCGCTACCATCCCCAGTATACCCTATTGAAATCCCTCTCTGGCTCTCATTTGCTCACTCTGCTTATTTTCCACTCCCTTTCTTTCTCTTTGGGTGTACAGCCTCTGTTAGCCTTGAGGTGCATGTTGTGTGTGCCTCACTGGATGTGAGTGTGTGGGGAGGAGAAAGAGAAAGAGAGAGCCTTACTAGAGCTTTTCTAAATCCCAGGTAAGAGCAGAGATTTTCTGAGGGAGAATTTCATTTCAACACCTCTCATCTCACGCAGAGAGCAGGAGGATAGGACTCTCCCAGTTATGAATCCAATAACCATTGTATGTGTGCCCTGAGTGGGTGTGTGCGCGCGTGTGCGTGTGTGTGTGTGTGTGTGTGTGTGTGTGTGTGTGCATAGAGGGGGGACTAGACTGTGCCGTATTTATAGGATTGAAGGTTATGCCCATAAACCCAAACTGAAGGTCAAAAAGAAGAATGAAGAAAAAGACAGATGGAGAGAAGGAGTGGGCTATGTGACATTAGCTTTTGTGTGAACACATTTATGTGAATGAGGTCTCCGGCCCACTCTCACCAGAAAAACATGTAAAAGGTATGTTTGTCCACATCACCCCTTTATTGGGATGAACTGTAAGATAACAACATGTCTGTTAGGTGTTTCAAGGCATCATCCATGTGACATGACAGGAACAACAACTCTGTAACCACCTACAATGTACATTTTACCAACCTGAACCACACATCTTGAAGTCCTACTACAACCATTAGTTGGTGAGAGAAAAAACATAAAGTCAAAAGGAATCAAATATTCAACCAAATGGATCTTAAAATCAAAATCTGTTGCATGAAAGTCTCCATATTAGTACCGTCCATCACTTCCACCTTTTTCTTATAAGGGTTTTTTAGCCAAATTAAAGTTGGCTTTTTTTTTCTGTTGTGCACCAAAACTGTTTATTACCTGTTCTGTCATTAGATCAACGAAGGGTCACAGAGTGAGTGTCTGAAGGGCAATGTCGAGGCAGCATCACTCGATGCTACCACATGCTCTGTGCCTGGATGTTAATGAGCTAGTATTGACACATAAACAAGCTTACCCTTACACACACATTTATATACACACGTAAGCAGCTTGCAGCTGAGTGGAAAGGAGTGTATTGAGTTAGAGAGCTGAGGTCAGCTCTAAATCATTACAGGTCAGTGTGGCAGGCCTGGCTACCAGATTAGATTAAAGTCTAGTTGATAGACCCAGCCAAGCACATTAAAACACACATACACACACACACTTGGGCATGAAATAAACACAAAAGTGTATACCCCAGCACATTAATCACAGTGAGCCTGGATGTAATGTGCTGTGATGGAGCTTTGGTTTCTCGTACAGAAAGCGAAGCAGTTTGCTGACCCCTGATCAGTAAACAGCCATGCAACAGATAAAAGCAGCAGCAGTCCCAGCGGAGCAGACTGTTGGGAAACCAGCCTATTAGGAAGTTCAAGAGACTGATTAGATTAAAGCAGCCAGAGACCGGTCACCGTACTGGTCTTCTGGCTCCAAACTCTTGCCACCAAGGCGACACACACCACTGCTGAGCTGCAGAGGCTGTGCTTGCCTGTGCTTAATTCTCCGGGAAATACAATTCTTTGTGAAGATTAAAAGATATTTGTGTGCAGCTGGATGGAAGAGAGGATGAAATGAATAGAAAAACAGCTGCTGTTTATCTGCTCGGCATCTCTGCTTTCAAGCACAGGAACAACACTATAAAGGTCCCTTGGTGGGCTATATGTTACTGCAAGCAAAGTCACCCTTATATTCCACTCTCTGCATCACTTGCACTTCTCCCTCTTTGTAGTTAAGAACAACAATGGAGTGAAAGATGGAAGATTTTTATCTAAGTCCCACCACCCACCCCCCTTTCTCGCCCCTTTCTCTCTTTCTAACTCAGCAGCACGCTGCCTATCTCTCTCTGTAAGGTGATGTACGTGTGACCTTCAGTGGTAAGTGGATCTTTAACTGCTTCCATGATTCACATGACCTCACCTCCTCTGACCCTGCTAGGCGCTGCTCAGCATGGCTGGCAGCCAAGAGAGCAGGGGCACGGAGCCAGTCCAGATAAGGGCTCCTCCAAATCAGTGTGGAGCACTGTGATAGCTCTCCTTTCGATCTCCTCAGCTCTCCTCCTCCACCATCACTGATGTAGGGTTGCGCAGCCTCCACGCTCTCTAACACATATTTAATCTTAACTGCCATTGCTTTGAAGTACAATAACTGTGGATGTGAGGGCTCTTGAGGGTGCTCCTCTGTTTGACTAAAATTGGCTGAGCGTGTTTCCCAGGGTCCTCTGGGATGAACCAGAGACTCCGTACACAGACCTTATCTATTATTTACACACCAGTGATATCCTAATAAATAAGCTGAGTGGCATTCTTAACAACTTTAAAGATATTCATATTCTTCTATGACCCAGGCACAGCAGTGTCTTCATGTAGTGAATAGTATCTGAATAAAACCTTACAATGACAAACACCAGGTCGATTGAGGCAATAAATGCCCTTGTTGTGTGTTTCTGAATATTTGGATTGGGCAAAAGAAAAGGAGAGATTTCATAATTTGTCTTTTCTGTAAAAGAATGAGGAGGCAATGGTTGGGCAATCAGCCAGGCAACCTTCCAGTGGCCTTACTAGTGAAATTAGAATATAAGACTATGTTAATGCTCACAGAAATACTTGATTATTGGCAGCACTGGATCATCCAAATAAATAAGTGGTCAAGAAACACTTGGGACATCCTGTCAAACTGGACATCTTATGTAGGAGTGATCCAGACGGAGACATTTGCCAACACAGTAGTTACAAAAAATGTCAAATTATACTAGGAGATTAATTTTATGCGACTGGCTAATTTCAGACCCTTTTTGGAAAGAAATGGGGGAGAGAGAAACAAATGAAAACAAATTAAAAGAAAAACAGAAATAGCTTACATATATCCACATTTTACCCTCAGTTGTCACTTGTTCGTGTAATTTCCACACAGAAAACAAACAAACAAAAAACTTGGCAAATACATACTGTATTCACCACAAATATAAGATTAGCATGGGTATGAATCATTTTTGGCTTAACAAGTAGACACACACTATATGATGAATGATGATCTGCTCTGGTGCTAGCTCTAAGGGCCATTACTTCCATCTTCAGCAGGATATATGCTGATTAGTTTCCAGAGAGCAAGTCAAGGGAGGTGATAGGGCTGCAGAGAGGTGTGGGGGCTCAAGAGGGAGGCGAAAGTAGATGGGGAATTTTGAGATATGTGAAATGAATTTTTGTCAAAATGCATTAAAACTTCATCTTGAATCTCAGCCTCGCTGGAATGTGTCAGAGGAAATGCATGCAAATATAGATGCAAACATGGAGAAAATGTACTGGCATAAGAAATATGCGCTTTCTCTGGGTATGCATGAGCAACAGCAGCGATGTTATTGTTAATGTTTGAACAGCAGAGCACCTCAGTGATCCCTATCTTGATACCATTTCACTTTTACTGCAGGCCCAGCAGGGTTCATATCAGGACAGAGCACGACTCTGTCCATATATCAAAGCTACATCAGAACACCTCACCAAGGACTAACTAATTCACCACCCCTGGTGGAAAAAGGTGCTCGTCTGAAGCCAAGTCCGTACACCCTTCTGTAGTCTCTCCTCACTCCCAACTTCATGCCCAAGAGTTATATTCAGTGCTGGGGAAACGCCACTGTGTTCTTTACAATCCTGTCCTTCCAGTTCCCTCTCACTTTGCAGTCTGCACTCACACCACTCCACCGTGTAACCATAACCAAATATAAATCATTCCGTCTCTTACTCTTTCATTCTGATAGGCCTGCCACACTCTCTCATTTGTTCTCTTTATTTTGCCCTCGACCCCTTACCCCTCCACTCCCCTCCTTCCTGTCTGTCATATTCTCTCTTGCTTGCTCTCCACCTTGCACAAACACAGCTCTAATAAATCGTGCACTGGTAATTACATAGAACCCACCGGTAAATTTCACTTCCATTTACATTTAGATTAAAGAATATTTTATTCCCATCAATCTGTAGTGCAAGACTACTGTGTGGATGGCTTTGCCCATATGCAGACACAACCATTCATGGCATTTTTACATTCTCACCGGTGCATGTATACACACCCACACACATGGAAATCAGCTAGGGGTGAGCACTCAAATATACATGAATGCAAAGTGCAAAAGAAGGCTCACATGTTAGTGAGTTGCACACGAAATGGGTCACATTCGTGCTCTTAGAGAAACAGACGCAGATTGAGAAATAAATGAAGTGTTTACCAGCGCACATATTAGCCCAGAGTTAACTGGTCACATATGCATATGCGTGTGTATGCGCACAATCCGAGCTGTTCACAGATGATGGTGTTGTGGAGACAAACATGTTATGTCCATAAATTGGATGCTGCTTTGAAAAACAGCTCCAATGTACCTTGAACCGTGCAGTGTTTATTTGTTAAAGAAATCCCCCTTAACAACCCTCGCTGTGGAATTTGTTTCTTGTTGAGATGAACAGCATAGAAATTTTTTTTTTTGTGCAACTTGCATTCATCTTCCCAAAGACTCACAAATTCCTTTCATAGTATTTTCACAGCCATGCCACGGTGGGTCTGAGGAGCAAACACTCTTTTAGTGTCCCTCATGCAGACAAGCACACACACACACACACAAAATTTACCCTTTTCTGGATCATAATACATTCAGAACCAATCTCATTCACAGCGCATAAAGACAGCAATATGCGCACAAACCTAACTGTAATATTTCAAAGCTTTATAAGGAGAGAGGAGAGGGAGAAAAAAGACCCAGAGGCAGCAACTGGGGAAAACAGATACCACCAAGATTTTTGCCTTCCCTCCCTCTTTTTCTCTCTCTCTCTCTCTCTTTAGTGTCTGTCTCTGGCTCCCACTCTCCCACCCACCCCCTCCCTCCCTTCTGTATTACTGCATCATTTCCAACAGTAATGAGTGCACCAGGAGCAGGAGAGAGAGCAAGAGAGAGGGGAGGTACTTCAGGGAATTAGAGTGTTTAAAATATACACAACGGTTTTCCTCTAGTGGATGATCAGTGCAAATAACACCCCCTTACTACACACACACCCAGGATAACCAGCAGGTACTGCATCACGCAGCTGCACACCACGTGTTGTTAGATCCCTGATGTGATACCAGCATAATTAAAAAAAAGGAACTTTTTCTCAATCAGGACTAAGGAGTTGTAAGTGATGGTGCGACTGCTGCATTAGCAGGTTGTCCAGAATACAGTCTTCACTTTCAGTGGCACTCAGCATTGTAGAAAACACATCATCTATCACTGCTTAAGTGTGCTAGTCATCAACTAAAGCGTTTGCCAAAAGGATGGTTTGAAGGTAATTTCCTGTGTGAAATTGTTTGTTGCTTTCTTGCGAGAGGGAAGCAGATCTCTTCTCTGTGAAGCAGCTGAAAAAAGGCACAGTTTGCGTCCATCAGATTGACATCTGACACAACGCACATACATGTATCTGCAGGCTTTCTCATATGTGTGCGGAATTTCTCGCGGTGCACAATCAGCTGCACAGCCGTTGGGGGAGTTGTTCTGTTATAATTTGTGAAGGTTCGGGCCAGTGGCTGTGGGAGGAAATCACAACAACAGCATGATGTTATAGAGCTTAGACTGCAGAGCAGTGGGGCATCAGCAAACTCATAATGTTGTACCGAAATAACACCACACTTACATACATGCACAAACACACACACTGTTCTCCCTAGTGGAAGTGTTAAAAAAAATAAATAAATAAAAAAGATGGACAGTTTGGCAGTCAACAAATCTCTGTTAACAGCCTAGTCTGAGTGAACAGAAGATAAACTGATATGCTCATTAAAACACATGCATATTAACAGTCTCTTGTTAAAATATAAGATTGGACTCCTGGTAAATCTACAAATGAAATATCAAGATGAACCATTTTTGTAAATATCTAAATAAGAAGTTTTTTTATGTACTTAAATTATTATTAGTTGTATCCATATTTATATATATGAGAGGACTTAACCAGCATCATAACTAGTTCAAATACCATGACACATGATGGAAGGCAGTGCAAAAAGTAAAACTGGAAAGCATGAATTTATCTAATAATGAATGCAACCAAGCAAACTTTCTAATGAAAAGAAAACATGAGATGTGTCAGTTGGTGAACCACTTGTGCTTGCATGTATGCATGAATGTACACACGGTGGAATTTGATGAAACAGAAAACCAAAATTAGGCAGAAGCTTGTGAAATAAAGGGGAACAAAGTTCCCTCCACTGAAGCCATCAGAAAGTGGCACAGGAAAGCACATTTTCTGATCCTTTTATGTTATTAATGCCAAACATTATGTCTGAAGCATCAAAGACCACCTTTGGTTAGGACAAAGGAGCATTGACAGATTTTGTTGAAGGGAACATTTAAAGGAAAAGCAACAATTTTCAACACCTTATCACATGATCAATACTAAACCTAAACAAAAAGCAAGTGAAGCAGAAAGAAATTACAGGTGAAAATGAAAGTTGAGAAAAAGGTTTTGGATCTCATGATGGCACTTAAAGTACTGTTACCCCCTTCTCTCTTCTTTATGACTTGCTAACTGGTTCTGATTTAAGCTTTTTCTTCAAGAGTTCTTCAAGAGGCATTAAACAAACTGCACTTAAATAAGTCAAATCTAACATTTTTCTCTGCAACACAAGAGCATCTACATCTTCATTTTCATCAGTATATATATTTGAATGTACACACACATCCACAAAGAAATAGATGAAAAATCAAACAACAAAGCAGACAAATGGAGTATTTTACAGCCATAACTGTGAACACAATACAATAAGTGCACAAAATGGCAATAAGTCTTAATTACAGTAGCTTAAGTGTTCTGGGTGAAACTCATACTGCTAATTCTTTTTAAATTGAGAAAAACTATGGTTTAGAGATTTTTTTATGCTTTGTTTCACAGATAAATCTGATGTAGCTTAGTTTGAGACTGGGGAGTATTTAATCCTTAATTTTATCTAAACAATTCTAATCTTAATAAAGCCTAAAATCCACATCATTCCCCAAGGACAGTATCACTTTAACCTCTGTATTACAGTTTGGCACAGAGACATGAACACAGCATTAGATTAATTTTCTTTAAAAAGATGTTATGCGGATAGAAGACATCCATTCTTCCATTCTCCAAAGAGCTTAGTCCATTTGACTACCGTGGTA
The DNA here is from genome assembly GCA_023101725.1 of Atherinomorus stipes. Taxonomy (NCBI): domain Eukaryota; kingdom Metazoa; phylum Chordata; class Actinopteri; order Atheriniformes; family Atherinidae; genus Atherinomorus; species Atherinomorus stipes. Next base: position 1,209,598 of record JALJCO010011978.1, on the reverse strand, counting down.
TAGCAGCAGAGGGAATAGATAAAAACCAAGTAATATCTGTCTCCAGCAGTGTCCTCCTCTTCCTCGGTAATCCTCAGCTGTGCTCAGGCCAGCTGGGAAATATAATCTCTACAGTGACTCCCAAGTCAATCCAAGCCTCCCAACAGCTGGCTGTGTCCAGTTAACCTCTAGAGAGAGGTTCCCAAGAGAGGCGTCTTCATCAGGTGCACAAACCAGAAGTGTCTTTTCCATTTGTGCAGATATAAAAGCAAACTGAAATTCCTAAGAGAGTGTTGTAGTATTTGCAGGTAATGTTTTTGCTTATAAAGATGTCACTAAACTTTGTATGCATGTGATAAAATGAATATTTGAAAAAAAAAATTCTCCTCAAAGAATCCCCCCAAATAACAACTTTAAGCTCTACAATTGTCTTTTTTTATCTAAAACTTCTGCAACAAATCCAAGGTTGGATGTTTGTTTTCAATATCCTTCCTTCTTTATGATTCAGCCACTTGAAAAAAAACCTGCTAAAAACCGTGTCAGGTTGTTATGACCTCTATGTAAGAACACAGTAGTACATTCCCAGAAGTAATACAGACCTCTACTTGGAAGGAAAATGTATTTGTCAGAAAATAACCCACTCTCCAGTGACCATTACAGGAGATTAAACATAATCAATGACGAAGACACATCCACAGGCTCTTAACCCATGATGTTCATACAGGGCCAGGAGGAGAACAGTAGTCAGAGCACACATGAAAAGAAACCCTTTCATTATTATTATTATTGCAGTTCTAACAAGAAACAGGAAAATCACAGAGAAACAAAAATCTCATGTTAGAGGATGTGCAGAAAAACGATGCACCATCACACTCTCTCACTGCAGATCAAAACCAATGTGCAGCACTGCTCTGAAGCTGGATCATGTACTGATGCAAGCGGCTAGAGGGAGAGGCTCTGGGGGGGCTGGGAAGTGACGGGAAGCCGGGCCTTAGGGACTGGACGGAAACTTGTCAAAGAGCAAGAAAATGCAGCAGAGGAAGAGACAGAGAAGGTCGCAGAGAAGCAACAGTTTGAAAACATTGAGAATGTTGTGTTTGATGGGGAAAAAAGTTGGGGATCAGACACATTTGAATTCAAGGCGATTGAAAGTGCGATTCCCACAGAAACTGGAACAAACAAAAAAAGAGGAAAAAGCATCTTTTTTTTCTTGTGTCCTGTGCTTGTCAACTGAGATGCAATAGAAACGTTTTCTTGAATGAGACTCAGTGCAGGAGACCATCAATGTTTATTATGTTATTATGTTTTTTCGTTGTTGTTTTTTGTTTGATTTTAGTTTAGGTTTTTTTTTTTTTTGGTGTGGGGGGGGGGGGGGGGGGTATTCTGTTTTTCTGTTTGGTTGGTTTTTTTATTGTTATCTTTTACTGTTGTTGTTTTGGGGCTCTTTGCTCCAGCTTTGGGGCATTTAAATGTCTGCCGCCAGTGGCAAAAAAGGATAAGAAGCATATCAGAAACTGGCATTTTACTCTTGCAGCAAGTGACAACTGTCTCCACTCCACCTTAAATAACGCTCAGTTCCAAAGGAAATGCATTTCGCCGTGAGTGTTTGTGGCGCAAGTTTAGAGGGAATAAAAAGACAAAAGAAAAGTTTACTTCGTCCTCATCTTGTCACATACTCTGGGCCTCAGTGTAATTTTTTCGCGCGTCAACCACTAAAAGCCAGAACTGTCTTAGCTGTTCACTGGTGACGCCGAGCACAAAAGAGAGCCTGATCCCGGGTTGAATATGCATGATGCGCCGCGCGCGGAGCTGTGGCTGCTCGCAGTTTAATAGTTTCAGCACCGCGTCAGGGAACAGTGCCATACGCCGCTCAGACAGGCTCAGCTGCAGCTGGTTGCGAGCTGCTCTTTGACGGCAACCGGCGCAGTTTGACAGGCCGAGTCAGAGAGAGACCCTCTTATCTGTAATCACACATCATCAGCCCCAAGGTTGCACGGTGAGGTTTCCACATACTTAGATCGTGTAGCCCAAAAGCAAGGCGCTTTACTTTGATGTGAAAAAAGGAAGGAGCTGGGGTGAGGATGGATGGATGGATGGATGGATGGATGGATGGATGGATGGATAGATGGCATGGAAGAGAGAGTGACTCAAGCACAGTCGGTGCGTAATCTTTTAAACAATGGCACTCACTTTCAAAATTAAGTTGATTTAATGTTCCTGTCAAAGAGAAACTAAACGATACGTTTAAGGGAGGAAATGACTTGTGTGTAAAGAGCTGTGTTCTCTTCAGGTTTGAGTTTCTCAAGCGCAGCGTGGAGTGATCCCTCTGTCCCAGACCCATGCGCGGTATCAGGCTGCATATCATACAGCGGACAGAAGTCCGGTCCAGCTCCTCGCAAACACACACACACATACAAAGAGAGAGGGTGGGAGTGAGGAGGAGTGTGTATGTGTGTGTGTGCGTGTGTGTTTGAGAAAGAATGAACCACTTTACTCTGCCTGCGCTGGAGCCCGATAATAACTACAGGACCGCTCTGGATGGATTTACCGTCCCTCCCACCTCGCACCGCAGAATTTCATTCACAAGACAGGTGATTGTAAAACCGCTGCCAATCAATAGAAGGCAGAGGAAAGGGGAAAGGGGTTGGAGATTCTCCCTTTCTTTCTTCCCCGATGTGCGTGGGGGAAAGGCGCACCTGCAAGAGCCTCTTCTCCCCTTTTCCTAACTGAGAACTCCCATTTGGGCGCTGCTCCTGCTGCTTGCTTCACACTAAAGGCGACACTTTACAGACTGGACGAACTGGGCACAAAGAGCAAGAAGCTGAACAGGAGTGTGTGTTTTTGTGTGTGTGCATGTGCGTGTGTGTGTGCTAAACAGAGACTGGATGGATGCATCTCTTCCTCTGGCACTCCACAGGCGCTCATCCATTTATTTAAGCCTGGCCGACGACAGCATGCCAAAGGCAGACTCCAGCGGCAGAGCTCGGTTTGTATCATCCCTCTTAATCTGTTCCATGTGTCTCTGTCTCTTCTGCTTGTACTTCGCATATACACCCCTGCATATCAGGTATCCCACGGTGCATTTCACGTCTTGTGTCCTTTTCCCTTCGCAGGCAGAGACTTCCCAACAGAGGACAGGAGTGAGACGTCCTCTGGCAGAGTTCATACCTGCACAGCATCCGTACAGGACCTGGCAGCATCGATAAACAGGACACAGGAACCTCGTTTATGGGCCCTAAACCTCGAGAAACCCCCGGGATGGCGTGCAGCGCGTGCTACTACCTGGTAATCAGCTCCACACACCTGAGCAACGGACACTTTCGGCGAGTCAAGGGGGTCTTCAGAGGACCACTGTGTCCAACAGCAAGCAGTGATTCACCGGTAGGAGAACATGAACATCTTAATTTCCTTTAAGTGTTTCAGAGACAGTGTGAGAATGAGTGTATGTGACTTTGTGACATAGCTTTACAGATTGTCTAAAAGGGTCCAAAAGAGATGATTTCCTTCTCTCCTCGAGGACCTGCGAGGTGTCATTATGAGGGCAAAGTGGGAAACGTGTTCCCATAAGTATATCCCCGCGAGTGCAGCTAGATAATATGAGTGTGTGGAAACTATAGAAAAGAGCCTATCAGACCCAGGCACACTCTGGGGAAGTGAATATTTTTTCACATAATGATTATTTCTTTTCCTGAGACAAAGAATCTTTTTTATGTTTTTAATAGAGGAGAGAGTATGAATACTAGAAAAAGATGACAAAATGTGCATCCAACCATGAAACCATTGTCCCTCCAAGCCTCCCTCTTTTTCTTATGTGAGAATTAATGGAATCAAGCTGCATTATTTCTTTGAGGAGGAGATGAGTTGAACAGCCAAAAATAGGCCTAATTACCTTGAGTCTGGTATGAAGGTGTTTGTTGCTCTGCATTTGTGTGTGTCAGAGAAAGAAATTGTGGTAGAAGGGGGGGGGGGGTTCTATTGTGCAAGTAGCTCATTTTAGTCACCAAACTATTACTTCGGAAACTATTCCTCAGCTTATGCACATTGGGGTTACGTGCATGTGTGTGCTCACGTGCAAAAGCAATGTGTAGCCAAGAGGAGGGTTTTTAAAAAAATAAATAAATAAATAAAATTGAGGAAAACAAAACAGGGGGAGTAAAAGAGAAAATGACAGCATATGTAAACATCTACATCATATTTTGGACTGTGTGGAGTTGGGTGCTTTGTGCGGATGTGTGTGTGTGTGTGTGTGTGTGTGTGTGTGTTATAGATCCAGGAGCCGCTTGGAGGGTCTCTGGTAATCACACATTATTCATGAGCTCTTAATGTGAGATGAGACAAACTGGCGGAGCTGATGACAAGTTTGATGAGAAAGGAGGAAAGGAGCAGCTGGTACGTGTGCATAAGTGCGTATGTATGTGTGTGCGTTCATACTGAAGTCATTACCCGTCTGTCATGTTCGGCCCGCGTTCATTGTGTGATGGGAATGAGCGAACAGTGCTGTGCAGACCACAGACAGTCAGACTGGCACAGACTCTGCAATGAGTCAGATCCTCACTAACTTTTACACACACACTCAAAAACACACGCACACAAACGCAGAGACACACATGAATTATTTCCAGTTAGAGTATCTGTCAATCTCCTTATTTAGACACAGAATGGAAAGTGCATATCTGCCTCTCGACAAATTAGGGCTTCCCTTTTGAACTTGATCATTTCTATCACCTGTCATCAAGCCCCCTCATCTTCTTGAAACATCAAAAGCTCACTGTATGGTGCAACAGGTTCAGACTGCTTTTCAGCCTAATTTCTCAGAGAAAATCAAATCTGGGTGCTTGAAGCTGGCTGGCATTTCTAAATTTAGAGATGATTGCATAGTTTTCAGACCAATGCTAATTTCCGAGTTTGCTACAAAATTTTCTTTGGCACTTTTGGACTCTTTTTTTCCCCTTTTTTTCAAAGAGAGAAAGAAACAATTCATGACAATTTATCACAAGTTAAAAATTACACAATAGTTGTAGCAAGAAAGGCGCAGCAAAACCCTTCAAAAAGAGTCCTAAATCTGTCAGCAGTGCCTCATATTGAAATATGCCACACACTGTGTGAAGAGAGGGCATTTAATGCTTTGTTTTTGATCATCAGTCAGTTTATCAGATTCTGTTTGGTGGCCAGAGGAATCAGTTGAAGCAGCTTTTGAAATTGACTGATTTACGCTGAATAAATTCAAAGTCCTCTTTGAATACAAACCAATTAAGTCATTTATTTAAAATATATATTAGGCCTGCAAGTTAATAGAGACAAACACAGTGGTGGCCTAAATTAAATGTTTGGCAGTTCTTTTTGTTGTTCTCATTTAGTCTTTATTTGATGAAGCATGGATTGATTTTAATCAAGAAAATGTCTGCTTTGCACAGTATTCCCCACACAGCGAGTCTTTTGGAATATTTATATTAAAAAAAACTGTCTAGTTGTGGCAAAACTGACAAATCTTAGGTTTGTATTACATGTTATAAATCAGTCAAACAGCAGAGACCTTTGCAGCCTTTTCTCCTATTGCCTGCGCATTCAAGTGCCCAGACTGGAATAATACATTATGCAAATCTCTGTCATTGCAACTATTGTTTTGTAGTCCACTGTCTCATTATGGTTAATTTTCTTGGAAAATTTTGACTCATCATTGTTTAAAAACCACAGTTGTTAATGGTAACAATACTGCCACTTTACTATGACAGTGGGTGAGCGTGTACAATAACAAAAATATATCAGTGTCATTTACTCCTGACATTTTCCACAGTTTAATGGTGAAATCTTTCCACTCTAACGCCTCATTGATAGTTAAACTGATCTTCCCTGATCAACAGGAGTCTTTATAGCTGTAATGTGATTTTAATATTAGTACAAAGAAGAAATTTCAAGCAATGCCTCAAAAGATTTCCTTTTAACACGAGTGCATATAGATACAAACTTTGACCTTAATGAAGCTTACCTGGCAAAAACACAGACTCCTTCTCACCTTCAAGGTTTACTAACTGTAGCTGACCTCCATATGAAGATAAAAGTTCAAATTATGTTGAACACATACTGTTCTCTCCAGGCTGTGTGCTGAAGGACATTGTGGACTATGAGCCCGTGTCAAAGCTAATGTAGAAAAATCTACATGTGGAAAGATTTCACTCTTGCAAAATGCTGGCTAAGTAGATATGGAAGGTCAAAGAGAAAAAAAAAAGGTGTGCTTTCAGATTTATCCATATTAGTTCAGACAAGGCAGGATATATGAGCCTGTCAACATGATAAACAGTCTGCGCTTGTGGTCAAACAGTTTAAAAGTGACCCTTTGTGTTAGGTGAAGCCAGGAGAGCAAGTTTAACGCACCTCTTCGAGGCAGTTAAACATGCTGCGCAGCTTCTTTCACTGCTGTCCACCCTGATGTACAGAATACCATGACAGCTAGCACAACAGCCAGTTGCTCTTTGATTTAGCTCAGATCAGTGGAGTACAAAGGATTTCACAACTGGGATTTGTCAGGGGCAACTTCTTGTATCTTTGCTTTGATAAGGTAATGCAGCATTAAGAAAACACCAGGTGCAAGACAGCAGAGAAGAGCAGCCGCCTCAACAGGCAAGCCCTTTCTTCCTCCAAAACAAATCCTGTTGAGTATAGAGTAGTCTGTAATGTTGTTAAGATAGCTTCCCTGGAGGGTGCTATGCTTTGTCAAGGATAAGGATTTTACTCATTACTCCTTTGTAATCATTAATTAGTAACTGAAATTGGCTCCTCAAACATGTCTAAATTTCTGGAATAGGCATGTCCTTTAGTGCTTAATCATTACTGCTGAGTCATTCTTCAAACTCTCATTAACGCTTAAAAGGTTTTTGTGTTCTTGGTGTTCGCCTTGAGGGAAGGCAGGAGGATGGACGAAGCAGCACAAGGTTGGTGCAAAAAGGCCAGTTTGAGGTCTAATGTGTCCCTCGTGTTGGGCACAGCCAAAATGGGCACAACCTACTTCCTGCTGCTTTTTCCCTTTAGCTGCTCTTCCACCAAACAAAAACATGCATACGCTGACTAAAAATGGGAATAATGGTTTAAGGAAATAATCAACTATTTTTCCCAAACAGCCAAGCTGACCAGAAATATTCATTCACCGTTAACCGCTACCTGTGGTTTAGTCAATTGCTAAACTGTTAAAGGTACAGTGTGTAAGAATTGTTGCTATCTAGTGGTGAAAATGGGTATAGCAATGACTTCATATTCCAAGCACTGTTGTGAATGTACGGTGGCTGTCAGTGGCCAAAATTCTCCCAGACATAAAGATGTTTTCATCTGTGAGTGGATCCATTGGTCTCAGGTGTAGCTATGACTGTACTATGAGTAACTACTTTTAATGCTTTTTAAGGCATACTTTTCCCAAACAGTGCTCTAACTCCCATTGAACAAAGCTGGTACAGCAGTTTGAAAGTTCAATGGGTTCACTTCACACACAATGTTTTGTCCATTTAGGGACATCGTAGTAAAAATAAAGGCACAAATATGGCAGCCTCCATGTATGTGGACCGCCAGCAAGTAGATATAAATGACTCATTCTAAATAAACACATAACAGCCTTTCTAGTGCAGTGATTACATGTCAATAGAAACAAAGTTTTGAATTATATCTCACATTTTCCTGCCATTGGCCTTTGATTTTGTTACACACTGCACCTTTAAAGCCCCAGGAATTACTCCCATCTTGTGGTGTGTTAACTGAATTCAAACCACTAAATGGTGATCTCTGGAACCTGGCTGTTTAAGCGTGTTACTACCAAAACCATGGAGAGTCACAAATGTGAAAATGTCAACATCTTGTGCACTGCAAATTAAATTTTTTTGTAATGTAATTCTATTATCTAAATTGTCCAAATTTCACAAGATTGACTAAAAAATAAAATACTGTAAATTTTACTTGTCATGTTGGACAAAAGGATCCTATTACTGAACTGAGGAAATGTAGAAGAAAGAAGGCACCTTTTGGAAATGATGGGATAGTGGATGTGCTGGATGTTCCTTCAACATTCCAGCATTCAACTAACTACACCGTACTGACCATAGTTTATTTGAATACTTTTAGATATTTATAGGTAGATATTATTTTTGTTTTGAGCCTTCAATGATCAGATTTTAGAAAAAAAAAAAGATTATTAAAGGGCCCATTTTAGGCATATTGACTTTTCTAAGTGCTTGAAATGGTCTTGTGGGGTGTTTTAACTTACAAAGAGACTAAAAATGACCATAAAAACAACTTCATAGTAGTTGAGAGTCTTTAAGAATTTTAAATGAAGCATTTTTTTATGATCGCCCCGACTTCCGCATTTTAGTCATACTGTACGTCACTGGCTGGTCACTGCAGTCTGGAACACCATCCACTTCCATACCAGATTAACTTGCGCTGCCCCGCTTCCAAGACTGAGATGATCTCTCGCTTCAGAGAGGACACTACTAGCATGCTGTCCTGCACAACACCGGTACAGATGAGAAACAATGAAGCTGCTGTGACTGTTCACGCGATGCACTCAGAGGTCCGTTTTAGAGAGGCAGAGAAGCACTGTAACTGAGGACTGATTCGATGAAACCATGATTCCTATATTTCATTGAGATATCAAAGAATTGTTTCAGATGGGGAGAAAAATGCATAGGCATAATATAGGCCCTTTAAGTCTAGGTATAGTGAATGAATAGGCTGTTTGCTTGATATTTACCGCATGAATATGGCAATCCCACATTTACCAGGAAATAACAGTAGAATCCATTTTGCTCTCTTGTGAATGACAGAATGAAACTCCGACCATTCAACACAGCAGCTGTGTTGTCATCTGCACCTCGGATTGAACTCCTCACCCTGTAACCAAGCAGACTGGCGTGACAGACATTATGAGCACAACCACTTAACCCCTTAAGCCCTATTTGCTTGTTTTCAGAATTTGTCCATTCAAGTGCATGTGGTTTAATTTGGGTTAGGTTTTCCTAAGTTTGGTTTCTCTCAGCTTTTGGCTGAGATTCTTCTGGTTACATGGATGTATAATACAGCATGTATGTATTGATATAAGCATTACGACTGCAACTATCAGTCATACTTTAGACTGGTTCAACCATGTTGCCCCCGGTATCGCGGTTAACAGATATCAAAAGGTTGAAACTTCCTGTTTTCAGCTGGGGAAAGGTTTGCATCCCTCTGTAATTTGGATACACCATAAGCCTCCATCATCAAGGGTGGTTTCAAGAATTTTATTTTTCAGTTTTCTCCCGGTTTTCTAGGAAAATTGAAATGCAGCAATCTCCCGATCATTGTATTGCCTCATTTGTGCATTCACATTTAAAAAAATCTGCACATTTCTAATTTCATGATGAGGAACATACATATTTCTCATCATTACCAAACCCACTACTTCTGCACCAACACCACAGTAACAGTAGCCTTGTGTGTGTGCATACTTCCTCTGCAGGCCACTTTGATGTATATTTCACTGCGATTCAAGGGAACTGATGTATCGAATTGGCAACAGAGCACAGTGTCATACTGGGTGCAAAAGTGTGTGTGTGATTGCATTTGCACCCTTGTGTTTTCATTGATTCTGGAGGGAGCTGAGCAATGTTTATGTAAATGAGGTGGCATTTAAACATATGCCCTGAACAATTAACTTGAAACAACTATTTAGCAGCACAAAGGCACCACCGTGTTCTGAGTGAGTCATATACAGCAGTTAGCAACAGATACTGAGCCATCATGAGGAGGCAGAGGTGAGTAGTGCCAACTGGATGGCCATTTGGCATGACAGTTTTTTTTTTTTTTTTTTTTTTGGGGGGGGGGGGGGGGTTGTTTTTTTTTAGTAGGGTTGTAAACACAATATCCACAAATCTGGCCCAGCCACTTTTAATCATGATTATGATGAGTAATCCGGATCAGTATCAGAGCCAAGAGGAAAATACCAAATCAGTAAGAGGAGCTTGACATTCATAAAGTTCTGCAAATGCCAGTTAGAACATTTGTAGTTAAATGTCTTGAGTTAAACTGAAAAAACAATGTTTACAATAAAAAGTTAAAAAGGAAGAGTTTAGCTGTTGAGTAATGTGTTGTTACCGTAATGCTGCAGTCACTTACATTCATAAAGAGTAATGTTAATGCACACACACTCACCAACTCAGCCATAAGGCCCTCGAGGAGCAGTTTGAGTGAGCAGGTGAGTGCTGCTGAATGCTAAAGTCCTGTATGACTGGGCCTTTCCTGCTGACCGCTGCAAAGTGCTCCCGCTGATCACCGCTAATGTCCTCCATCACAGTTTACAGTCCACACTCTGGAGAAAACGTGTGCTTAAGTGTGTGTTGGGGGAAAAGGTGGTTAATTTGAACAGATGGGTGAGACGGGATGAAGAATAAGAGGAAGGAGACGGGGAGAATGAGACAGTTGGCATCAATTTTAACACTCTCTAAAGCTTTTATTGACATTTCATTTAGCTAATGAATTCATTAGCGCTTCATAGCATAATAACCTTCACTTGGAAAACTGGGAAAGCTCCCTGGAGGAGCGGTGCTGTCAGTGCTCTGCCGCATCACTATTTCCTGACTTTTTACAAACTCATTCACCACTTTCTTTGTTTTTCTATGTTGGCATCTATTTCTTCTGTTCTACTTTGCAAATTTCCCTCCAGTTTGTTTGTGCTATGTTGTATAACTTGCGAATGAAGTCACTGTTTGTGGTGATACAACCTGCCACCTCTCAGCAACAACACAGCATGCCCTCAGGAATGCAGACAGAGTGAGATGAGATGTATGAACAATGTGTTGGTTGGAGCTCTGTGATGCTTTTTCATGAGATGGAGATGGCCTGTTTTCAGTTTGATGACTGAGTCATTATTTATTTGTGTCTGTCCACACATAGACAAAGCTATTTTATTTTTAAAACAAAATCAAAATTTAAAATTTAGTTTTTGTTACAGATGGAAGCTTTTCCAGAAAATTGTGTAGATATAAGGCGCTTTCGGACTGTAGGAATCCTTTGGAGTTCCTATAACATTTTCGGGAACCAGGCCATTTTTTTTGCGCATTCCGACATATAGGAACAAGGGACCTCGGCCCTCAGTTCCTATAGCCTCTTTAGCTCCTACAGGCAGGGTCTTTCCGGGGTTCCATAGGAACTGAAGTACGTAGATGTTTCGTGATTGGTAGAACTGGTAAGCCGCGCCCCTTGTGTGATATCCGCTTCTTCCAGCCCCACCATATTTAAAAAGTCTCACAGCTGTTTACCTGTTTAACTGTTTACCGCAATCGTAATAACAACAAGAACTATTACAACAGGAGTGTACCAATTCATTATGAAATCAATCACAATGGTACATGTACCGAATCGATAACTATTTTAAAATGTCCAAAAGCAAATATTTTCATATTAATTTAATGTCCCAAATACAGCTGCAAAGTGTGGCAGTAGAATCTGCAGCTGCCGCCTGGACACTTTAGTGGACAGACCGTCCACTAGAGTGTCCGGGTGCACTTCAACAGAAGGTAGACAAGGGAAAGGGAGGGAAATCTGGTAAGTTAGCTTTTATAATAGCTTTGAATAGAATAGATGGAAAACTCAAACACAGATGCAAATTGTGTCTGTACTATCTGCGCCACTTTAGTGGACACACCCCAGTCCGTCCACTAAAGTGTCCGGGCGTACTTCAATGAAAGGTAAAAAAGACGTCAGCAGGGCAGCTTTCCAACGGGGGGCTGTTTCGTTACTTGATACATATGACCGTGATAATAGAAAGCTGTTAAGCTAGCTTTTATAGTAGCTTTGAATAAAAGAGATGAGAAACCTGTTTTGTATTAGATCTGCTTGGGCATAAATTTGTCTCTGTCACATACGATTGCGTCAAACATGGTCCCTATGAAGGTCCTCCCTCATGTGCGAACGCACACTGAAGGCGAATGGTAGTTCTTATAACTAAATTCAGGACGCATAGTTACAGGAACTGCATTCTTAGAACCTGTCTGTCCGAATGTGCCCATAGTTTCAGTGAAAACAGTGTAGTATCAATGCTGGGCCTGTGAGTGGTGTTGCATTGTTGCCAGAGATACACCAAAAACTGAGAAGACTTGGAGCATGTGCAGATGCAAACTACCGGCAATAAAGGAGAAGAAGAGAGAGCGTTCTGTGCTAGTGCTTTTGCATGATTATAGTTTCTGGCACCGGTTCCTGATGGAGTCTCAGAAGAACCTGGGTACTTTCTGACACACCAGTCCAGTTTAACCAAATAAACATGAATAGCTTGGAGATTTGGTCCTGAAAATTGATGGCTAAGAATTTCTCAGGCGTCATTATAACCATGGTTTTCCCAAATATGAGCGATGACATAGTGAATTTCTCAAGGATGTCTACAGTACATGAGTTTACATAAACCTGTTGCCAAGTAATATGACAACACAGCTGGAAAGATAAACACCACATCCAGCTCCACTTTTCTCCAAGTCTTTTCTGTTTTGCAGCATTCCCTCATGTCTTGAAGCTAATTGAAGCTTGTTTGCTCTGGCGTATTGTTGGTTTTTTGGGGGGGGGTGATTGTGTCATCAGGTCGTAAAATAAAAATGTGTTGAGGTTGTTCATATGAATGGAAAAGGCGGTTTGCAGAGCTATTCATGTTGGGAGCTGTTTTAGAAAAGCTGCAGTTTCAAAATCTCGACACTAGTTCTGTGTGGACCAAACAACCGTAACTGGATTACCTAAACTCGTCTCTTTACCGTAGTACCATAGTCTTGCTTTATAATACTTCTGATAATACTATCCTCCATACCACTGCTTCATCAACATACAAATATACTGTTTTTTGTTGTTGTTGTTATTTGTTTGTTTTTGTTATTTCTGTATCTGTTTCTTTTTTTTTGGGGGGGGGGGGGGGGGGGGGGGGGGGGATTTCCTTAAGCAAAACATGATGAGCTGATTTTGACTCTGTTCAGTAGTGCGAAAGGAAAGCGTGTGGTGGATTTACTGGTAAATATGCAAGAGCTTACCTTTTTTAGTTGCATTCCAGCTGTTGCTACATGGACAATATGCAAAAGTGACCTGTTCATTGTAGCTAGAAGGCAGAATCTGGTGGGTGAAGTTCATGATGTGATTTAGTTCTATCATATCCATCTAAAAAGATGCGTGCAGGGCTGGGTTGACTTGGACAGACTGTGTGTGGGTTTTGTGTAAACATATCAAATCGAAGGTGCAGAGTGGGCTAAGTTTTTTTTAAATAGAAAAGTGGAGGCTGGATCAATTAAATTAGTTGTCTTATCATAGGATGCACAAACATCTTCAAAAGATGCTTAGGATTTTTTCTTTGTTTTGTACTGTATGTGATCCCTCTCTACAGTCAGTGTTGTACATACAGTACTAACATGTCTTCTGATCAAAACCACCAAATGTATTATTTGTGTCTACAGTACCACTAAATTTGACCCGCAGGGATGTTCTGTAAACTACTGCTTCTTCTCAGCAACAGAAAAGGAACGTGAAAAAATTTCTACACCAAACAAAAAACTTTCTAGACTTATCCGTCATCTTCAGGTGGAAGTAAGGGGGTTGGATGATGAATTATATGCAGTGCAACCGTGAAACACAAGTTCAGCTCAAGTGCTATTTCACTAACATGTCACTGATATAACAACTTACCTGGGTTACTTAATTCAGTTCAAATTCAAATAGTGTCATATGCATAAAAAAAGAGAAAGAAAATCTTTCTTTGCTGTCCACCCCGATGCTGGCTTAGAGGTAAAGAAGTAAAAAGCAGAGTATAATATGTAAATAACATTAAAATTTGAAGAAGAAAAAGAAGAAGAAAATAAATAAAAAGAATACGATAGAGAATACAATAAATAAGCAATACTACGGAAACAAAAACATTAAAACTGTCGGTATTCATTAAGTATCTGATGTGCAGTGTGTATTAGAATATAATGGAAAAAAAACAACACTAACTACAGTGCAACACTAAGAGCACAGTAGTAAAACAGTGATGACAAAGGAGAACATGAATGTGGCTCCTGTCAACTGTTTAGGACTCTGATAGCTGAGGGGAAGAAAGAGGTTGGGTTTAGGCTAATTTATAGTCGTCCGTAAAGTGCTCTGCGTAGGTTACAGAAAGCCCTCTACACTGACAGAGTCTGTCAGAGAGCCTCTCCGTCGTCTCCAGCTGCACAGAATATTTTTTTAAGTGTCCGTCACTCCATCGAAGGACAACAGAGACGGCAAGGGCTGTGATTGGTTTATCACAATGTAAACACTGACAGCGCCATTTTAAAAACACTGGCTAACCTATGAAGACACAGAAATGAGTCCAACCGAAGAATGTTTGGCCGAAGAAGTGATGAAACACTCTCCCATCTCCATTGTTTCTATTTTTGCACCAAAGTATCTCTGATTCAATGTTATTCAGCTGCAGCAGCAACAACAGTCTTTCTCCCTCAGATGCCATTGCTCACTGTAACCAAGGTTACCGACCATTGGCATCATGGGATTAGGCCAGTCTTGTGCAGCGACCCCTTCTGATCTGGCAGAAAATTGCACTGCGTATCTGGCACCACGACGGAGCACTATGAAGGCCTGGGTCTCGTGGTTACGCAGTTGGATAATGCATGACGCAGTCTGAGAAGTAGCCTTTAGTAATCACAACTACATGAATGGGGTTAAAAATCCCAGTCGGGAGTTTTGTTTTCTTTTGAAAACTACATTTACATTACAATACATTTTCTTTAGCGTCTGTAAAGAAAAAAACAGCTGTACTGAGACAGAAGTAGGGAGATGCTATTACTCTGGAAGCAGACAGCAGAACACGCATCTTTCTGTCACCTAAAAAAAGACAAGCCTAAAACCCTGATAAGTGTAACATTGGGAATATTTCATCTTTACCTTACACTGAATGCCCCTTTTTGACTCAAAACCTACATCCGTCAGAGTTCATTGTTATTTTTAGAACCACCAAAATTCTTTTCTTTTTTTTAACAAACTATGTGAAAACACAAAAGTCAAGCAGCAGCACAAACTGATAGATGCAGTGAAACAGTTTTTCTCAAGGGTGTGTGTGGATTGATACACATCAGTTTCAGTTCCTTGCTGGAGAAGGGTGCCAGACAACAAGATAATGCCATGAAACTCTTATAAATAAAGCTTTCTTTTTTTCTTCTATAAAATAGCTTCATGTTGCTGTTTTTCCTTTGTTTTGTTTTGTTTGTCCCAGCTGATGTCCATATCAGTGCATTGCTTTGCTTGCTGTCAGTCATCCTGTCTGCTCCTGCAAACGAAGGGCATGCCAACCCCCATCAAAACTGATTATCGAATGAGTGCCTGATATAAAAACCCTTCAAATGATCTTAACTAATCCTTTAATTGTGCATACTGGCATTAGATGCATTAGCTGAGTGACACACTAGTTAACAGAGACTCGCACATCCACGCTCTCACACACAGCAGATGGTCCACCTCTCATTTTGTATATTACCCCAGGACAGATGTTTGTCTGTGTGGTCATTACTGATCGCAGCATCAGATAATCACCTAGAGACAAACCAGCACATAAACACACACTCACATACAATTAGTGAGTGTTTGATAATTAAGAGATGTTTGATGAACCATCTGGAAAATCAACCCAGAGTCTAAAAACACTCAAAACAAAATCATACACATGAAAAATCTAAAACAACCAGAATAGCATCACTGCTCCACTGCTGAGAAAAAAAAACAAAAACAGACTGCTTACCAAACTGGAAAGTAAGGTGAGAAATAAAGAGATTTGTTTCACAGTCTTTAGGACGTCACGTCTCATTCAGGGTTTGGTTTTATCTTTTTTATTCTCTTGAAGTGATTTTCCTCTGCAGTCTAAACTGCATCCTCTGTCTGCTGTTTTTTTACTCTCATTTGCTGCTGTTCTGTCTTTTCTCTCCTCCATTTTTCTAACCAGTAACTTTGCTCTCACCCCCTCTCTCCCTGACGCGAAGCCTTCTCCAATTGCTTTTTATCTCATCTCTGAAGCCCATTCATTTTTTAGCAGGTCAAAGGTGTAGCTGTTTAGGCCTTTGAATCTCATGTGTGAATGTGTGAGGGTGTTGGTGTGCATATGTGCACACAGCAAGCCTTTATGGGTGTTTGTGTGTGGGTGATGGCACTAATATTGCAGCAGCAATATTGCAGAAATACCCTTGAAGGAAGAAAGAGATGACAAGGTTTGCTTTATTTGATGGTCAGTTTTCCTGCTTTCTACTAACCTCCATTTCCCTCCGTGGCTCTGCTGTTTATGCTGCTGCACTGTCTAGATTCAAACTCATCTAAGCAATGTGGAGATACAGTTACAGCTCCATTAACTAAAGCCTGCAGACTCAGATGTGCTGTTATGCACATGTAAGTGTGTGTTACACATATTTGCACCTGTGCACTCGAATGCCCGTACGTGTCTCCCCCACTGACATGCAGGCCAGGGTTAAGAGCAACTCTGACAAATTAATTATCTCTTCTCTGGAGGAGAGATGACTCACGAAAGAGAGGCTGTGAACTAGCATCTCCAGGAATTACTCACAGCCTAACAGAAACCAAGACACTCGTCCTGAACACCGCAGCTTGGATTGCATTCTAGCTTGATCTTCTCATCATATTTTTATTTCACTTTTCATGTGAATAAGGGCGATTTATAAAAATAAGTGCGACCAAAAGAAGTCGAGCAGGCATTTTGCATTCACAGATCAAAGTGGTGGAAGAATTTTAATGCGTATGAACAAGTTTTACTTCCCTGAGTTCGTTGACATAAGATCAAGGCTTTCATGTTTTGCACTGCTGTGCCTTGGATAGAATAGGCTGTTGTGGTAAGTACTGCACTGCTGGGCGCACCAGTGGTGCTTTCAGCCACAGCCTGATAACAGAACTCAGAGTTAATTATTTAAACTCATATGACATGTATTATTTCCTCACTTGTTTCTAGAAAATTGAGAAAGTCTTTGTTGTGATGAGAAGAAGTCAGTATTCTCTAATCATGAAATAGGCATACAGAAAAAGGGAAATTATTGCATTTAAGTATAGATGTGCATCATTTTCTTCCTTTTTTTTTCTTTTTTTTTTTAGACACTTGGTGCCGCTCTTAAAGTTTTGTATTTCTGTGGGAAAAATTGCTATTTTTTTACCACAAAAATGTTTGTGTTGTTTGAAGATGGGGTTGAATTTATAATCTGATGAACTGAAGATGGAGATTGTGAGAGGTTGGGCAAGTCAAAATAGCTGAGACCTTATTTGTGGCTTGCTGTAGTTTAGGAGGAAGAGCAATTGTCTACCAACAGCTGGAAGATCAGTGGATTGGGTCCAGGCATCCTTAACTGTGTGCTGAAGTGCCCTTAAGCAAGACACTGAACCCCACAGTACCTCCTTAAGTCAGGATATGCATGTGTTTAAAAGCTATATCAAAATAAGAAAAGGCACTTCATGTGTGTGCTAAGAAATGTTGCATTAGTGTGTGTGGGGGGGAGGGGGGCAATTGGTGTTAAAGTGCTTTGAGTGGTCAGACGTAACTAGGAAAGCACTAAAGCACTGTACAAGTATAACCCATTAACCATTTTCAAAATCTTACCAGGCAGTCTGAGGGCTTGAATGCAGCCAAATAATGAGTGAAAGTGAAGGTTAAAAAAAAAAAAAAAAAGAAAAAAAAAAAGGGGGGGGGGGGGGGGGGGGGGGTGTTTCAGGAAAAAAAAAAAAAGCTAAAACTGAAATAAAAAAGGTGGGATCAGGAATTGAATCTTCCTGGATGACAGTCTCTTCAGTCTCCAAATAAGGTAGACCAGTTTCTGTCACCGAAGTACATGGACAACTACTACAGGGTAGAAAGCAGTTCCTATGCCTGTTTGTTTTAGAGACCAGCTCTTAACCAGAGATGACAAGGCAGTTAACTCAGCTGCCAAAAACACGGATGGAAATTGTTCAAAACTCCAAAGGGATAACCTCCCTTTGGAGAGAACAGAAGATTATGAATCCAGATCTGTCAAAGAGTGGACTGGAGTCCCAATCATCACAAAGAAAGCAAAGCCTCTGCTGCATATTTCCTGTCTCCAAATTGAAAACTCTCATCCCATGTCACAAAATCAGATCTCTATTTTATCATTGTGGCTCAACCTAACAAATCACATCCATTCACTTTCGAGGCGGATGTCTTACAAACTGTTCACAGTGCATGTAATCTTTGTTAAATGTTTCAGGTTATAAATTAGTCTTATTTTGAACATTTATGCCTAGTGCGCCATCAAAAACCAATGATACCACCAAGTTGATGATATGTTCAAACATACCAGCATCATCAAAACCCAACCAGGATCATTCTAAAAAGAATAATGTCAGCATTCTTTTTCCTACATTTTACATTTTCCAAGTCATTGTTAAAGTTCTGAGGTATAAAATGGCATATGGTGACTATTTTATTATCAAGTCAACAAGAATCTACAAATTATGACAACTTATGTTTATTAATGAAGTTTATTACTATCATGTGACTGCCAACCCACAGTTATGCCCCCTGGATATGCACGCAACCAGGGACGCTTCAAAACAAAAATAACTATCTATTCTGACTTTTTGTCTGTTAAGATCCTGTCACGTTCCTTAACACAAATGAATATATTAGATTTGTACATTTCTATATATCTTAAATAGGTAGCATATATAATATATATATATGTATACATGTTGCATAAAAAAGATGACATCAAATTAAATTATTCGCATTTTTTATCAGTTGGGTTTTGCTGAATCTTAAGGTGAAGCTTTCATGTTTCTGCTGCCTCAGCCGTGTTCCCTTACTCCTGACTTTTCATCTTTTGCTTCTAACCTCTGACCAACATCCCTGTGTGAAAACAGGGGGTTGAAAAAGTCAATGCTAGGGTGAAGGATTCAGAAAGATGAAAGGGGTATTACTGAGTCTTTACTTTTTTTTATCTTTGTATCTGAGCTTTTTGTACTTGTTTACTCCATCATACATTCACAAATGAAGAGGAAAAAAATGTACAAGCCAGGAAAAAAAAAATACTTGTAGCATTATAATAACCCAGTGTTCGTTCTCATGTATGTTCATTCTGGTGTGCTCTCATGTTTATGTATTAAACTAGATAGGACCTACTAGGACATTCTGATAGCAAAGGGTCGGTCACGCATCAGTAGCAATGCATCACATTATGTCAGACTTACCTCCACCAGTAGTGTGAGCCACGATGCAGACACTAATAATTCATGCCGTTTGCTTCAACCAGTCCTCATATTAGCTAGGATGGAGAAAACAAGCCTCTGCAATTATCATGAACAGCAGCATTCCTATGTTTAGCAGATTGGAGATGCCAGCAGCTCAGTTTAGCTTAGCGCTGTGCGGAAATGTCCTGGCTGCATGCTGCCAGGATGGCAGGATCACAGTGGTCTGCAAGCAGCCTCCAGCTACCAGCCACCAGGCCTTGGCCAACTCCTGTATATGGGCAGGGTGCCTGCTTCCTCTGTCTGTCTGTTTGTATATGTTTGTTTGGCATGATTGCTGTTTTGAACAAGTCTGCTTTATGGCTTATTTCCCCTTGCTGTGAGGTACATTCTTAACTCTGGTGCAGAATTAGTCACAAGAGGGAAAGAGAAAGATGGCAAAGAGAAGAGAAGAGAAGAGAAGAGAAGAGAAGAGAAGAGAAGAGAAGAGAAGAGAAGAGAAGAGAAGAGAAGAGAAGAGAAGAGAAGAGAAGAGAAGAGAAGAGAAGAGAAGAGAAGAGAAGAGAAGAGAAGAGAAGAGAAGAGAAGAGAAGAGAAGAGAAGAGAAATTGCACAAAGATTAGAAGCAATGTGTGGGTGGATTGTGAGTGTATAGGTGTGTGTGTGTGCATGCATGCTTCCATGCCTGCATATGATGGGTACTACTCACCAATTTCCCTATAAGATTCTCCACTTTTCCTCAACCATAAAACCTGGGGGCAAGTAGAATACACAAACTCTCTAAGATCGTGCTTCTGTCTGTCTCTTTTCTTTTCTCAGTTATTGCATTTGTCTCGCACTCTTCTCTGTGTCAGCTTACCAAAGCCTTCATGGGTGATTGCTATTATGCAAAACGTGCATGTCATGTACTAAAAGAAAACAAATGCACCATGAGGTCTGGAGCATGTGGAACATTTTGTCTTTCATCTCTGGGTACGCTGGTGTTACAGCTGCAGAGTGCTTGTTACGAACAGAATAAGCCCGACTAAAATTCAGTATTCACTGCTTGAATAACTTGCTTCTTCCAGGTATGGCAGCAATGTGTGTGTTAACGAAAATCTTTGGGGAGGGAAAAAAGTATGAGCCATACACTTTATAGAGCAAGCCAAAACTCTATGAACTTTGTGTGTGTGGCTGTATGTGGGTGTGTGTTTGTGTTTATGTGCCAACGTGTGAAAAACAGCAGCGTGTGATTTATGTAAATGAGTGTCACCGGCCGAGGAGGAGGCAGAATTCCCAGGCCTGATGAGTGGCTTAATGATTCATCAGCCTTGCTGAGGCAGGCATCAATAATGGATGACAGAGTGGGTCATGCAGGATTGCTCGCCCCTTGATTAAAGTGCTCCACAGCTAAACGCCTCACTTCCTCCCTCTTCTCACCTACCTTCTGCAGAGATAAATACAGAAATGTGCTGTACACGCACTGGCATACTTTCACATGTGGTCACACACACACACACTTCTCTCTCAATCTCTGCCTGTATAGCTTAATGTCATCTCACCTCTCACATGCTTTAATAAGCTCTCATCCCTTCTTCATCTCTACATTCTGTTTCTTTGGTCTTAATCCAATCACAAGGAATGGAAGATGTAGAGAAAGGGGCAAAAACAGAGCAGGAGAAGAGGGAAGAAGATGAAGAACTTGGAAGAAGAGAGGAGAAAGCCACAAATGAATGCTTTGTGGTTTGCACAGAAATGGAGCTTTTCTCCTTGGAGATAAGGCAGGAACATAAATGTTCCTCCTCTTCCCTTCACACACTGAGTGGAAGAAGTTGTTCTCCCGCTGTCTCTAGCTGTAAGCTATAAGGGGGTGTTGGTGTGACAGGACAAATCTCTGTCTATTAGGAGACATAAACCTCTAAACCCTAAGCTACACGGCCATACATACTAATGCAGCCATACGGAGGGCTGGAAAGAAGCGAGAATGATGGTGAAGGGACCCAGGGAAGAAAAAAGATGCAGAGAGAAGAGAGGCTGAGGGAGGAGGATGAAAATGTTGAAAGCATGGGGAATCCCTGGTGAGCAAAGAGTCACAGAACAGCAAAAACAACACTCCCAAAGTTGTGCAAAACTGAGCGAATTCAGCGAGTCTGTGTCCTCAAACAGCTAATTTCATCTTCTGAGGTACAGTATCATTAGTCATCCATGCACTTGTACTGTAATGTGCCAGGGAAAAGATCACTCAGTCTTATTGGACACACTTGTGTTATCCCCCTGATAGCACAAATGAACCACACAAAGAGAACAAGCACATGCACACAAATGCTCACCCACACTGGAAAGCTTCAAAAGAATCTGCAATCATAAACGCTTGAAAGAGAGCAATCATTCCTCAATTCACCGACATCAGCTACCCATGGTTCCCTCTCATCCGTTCTTGCCCCTCGTGTTTAAGTTCCTGAGTTGTCAAGACTCAGCCGAGTATTAAAAGTAGCACATAATCTTCTATTGTATTAATCCTGTTCTCTAAATCTGTTGCTTTCCAAACTGATTACCTTCATCTGATTAACCTGCCTTTCACTGTAATCGCTGTCATCACAAGCTGACAGATTAGAGTTTGATCTCTTTAAGAGATAAACACTCTGTCCTCTTTGAAGCAGCCTCTTACCTGCCTTCCTGGACAGACAGGAAAGTGACAGACAGCCCATGAGTAGAAGGTATTTGATGTGTGTGTGTGTGTGTGCGTGTGTGTGATAGCTCAGCAATGCCATATATCCATATATCCATGCAGGGTTTTCAATTGTGTCTGTAATTTAAATGTCAGGAGTGAATGGTCCATATACTTCAATCTTTTTTTTTTCCCCCTGCCAGCCGGTAAAGAGAAACATTTAATACTAGGGATGACATTTAGCACGAGATAAGAGAGGCCTGATATGCGCTCAGATGGAAGTACACACATCTGACAAGTGCTTTTAGTGCACAAAAGAGGAAAACTGATATGAAGCAGAAAATGAGGGGAATCTGCAATATTATAAAATGATACTATAAAAAAAAGAGACCTGACAGAAATGGGAGGTGGAGTGATGCAAAAGGCGAGAGGGAAAGAATAATAGATGATCAAATCTTACCAGTCTGTCCATGTGAGGCTTTACATTTATCTCCCAGCCCCTCAAACTCTCAGCATAAAGACTCTTAAAGAGGGAAATAAAAGTTGCAAAAAGTGAACTTAATGCATAGACGACTATACAATTCGGAAACTGCAGAAACAAAGAAAAGGTTGAATTCACTCTCTGTCATTCCCAGTCTCATTAGTGAGTCATAAGCGAATGGTAGGACTACAGAGAGACACGGAAGAACAAAGAGAAGACCACAGATAGTGAAACGCCTAAGTACAGTAGTCTAGGTGTGTGCGCACACACTTCAGCTTTCATATTTACACCTTGAACTCGTCCAACACAAATTTAATCCCCAAAATGCCTGGAAAGAAACTCTGTTTGTTCAATTAGTGAGAATGTCTAGAGATGTTTTCTGCATTTTTGTCTGGAAGCTACGCCTGGTGAATTAATTGAACTTGTCCTGTACGAGCCAGAGGCTGAGCTCACATTGTATTCAGCGTGGCACAGACACGGGGAGATTGAGAGTTGAAGGCTGGGATGTTGAGAGGTGGGCAGATTTAAAATGTGGCACAGAATAGTGCAGATCAGTTGTACAGCACATGAATAAGTCAAAGAAAACAAGGAGTCCTGTTGAATGGGGAGGAGAGACAGAGGGGTTAAGGCATGAAGGGGCAGACAGATCAGCACAGGGGTTCTTCTGGCCTTGCAGTGTGATGGACAGGGAATTAAATTTTGATTGCTTGCTGAGTGATCGTTTGGTTGGGCCTTGTGACTAATCATAGATTTATGACTTCAACAGGAGAGCGGTGCAATTTGTCGATGCTCCCAGCTCCCTGCTGCAGACGCAAACAAAAGCAGTCCACTTATTTTGATGCCTCTGAGTGGAATCCAGTCATTATTTTTCTCTATTTTTCTATTTGTGACAAGTTGCAGTCTATGTAGTCAGAATGCAGCATGACGTGTTTCTGTTCTTTGTAGATGCCAACGGATTAATTTAGAGCAGATTTGTTCTTGAGGGTACTACCACATGACGTAAAGCATAAAAATAGGATTAACTGTTCAACTTGTGAGTACTTAAAACTAACAGTTTTCCTTCTCTTTTTTGATAATCATCCAACAGAACCTCAAATGTAGAACAGATAGCAGACAAGCAGGTGGAAACAACAAAGGATAACCTCATATATAAACTTAATGGTAGAAGCAACTGCTTGTTTGTGTTCTTTTTTTTTTACCTGCCATGGCAGCAGAGTCAAAAGAAAATCTCTCTTTATCAGGCACTTGTTAAACCAATCTTTGCCTCTTGGGGCACAGATTTGATCAAATAATAGCAGGCGCTTTTAGGTTAGGACTCTAGTCAACAATATTTACTACCAATAGATGCCTTACATGACTTAATCTAGAAAGGGACTGTTTCTCTTGACTGAACAAACCTTGGAAAACATTACAAAACACATGACTGGACTGACTCAATGTTTTGCTTTTCTCCTTTCTAGCTTTAGCAAGGCTTTGATTTATTAGCTGGCTCCAATGATAGTTGTTTTTTTATCTGTTTAGATAAAGTTTGGTCATAGTTAAGGATAAATATTCATTTATACCATCGGACAAGTTGTTTGGAGTATCTACATTTTCACGAATATGTTTCATACCAGAGGGTGTAGTACAACAGACTCTCTGGCCTTTAGGGTTTACTCTCTTCTCAAGTAAGCCAGAATTCATTCTGGTTTACATTAATCAAAAGTACTCAGTCTAGTCTGTTTGTTTGGTTTTTTGTTTGTTTGTTTGTTTGTTTTCTGTTTGAACAGTGCCAGCTTCCTTAGCTTAGGACTTTTCTTTTCTCTTGACCTAGATAAGATTTGCCCTCCAATGTCCCCTATCCTGCTTATGTAGTTTCCAATATAGAGGTACGTGTATCCTACATGGGTCTCTTATCAAGTGGCATGACATATAAATGTCATACTTCCACTGGCACAAAGACTGACATTGCTTAAGACAGATGTTATGGAACCATTGATTTCTCAATGAACAGCTTTAAACCACCCATTCACACGTCGTTCTCACATCTCTCTCACTTATTTATTTATTTTGTTGCATATAAACACCAGAGGTATTCTGAAGAATGTGCAGAAAATTAGATCCTGAATTTCTCTGTAGTTGTCATGCACCTCATAGCGAATGATACTCTGCTGGATACACATTCTCACAGCTGGAAGCTGTGCAGAGTAATGTTCACTGGTAGATCACACAGTGAGAAGGATGCGGTATGAAAAGCTGTGGAAGTTGCTGTGTTTTGTTTATAGAGTGGCAGATGGGGGTCCTTGGTGACCATTTCTATGTTGATATCAATACAACATGTATGGTAACTAACTGTAAGATTGTCAAGTGATTTGAATGCAACATAGAGGTCACCAGAAAAGCATTGGAAAAGCTTTAGAGGCAGTGCATATACAGGTACACACATACACACACACATGTACGTATATATGTATATAGTGTATATATATACATATATATATATATATATATATATATATAGTATATACACTGTCCTGGACTTTATATATATATATATATATATATATATTTCCCTTAGTCTGTCTGAGAAGGGTCAAATCATTGGCATCAAGAGGTGAAAACATCTAAGGAGATGCAGAAACTACTAAAACTGGGTTCAGAACAGTCCAACGCATTATGAAAAACTGGAAGGATAGTGGACCATCGTCCTCCAGGAAGAAATGTGGCTGGAAAGGCAGATGAAGTGATGCAGCATCATGCCTAGTGCCTACTGTATGAGCATGTAGGGGCAGTGTGATGATCTGGGGTTGCTGCAGTTGCTCAGGTCCAGGTTCAGCAACAGTATGAGCTCAGATAATGAGGTCAGCTGATACCTGAATATACTGAATGACCAGGTTATTCCATCAATGGATGTTTCTTTCCTGATGGCACAGCCATATTCCAAGATGACCGTGCCAGAATTTATCGGGCTCAGATTGTGAAAGATGGTTCAGGGATCATCAGACATCATTTTCACACATGGATTGGCCACCACAGAGTCCAGACCTGAACCCCATTGAGAATCTTTGGGATGTGCTGTGGTCAGACTCTACAATCATCATCAAGATCTTGGTGAAAAATTGATGCAACAGGATGCAAATAAATCTGGTGACATTGCAGAAGCTTCTGAAACACAGCGAATGCTGCCGCAATCAAAGCTGAAGGCGGTCCTACGAAATGTTAAATGTTTGACCTTTTTTTTGTTGGCGACTTTTTTGGGGGCCGGGCAGTGTATGTGTGTGTGTGTGTGTGTGTGTTTGTGTGTGTGTGTGTACCTGTATATACCTATATATATATATATATATATATATATATATATATATATATATAGTTCGGTTTGGTTCGATAGTGTGTCATGGTTCGATACTTTTTCGATACAAAAATACCTTTTACCTTTTTTTAACCCAGTGTGTTTTTGTCCTCAATGGCTTTCCATCAGGGTCATACTTAACACAAAAACCAATATCAGTTTCAAATGCCAGATCTGAATGTACTTGAACAAGTAGTTGAACACAGAGGTACGGAATTTTAAACTCAGAGCTCATTGACAGAACACAAGTTGATAAAATAAATGTAAAATTCTGTATAAGTCCATATTGTTTAATGTTAGATACACAGTTCTCACGGTTCAGTACACACCTGTATTGAATGGTTCGATACAAATACATGTATTTGTATGCACCCCTAATATATATATATTTATATATATATATATATATATGTATATATATACATATATTTTTAGATCTCTGTTTTGCTTCATTCATGCAGCTCATATTTAAAGGTCAAATGTTGGTTGGTGCTTTTTTTTTGGGGGGGGGGTCAGAATCATATGTGAAATTGGGTTTTGTAGAGAACTGTGGTAAAGATAGCATGAGTGAAACATAACCACTGGAATACACTATACTGCAACTTCACTTCCTGAGTAATTTCAACCAGGGTCTCTTCCTCAGACATGCTTGACTGTGTGTGGTTTGATGTAGCTCACTCATACTAACATATCAGTCCCTTGCAATAAAGAAAAAAAAAGCTATTGCTTTGTTTATGGTCAACATGATTGCACTAAGATTTTTAAACACACACAGACACTCAGACGCTTACACATAAAGAAGAAAACATATGCAGACACACTTATCAAATGAACAACTGGGTGGATGCAGACTGGAAGCACAGTAATAGCAGTCAAAGGAGATGTGTTTGGGCTGCAAATATCACCTCATTAACACTCCACTATTCTGCTTGGCACGCTGTGTCTGTGTGTGAGATCTACAGGTCATTACAGTAACAAGCAATTTAGCCTGCAGGTCAGTTGTCACTGGCTTCAGAAGAATGGCAAGAAATCACACAACTCTGCCAGACTCTCATGCTGTCAGAGCGGCTCCATTTGTGTGACTACATGCGCCTGACAGAAAGAATCAGAGGAATGTTTTAGAGACAAGAAAAAATTAATTAAAGGCGGAGATATTATACATCACCTCGTCGAAGTTATTTCTGCTCATTACGGTGGCCAAGTTAGGGTGATAATTATAGCTGAAGATAATTAAAGACTTAATTGGGCTTGATAAACAGTCATGAATTGTTTATTGAATTGTTCTTAAGGCATAGTAGCAATTAGAAGTTCTGTAAATTCATAAAGTCCCCTTTCCACAGTTTGTCCCTCTCACATTTTTTTCCTATCTTCTCTCTGCTGCCGAATGAATAGATTCAGTATTATGTGGTTTTATTGCTTAATGTCAGCTTTGCAGCTATTTGACAATCTGAACAGCCCTGAAAGAGTGAGAGGAGAGTTGAGTCACAGAGAGAAAGAATGCTGCAGTCAATCAAATACTACAGAATTAAAAAGCAATACACATAACAAAATGAATCAGGAAAAGGAACATCTCCCACCAGTTTTGTCAGTTATGTTGCATTTTCTAGCAAAATGAATGCAAATATGCATCAATTTCAAATAATTAATGTGTTAAAGAAAAATTAGAAACTACGCACGTAATAATTTTAGAGTAAGAGTAATAAAGCCGACATCTACAGAACAAAACTGGGCTCATTAGGAGACTCTGCTAATTATCATGAGAATTAAAAATGCCTGTGTTTGGCACAGCTCTGCAACTGCAGCCACTGTACAATAGTTTCCTCAAAGTCTGCAATATTTATTAATTATTTTAACTGTTTCTTTTCTACTCCTTGCAGCAGGAGTTTTCTTCAGTGGAAGTTAATACATTTGAACAGAGAGAATCTGTAACCATCAGCTCCTACCACGATTGCTTTCTCCATTTATTATGCATGCAGAGTGTTGTTCCGTCCTATTTTTTGCTAGTTCTGCTCTGTTTGAATTTCATACTGAACCAAGACTGCAATTAAAACTTGTGTCGCAGTGCTGTTAACAAATATCACATGTGATCAGCTCCATCCCAGAATGTCCAACCCATCATTTTTAATTAATCTGACAGGGTGCAAATTTACTCTTCCTCCACTCTAGTCCTCCCCACCTGCCTCTGTAGACCTATTCACATTTATTGACGCTGATGAGACTCTATATGTTCATAGAGAAATATCTGCTCATGGGGTGACTATTAACATTTTTTTATGTGGGCAGTCTGTTCTCTTCATCAAACAAAACTGCCTCTCTCTCCTCCAGTCATGTCTAATTTGTGTAAGCCCGCAGTTTTAATGATCTTTCTCCATTCTGTGTCTCATCCAAACACCATCAAATTAAAACGGCGAAATGCTATCAAAGTACCATGCCGCAGTTTCTATTATATCAGTCAGGAAGACTCAAAAGCAAATCCTTACTCTCCCCTGAGTTGACTCCAGCAGTCCATGAAAAATACTGTTCAATATTTAATTACAACCAACAAGAAAGTGACCAGTGAGATGAGAGAAACAATTTAGCTCAAGAGCAGTTGGCTGGTGAAAACTATATTAATTGTTTATTTAAGTGTAATGGATTAAACCATAACAATTCATCATGTCAGTCATGCAGACTGCAATTTAAAAGAAGACTCCAGGCTGTTCTCCTCCCTGTTACTCACTGTAAGCATGAAAGGCTCAGCCTAACATAGTTGTTTCAAAGGCATCTGCATTTCTTTTTTTGTTTTTTGTTTTTGTTTTTTCGAATTCATGATCAAGAAAAACATCTTTACTTGCTCTGTTGACATAAAATATTTGACTACAGTCCAAAAATTGATTCAAGTGGCTGTCAGAAGGTCATATTTAAGTCATGATGTACTATAAAAGCATCCAAGAAAGGCAAGATTGTCTTTTAAGAAATATTGGCCTACTGGCTAAAGTGTAAGTGACATTATTTAATGAATTAATTTGACTGATCGATCAGTAAACCATAGATGTGATTAGAAAAGAGCGAAATATCAAACAGTAATTATAACTGAATCACAATCTTGGGAATTGTATTCTTCAAAAGCTCTCAGATGAAATGAATAAATAACCAGGCTTGTACAGGTACTAATAAAAATACTTTTACTGTCCGCTTTAAATAGTAGTATGTCTAATTTTTAGGGCATTGCTTTGATTGATTGGTTGACAGCATAGTTTGAATGACTGGGGAGATAAAGGGACCAATTCCAAGTTATGTTTTATCTTATTTTCCATAAGCTTTTTGTTTGTTTGTTTGTTTCTTGAATTAATAGAATAGCATTCATTTCTCAGCATTATGTACATTTTCAAGACTCACCTGTTTAAGATTTCCAGTCACTTTAAGCCAAACTACATTGTACTTCATTTAATTCACTACAGTATATACTGATTTCATTCATTGTTGTTTTGTTTGCTGTAAAGTGTTCTTAAGTTTCATGAAGGCACTTTAAAATACAATGTGTTATTATTATTATTTTTTTATTATTATTATTATTAAGAAGACACAAGCAAAACAAAAAAAAAAATGTTTGTTTATTTTTTATTCTTTTAGATATGATTTTACTCAACTTTCTGTTTCTGGCATTTCTATACATCCTCAAAATTAATAGATGAGTAGCTTGTGTAAAAATCCAAAGCATGTTGGTGTAATAAATTTGTTTTAAATATGGCAAATGCTGCTGATTTTTACACCTCTTCGGTTAACCTCCCTCAACACAAATGTTGGTTACGTTTTGCAATCTGTCACTCGAGAAAGATCAAGTTTGTCATTTTCTGCAGATGCTCATATTCATTTACATTAAATTCTCAAAACACAGCTCTTTACTATTAAAGACGATTTTGCATGGAGCCTCCTGTCCAAGCGTGGTGGCACTTCACTCTGATTATTATCAAGGTGTTCCAGTGTTGTGGTGGAAACCTTTATAGAAACTATGTTGCAGCCACGGTCGCTTTACCACATCTGTTGTTTCAGCACCACGGACAGCAAATTATTTTGATACTGTGCTCCAAACTGCTTAAGCAGTGACCACTCAATTTGCTGGTGGTTGTTAGAATAACTTTGTCATCCTTATCCAAATTTAATTTTTGTTACAATCCACAGGTTAAAATGAAATATCAGGAAAATTAGAGAGAATTATTTCAAACAATTTGATAATAATAAACAGAGACCTCAGACAGCTGCTTTATTTCACCGTGGGGTTTCTTTAAGCTGGTTAATTATTGCTCAGCTATTTTATTTCAGTGATTTGTTGTTCTTGAAAAGATAAGGCAAAAAATGTTAGACTACATGTGGATCTGCTCTGAAACGTTTTATTACTCCAATTTAACATCTGAAATTCCTGCATGAGTTTTATGTGGTTGCTATCATCCTTAGTCATGAGATGTTTCTGATCATATAAGCTGCATGCAGTAGCAGAATGTTTTCAGTAGCAACCCTGTTTTTAACTGTAGTGCTGTGCACTATGCGTGTGCATGTGGCTTGGGAAGCCATGGTGCATGCCAGAAGATAAGGCTCCCCTAAAAGTCCCTGTGTAATTCACACCCAGTTGACAGGCTTGTAGGAGTGTTTTAAGTCCAGGGGGCATCAATTCTGTCCCACTAGTCACTGTCAACATCATCGTGGTGATGTTGACACAAGCAAAAAGAAAAAAAAAACAACTTTAACCCAACTTTTAGCAAACAAATGATTGGCAAATTTACATTAAAGATATTCTCAATGCATTTCTAAATGTTCCAGTCCAAAATGTCTGTAACTTTCAATAAACTGTTTTTAGCTCCTTTTTTGATAAGATGAAAATGATTTCTATGTAGAAATGTACATATTCGCATTTTTAAACAGAATATTGACAAAACTTAACGTGACTGATGACTGAACAACCATTTAGACAAGCCAAACTCCATTTTTACATATCCAAAATGCAGTTGTGGATATCCAGCCTAGTAAAGCTGAAGAAATTCACTGGGAAGCAACATGATTTATAAAACTAAAGATAGAGAAAAAGAGAAATGTTTAAAATAATTTTTCAGTAGATGAGGAGCACAGGGAAATAATGTGGGGGAGGATGCATCTGAAGCCAAAGCCACAGCAAGTCCAGTGAACACTGTAGGAACAGCGAAACAGTGAGCATCAGTAACACGCGCGCAGATGATTGCCGCAGCATGGATCCTGCTCAGTGGGGCACCGTTGAGGATGCTGCTCATTGGGGGACCCGAGCAATGGATGCTGATCTCTGAGCCTCAGAGAGAATCTACAAACGGCAGCAAAGAATTTTCATCAAATCTCATTTTTACAAAAAGCTTTGATGGATTTAGTGTCATCTTCTCCAAACACGCAGAAAGCAAAATGGTCTATTTTAAGATGATGAGCATGAGATAAATGGAGCAGCACTTAAGCCTTTAAACATTTAAATTAGCTTTATACCTGATTTTGCTAAATGTTTGATGCCATGCATATTTTCCTGCTGAGAGTCTGATCCATAAAGAAATGTAATTGTTATTCTTTTTAAAACAATTCAGTGTCTTGAAATTTGTTTTTGTTTGATTCATCTATTGGGTTAGTTGAGTTTGTCTCTTTAATTTTGCTCTTGAAAGAAGGAATTACAGCAGAGAGCAACAGTGAAGTTTGGGCTTGTATTTAATTATGAATTTTAAAGATACTTCTAAGAAAGTCCAACTCAGTTTGGTACTTAGATATTTGAATAAATCATGAGAAGTGAAAAAGCACACTTTCAAATATCTTCATATGTTACAGATCCTGCTGCTGCAAACCATTTTCTGAATGTAAGTGTAGCTCTTCAGGCTCATATTGTTTGGATACTATGATCAGCACCATCATGTACATTCATTTGATGGTTGCCTTGGTTACAAGAAAACACAACTTATTACATTGTGACATTCTGTCACATCCTGGTTAAGTTTATTAACATCATTCAATCAAAAAGGATTAGACAACAGTAATGACTGATGTCAAATGGCTTTATTTCACACAGGACCTTCACCACCAGGATTTTTTTTTTTTTATGATTAATGCCCACCTCAAGTTCTTATGAACCTGAGGTGGAATATTATCTCAGCATAATGATAGGGTTGTTTTGGCCTGCGTGAACATATGAGCCATGCAGGTGTATTTGTGAAGACAATCTCCAACATTCAATGCTGAGAAGGGTTAGAGGGGGGATGTGGAATAAGGGACATGAGCCAATCTCAGTGATGATGTGAATATTGAGTGTTGCAAATATGTGGGCTAGTGGCAGCAAATCACTTTAAGATCCAGTAATGTCCCTTTATTAACACTTCTTTAGGTGCAAATGCTTAAGTCTGGGTACTGAAAGTAGGTCTTTACTCTGCACATACAGTAAATTTATAGCGAGTCCAAATATAGCTGAACACATGAATACCCAGCCTTATACGAGAATCCATGTATCCAAATCCACCCTACGTATAATCTGCCAACCATTTCAATCTGATGTTTGTTGTGAGATCAGATGAGAGGGGTGACTTATAGTATGACATTACATATGCTACTGGATACTGATGATTTCTTGCACTGAGACACTGGAACATATAATTCTCATCTCCCACAATCTCATCCTCTTCTTGGGCTCTTCTGCTGGAGAAAGAAATGCTGACAGCATGTTCAGTCTCTGAAAGCTTCTTTCTTCTGTGATCCTAAGTGCCTGTGCGCTTTTTGTCATTGCAGATGTCCAACCATCCGTTAATGCTCTTCTTCTGGTTGTCATGGCTGAGCCAAACCTCTCACTTTCTGCTGCTCTCGTCAGCTTTGTTCATGGCATGTAAGAATTAAGTTTACTCCAGTGGTATAGAAGAGAGCAGAGAAATTTAGCATGTTAAAAAAAAGCATGGTATTCCAAAATAACTCCTCAGTAAAGTAATTAGCTGATAAAGGTTCAGGAAACAATTGTGTTTTTCTCTTTTTGGTTTTCCTTCCAAGAAAGCTGCTTGATTAGCCTGCCAGCTAACATCCCTCAACTGAGAAGAAGCAACCAGTTTCCATCTTCTAGAGAAAACACAGCTCAACATAACTGAGACACGACTGGATTTAGCTGGTCGAAGATTGGTTCATGCTCCCCTATTTCTTCAAAGACCAACTGTTTCCAAAGGGCTGTGGTAACAGATCACATACTGGGCCTTCGCACTTAGCATTAGCTTTAGCATAGCATGGCAAAGCATGGTCAAAGTTTCAAATGATTATAATACGGTTGATTTAGTCAAGTTATGCTTAAGAACTGCTCTCGCATGCTAAACATCTTTGTTTAACTTTTAACCGTTTTGATTTATTATTTCAATTCATTTAACAGAGGTTAAACAAATCAAAAGGACACTTTTTTGGATTACATTATCCTGTTTACTTTGAAAAGTAATAATCAATATGATGTTTAAAAGTGAACAAAAGGACAGTGAAAAATGTGACTGAGGATGAACCCACATGTCGAGGTGATCACATTTGTCCCCAAATGAAGTAAAGGTTTTGGCTCTGATGTGAGCCTGGTCTGTGAGATGAAATAAAACGATACTTCTCAAGATGAATGACTTCAGCTCTGCCTGGAGGTCTCTCCAGGGGCCCCTTTGATAGGTTGAACACATTATAGTGTGTATCCTTATCACACACCCCTTTTGTGAGTCTGCGGGATGGGAGGGGATAGGGATTACACCACAGCTTTTCTTGTAAAGCTTAACATACAGTGGTGCTTGAAGGCTTGTGAACATTTTAGGATTTTCTGCCATACTGTATTTACACTGCTTGGCAAAGAAAAAATAAAAAATGAAAATTGATACTCTAATTCTTTGTCGAACTCCCCTTTTGCTTTGAATTTGGTGTTCATTTTCTGTGGCATTGTGAGGATAATTTTGTGAAATGTCACATTTACTTTTGTCCAATGTATGTCTCCGAATCAGATGTGCAGAAAGTACTCTCCAGTCATCTTTTCTCCACCCTCGTTCTGCTCGCTGATGCTGGACAGGGCAAGTTTAAAAGAAAAAAAAAAGAAAAGAAAAAAGTCTTCTCCAGGACTTCTTAAATATTCTCAGCGGGGTCAAAGTCTGGACTCTATTTGAGCTCGATGAATCTTGGCATTGTCATCTTGGAGTATACCCATGCCTTCCGGAAAGAAAACAATCTTTAGATAAAATAAAAAACTGTTCACTATATTCATGTCATCAGTTGACCTCATTTTTGGAGACATAAAGTTGCTGAACCAAACAGGTTCTGAAAGTAGACAAAGAAAAAAAAAATTCAATCGGGCAAAAATATCATTTTTATTATTTTCAATGATTTCAATCATGTACGTGGAGAAAAGTTTTTTGTTTTTTTAACTCTCAACTCCAAACATCACTCCAAGCATGTTCCTGAAGAAGAAAGAAGTGTTTCTATTTTCTGATATATCAAATTGCGTGCTATCTTTAGGAGGAGCATTCAACCGTGGCAGGAGCCCAAGCAGCACTTTAACGTGGACCTGAATATATTAAAGTACCCTTAATAATGTGTCTTTAATATTGTTCTACATAACTTCAAATTAGTGTCAAGATGCAAGTGTTATGACAGTAGTTAAATAGGTGCCATGGTGAATGTCTCGGAAAAGTGCTGCCAAAATTTAGTTTGACGCTTTCAAGGACACTTCAGTGGGTCTTTGTTTCCACAGGGTTTTTCATGAATATATTGTATGCCATTAGTTTTTGGTGTATATTTGCAAATGCTTACATATTATGTCTATCAAACAAGCATAAACCTCTCATTTCCGCACCGGCTCAAAATATTAAATTACTGTTGCATACCTGGTACTTTGGTTAGGGTCCATAATGACTGTTATTTATAGTTGAGTCAGAAATGAAAATGGCATTTCTTCTACAAATTCCGGATAAGTGACAAGAAAAAGCATGGAAGCACATAAACCTGTAACAATCACTGTCCGTTCAGGTCTGCAGATATATCAGTTGTGCTTATTCTGCAAACAGATTTATGCAAGTGAGGTAAATTGAGGTCTACATTAATTTGGCACTGGCATATCAGGTTGACAGATTGTGTGTGACTGTGCATGCATAAGTGTGTGTCGGGATGCGTAGTGTGTACATGTATAGCTGTAAGTGGGTTTATGTAAGCTGGCGTACAGGGTAAAGGGTAGAACTCATATGACATGTGTGTGTATTTAAAGCAAGTGAAAGCCTTCATGTCTGATATGTGTATAACAGAAACATGGCTTTTCATGGCGCCTCTTTCATAAAGAAATGACACTTGTGTTCACACATACACACACACACCACACGTATTTCTGCTTTGATGCATTCACACCTTTCCCCTTGTATGTACACTCCTATCTGTATTTTTTCATCAAAATTAATTATCCTGACAGGACGCAGAGAGGTGAGAGGAAAGTGTTAGGGTATCCCAAGGCAACCACATGCAAAAAATATACACGCAAATACATAACAGGAAATATACACATAAAGCATGTGCCTAAGCAGTACCAGTGCAATCTTGGCAAATACCATTTATTATCTCACTCTCATCATCGTGCTAGGCCTTAAATGAAGGCCGTTCTCGGTGATTGGATCATTTCCTGGAAGTGACTTAAGCCTGCAGGGCAGATCAATACCACAGCACACACATACACACTTGGAACCACTGGATCAATATATATCAGCCTTCTCTCAGTTGATTTTAGAAATGGAGAAACCTGTCAGGTTTTCTTTCAGCATAACCTCCTCTTCACCCATGGTGCGCACAAGTCACCTACATGCAGATAAAACAGGGAAGGACCACATCTTTCCCTGGATGCTGCTTGGTTGTTTGAAAAGTGATAATATGGATGGTAACTGCATGAACAGAGCTGAGGGATGTGTTGGGGGCTGCATTTAAGTTTGCAATGATAGCCATAATTCTACTTGCCTGCATTCTTACCCTTGCTCTTGCTCTTTTCCTCTCACTCCTGTTCCTGTGTGCAGACATATTACTGAAGCAAATTGGGGCCAACAGTGTCTGTCACAGCATGACCCAGAACACACCAAACAGAATGGAAACACACCAGAAAGAGAGAGAGCACGCAAATAGAGGGATTAAAAGCTGAGATAAAACCAAGGAGGAAAAAAGACTGAGCGGAAGTAGGGGAGTAAAAAATAAAAGACGGGATGGGACATGAGCTAGCAAGGAAAGGAAGAAGAGGAGGATGTGGACAGAGGGAAGGA
Organism: Atherinomorus stipes; assembly: GCA_023101725.1. Taxonomy (NCBI): domain Eukaryota; kingdom Metazoa; phylum Chordata; class Actinopteri; order Atheriniformes; family Atherinidae; genus Atherinomorus; species Atherinomorus stipes. The sequence goes on along the minus strand of JALJCO010011978.1, from coordinate 1,173,698 downwards.
GAGAAGAAGAAGTGACAACCTCAAATTAAATTCCCATCATGTCAGTGTACAACAGAATTCAATAGTGTTTATTGGCAGCCCCTAGCCTGAGGGAAATTACATTCTGAAGCAGAGCATGGCATGAATGCACACACACACACGCCTTAACGCAAGCACACACAGACACATACCCAAGCAAGTGAACATGCCTATTGTACACAATGTTGTGCATGTCTCAGGACCCAAAAAATGCCTTCTGGCTGAAGCAAGCATGCAGACAGGCAATTTATCCCCTCAGGTCCATGTGCCTTTTGCACAATATATGTGTGTGTGTGTGTCTCCCCTGGTGCTATTTGCATGTCTTTATGTTTGTGAATTTGAACTTTCTTCCTAACATGCACAATTTTGTTGGTGTGCATTATTCTAAATCATGCCCAGGTTTTCTGTCTGCGGCCATTTTCTCGCCACTCAGACTCAACTTATTTGCCATCACAGTACATTCACGGGTTTTATATTATAGTGGCTGTATTAAATGTGTCTCCAGGCTCAAGCTGCCATGAGCACAGGGCTTCAGTGGCTTTGTCCAACCCCCAGCAGTCACAGCAAAGGCAGCTTACTTTAATGGGATGCTGTTTAACAGTTTTATGCGGAGCACATGTTGAGGCTATTATTGCTGATGTCTCCGGGATGCAGATTTGCTCTAAATGGCTAACAGTCTGCTACTCTCTAACCCCCCCAACACTCACTCTTTATCTCTGTCCCTTTAACCCTTTACGCCTCTTTCACGACTCTCATTCTCTCCTACTATCCCCCCAATCCCTCCACTCATTCTTTCCATCTCTCGCTTCCTCCAGGAATGTGCAGAGAGGCCTTTGGGTTGCTCAGTGGAGGATCTGAAGTCTCCTTTCTACTGTGAGCTGTGTGACAAGCAGTACCTGAGACACCAGGAGTTTGACAACCACATCAACTCCTACGATCATGCACACAAACAGGTACAGAAGAAGCACCAGACACACACACACTGTGGTGGCACACAAACAGCCATGCAAGCAGACGTTTTTTTTTTCCTCCATGATTTATTATTGTAGAACTTGGGTGTGTTACGGTAGCATTATTATGTGTGCTGACTGTTTTTCTATAAGCTTTTCTATATTGCCATGACAGTCTGTTTTCCCATCAGTAGGAGTGTGACAACAGCATCATCTTTTACAAGCACTCACACTGGCGTGGAACATCTCATCTGAAAGCAACACATATTTTACAGCATATAAATACAAATGACTCCATTTATTCTTAAGATTTCCATTTTAATTCCTAGATGTGTTCAGATAAGATAAGTTGTGTTCAGAACATCCTCCGTTGATCCAGTAAATGGATTGTATAAAAAAGTTACAGAGACAAATATAAAAAGGAGCCTCTTTACTCAAGAAGCATGATACAGTATTAAAAGACTGCAAAAACTGTAATTCACGTATTTGCAAAAGACAACTTGTTTCTCTTGAATATGCATTCTTTGGTGTCCTGCTGCTTTCCACTTTCCTCTACCTCCTTATAAGCATTTTTGACTTTTGACATTTTCTAACTTGCCACTTATCTCAGTAACCAATGCAAAATATGAAAATAATGGTACACTTTGCAGAGGAAAACTTCGGTATTTAACATTTCTGGAACCTTGAAACTGCAGTAATTTTACAATATCTTAGTCTACATGTTTATTTTCATGTTAATTTATTTCTCATATGAATTTATGAATTTATCAAAATGTTACCATTTTGAAAAGCTGACATAAGAATATAACAATTTTAAAGGAAGACAGAGTAAGAACTGCACTATGGAGCTATACTGTAACACATTCTGGTGTGAAACAGCTTCAAAATTTATGAATGAAATATAGGGAAATTTTTCAAGTTTTGGCTGTGAAATGGACTGTGTATAAACAATTAAATACTATCTTCCTTTTGATGGCTCAAAGTTTATTTAAAAAAAAAAAAAAAAGTATTGAAGTTGTAAAACCAAAAAAAATCTGAGCCCGGGTAATGACTGAGGATGTTTTTAACAGTAGCACGAGATGTATTTGGATTTTTTTTTTTTTTTTTTTTTTTTTGGTTTGGATGGTTGTCAGTGAGCAAAATGTGACACAAAGGGGTTTTGTAGTTTATGCTGAGAGTAATGTAGCTGAAAGAGAAAAATAGTCAAACTTGAGCTGCTGTTTTTCTCTATGGAGTTCAGAAACAGCATGGCCTGATTTAGACGCAGAGTAGTAAACTGCTCCATATTTAGTGGTCGGGGAAACTATAACCTGTTGGCATGTACAGAAGGTTGCAGCACTCAGTGACTGTTTCCCTAGATTCCCCCTTCCCTTTCTATCTCACAGGTCTGATGGCTGAGCTGGGGTACACATGTGCAGAAAGACTTTGTCTCCATTCTTACGGGTTCCAGGAGGACCTGTCTTAAAGGGAAAAAGTGTTACGCTTCCCTGCATCCTCACTGACCATGCACTGGCAGTGCAATAGTGCATAGGCTTTATTGCTTCAATTAGCTTTGTTGGTTATACCCAGGGAAGGTGTGTATACACCATGCATGGTAGGACTTACAGACAAGTCAACACTCCTGCAGCTTGAAGTGTGTCATTGAGAGTTTCAGGTGAATAGTGGTGAAGAATGAAGCAGGGGCGACCCCAACAGCAGCAGAGGCTGTTGTGTTCTGATGTAAGTGATGTTCATGAAATTATTGAGGACTTCATTGACTTTATCAACTTATTGAGGATTTTTTTGTCTTATTTGGATATTTTGTATTTATGTTGTTGTGCATACAGCATGCCTGTACTGTACTAATGACAATACGCTTTCTGAATTGAATTACTACGGTATAATTACTATACTGTGGCAAGCTACCAAGCTGTTCACTCCCTGATGACAGTTATGGTATGGTCATTTGTATGAGGTTGTGGTTATACGGCTCAGTAGAGTTAGCACACGGAAATGTTAGCTGTTTTAGTGGCCAATGCTAGTCCATCACATCCGGTAAGTGCAGTGCTCCATTTGGTTCAGCACTTACAGCATGATAGTGTGCACTACAGACAAAGTGCACAGTGCACACTACAGTACCTGCTGAACTCCAGTGCACACATGCAAGTGCGCTGATTGAGACACACTCTACATGACCAGACATAAGATAATTTGCTTTAAAGCAAACCAAAAGTCTTTGGTTAGGCAAAAAAAAAAAAAATGCTATAAAATTGTTTTCACCATCTCAAAATTGGGTCCTCACTCTGTATGCCATATTTTGTTATGACGACTTAAGCCTTTGAGCTTAAAGACATGCCTTTAAAAAAAAATCCATATGACAACTTATGTTAGAACAGTGCTCAAGGTTCAGACACTAAACCTTGCATTTGAGCCCCCAATCAAGGCTAATTTGTCTTTCATCTTGTCTCTTCTCTAGCTCTCTCCAGTCAGTAAAAGTCAGTCTGATGTTGACTCTTGTCCCATCTCTTCCTCTATCATGTTTTCCCTTATTTTTCTTCACTTCTTCCAGTTATGAGATCTTAATTTTCTTTGCTCAGCCATGATGGGCATCCCAAACAGCCACTAAGTTGATATCCAGATATAGAAAATAAACTCTTTACAAAATATTTAAAGCAAAACCAGTACAAGTAGGAAAATGATCAAATACCAAGGTGATAAATGATTGTTTAATTTGTCACAGTGTTTATGTTGATAGTTTATGACATACTTTTGTCTATGCCATGTGGTTTATATTGTAAAGTTTTTTGTTTGTTTTTCACCTTATTTCTTTTTATTATTTAAAAAGCCCAACCGGGGTAGGAATTGTGAATTAGCTTAATGCTATATACAGTATGTAAAAAAAAAAAAAAAAAATGTACTTTACGTCTAGTATGTTTTTTTCCATTGTCCCTGATTAATGAAATGATTAACTAAACAAATAAATAATTAAATAAAGACAAAGTGTCATAATCAAAGGTTAAACAAACAGTAACTAAAGCAGCCAGAGGGTTCTAAAGCTAAGGCTGGCAATCTTAGAAAAACAGTTCGAGCAAGCTATTTTTTTTTTTTTTAAAAACACACCACCCAAAACCATGCTTTCAGAGTGCAGGGACATGCGCCCCGGAGCAGGTTGGCGAAGGAAACTGATAACAGCCCAATAGATAGCTTGTTAGCTAGCTAGTAAACAGCTGAGGAACCAAGCCTAAATTCGCTCCCCTCCAACATCTTCTGCCATGTAAAAAGTCCACACTGCAAACATCAACGCTTCCAAGACTTGATCCTTATGTGTTGTTTTTTTTTTTGGTCTGCTTTTTTGGGGGTTAGCAGCATTTACGTAGCAGTCCTAGCCATATTTGTGTACAGTGAGCGGCGCACAGAGTGGTGCACATGGGGAGGGGGAGACAGAGATGAGACATAAAGGCATTGACTGGTTCTTTCTATATGGTGCAAATAACCAATTCCTGCCTTTCGGTGCGGATGGCAGGGGTTGGTCAGAGTTTTCACAGACCTGCAGCTCTCACAGAGGTCTGACTTTTTTCCTTCCTCTTTATGGATACATGATGTATTGACTACTGTCAGGATGGAAGGACCATTTCACCCAGTATAACAAAAAGTGTTTCTGAGCTGGATTACCAACTCTGACTTTAAGTCTCATATTTTATAATACAGTATAATTAATGTCTTTTTTTCTTTGTAGAGCAAAGTTTAGAACAGTCTATTTGTATCTATCTACATGAATGCGCTTTTAAAATTCACATTATTCCTCAATTTGTACCTTCTGTAAAAGAGATATAAATATTCAGCACCAAATAAACCATGGAGCTGTTAGTCATAGCTAAAGCATAATTCTATTATTCCGGATTGGACTAGATGAGGCCAGTGGACCATTAGGAAAAGCCCCGGCAGCAGGTTCTCTCCTGCTTTCACATCCACTTCCTCACACAACCTCCACTCTGGACTAACAAGCTGAAGGTTCTTGATAGCTCATTCTCCTACAGCTATCTGTTGTCATGCCAAGACATGTACTCTCATGCACAGACAGACATGCACTTACCCGTGTACACACTTGTCCTAAAACACAGGCAATCTCTCAACCAAGCCAAGCCGCTTCCCACTTCTAAACGCCCACACTGTGCATCATGAAATAAACATTGAATAAGACCGCTCCTTCTCTGTCATTGTTCTTTGAAAATGAATTGAAGCAACTGCAGGCCAATGTTAATGCTTTGTTTTAGCCAGCGGCAGGCACATGAAACGAGCTGCATGAGGCACTGAGCTGACAGTAGCCACTGGCACTGTGGGAACACACTCACAAATACAACGATGCATGCACAATCTGCCTGCAGAGCAGACAACAGATGAAATTCTAGCTGAAGACAGCCTCCCTGCAGGAGTATTGGCTTTGGAGAATGGAAGCTGATTGCGTTTGCTCTGTCTCCTTTCCTTGTCATCGATTCAGGGATAAACATGTCTGAATCCAGGGTTCTATCAGCCTTTACTGCTGATTATTGACATTGCTTATTACAAAAGGGTCACACATCCTTTTAAATAAAGGAGCAATCATCTCATTAGCATGTCCCCTCACATGCTACCTGAGAACACATCATCCTTCATTTTAGGACCCAAGTGGATCTATATCAACTCTGACTCATCCGTAGTTGCCTCCGCTGAGTACTCCTTAGCACATCTAAAAGAATATTGATCATGGCTTTGTCAAACACATTGAGCTGCACAGCTCATAACAAGACTGACATGATGGAGAGCAGACATGATATCTCTCTATGCTATTTGGAACGTTTACTTATTGTTTAATTTAAGTGGGGAAGAGAAGGAAGTCCTAAGTATTCAGTAAAGATGATTTGGAGTGCAACCTTTTTGTTTAGCTCTAAATATAGCTACAGGTTTGTGTGTGATGGGACCACTTTTAACAGAGAACAATAACTTGGCCAGCACAAGAGAAAGCACGAGGCATTCATTCTCATATATTTCATCTTTTCAAGGCTCCTCTTTTTTTCTCCCATTCATTGCCATAAGCAGTTATAGTACAACGACTCTTATCCTTCCTTCCGTCTTTCTTCCTCCCTTTTTCAGTGTCTCCGACAAGTAGTTCATTATGCATTCCTCTTTGCTCGAACAAGATTAATATTTCCCATGAAATAAGTTTGGCATCAAAACCACTCAGAGCTTCCTACACACATACAGAGATACAATCACAAACATCTACAGTGCTCAAGCATCTAAGACGTGTGTTTCAGGGGGCCAAACCTGCAGTTCCAGTGGCACGTACCGAATGTTATCTTCAGTGAGCGGAGTGGGATGTTAAGCATTGCACGATAATGTAAAAAGACACCAGCTTGTGTAAGACTCAGCTAAGATTAACCTGACAACTGTCAGCTCCTGCGTTAGATCTGGGTGTGAAAAAGAGTGAGTGTATAAATAAATCTGATGTCAGAGGAGCTAATCTGATGAGTGCATGTGTATGTGTGCATGTGATACATATTGTATAGGCGGATAATAGCCTAGCATAATCTGAAAGTGCGTGCGGCGTAATCCTGTTGCAACTTATACTACAAGATACATTTACAAATAAATTAAGTAAACAGCAAATCCTGAATTTGTAAGCCATGGGTGGATTTTATACTGGAGTAGCTAGAATATACTCAGAAGCAAGGAGAAGATGATGGGGGGGTGCACAATATTGCAGCTATTCCTGAACTCCTGAGTCCCTCTTTACCCCTTCAGACATTTGCAGACAAAAAGAAGCACACCAGTGTTACACATGCACACGCATACACACACCTGCCAAGCATGGATAAAGGATGGATTAAAGTGTGTCAGAAAAGGAAACCAGAGAATGAGGCACAAATTGTTGTTTCTCCAGGAGCCCCCATGGCTGGAGACACACATTTTCACATAAATACACACATAAAACAGTGAAGAAAGAAAAAAAAAACCCTGGCGTGCATAAAGGTGACTTTATAATTAATTGTCCTCCCCTACGATGCCGATAAAGACCCACCAGGTTCCTAAAACCAGGAGCCTTGCAATTGTAATGTTGCTCTCTGTTGTTTATTTTGCATTCATGTTTGTGTCTGTCTGACATAATCAAGCAGGCATAGATAGTGCCGAGTCTCACTCCCAATTCATCACATGCTGATGTTTGTCAAAACCCCTCGGACTCACATTGTCATAAACAAAATACCCTTCGGCATTTATTTCAAAGTGCAGGGATGATGTTGTGAAAGAGCGTATTTTAAGCTTTTCGCTATTCATGGCAACCTTGGAAATCCAATAACATTACATTTTACACAAGAGTTTCACAGGGTTTCTTCTTTTGAAATTTTGCCCATCACTCAATAAAAACAGGTTGGATCTCCAAAACACTATATAAGTAAAAGGTTTCAAATAAGGACTGTGACCTTTTACAGAAACTGTCCCTATCCAATGTCAGGCACATGCCTGGGCGAAAACCACTTGCCAAACTAGAGCTATTTCATTTGTATTCGTCTGGATCTTACACAGCAAAAACATATAGACAGCCATGTCCCTGACTGGGAGCACACTGCGAGAATGAAGTTCACTGGTTTTAGAAAACAAGAAAGAAAAATGAATGAACCAAAAAACATGTTTGCTTTCGTTAATAAAACAACAAATCTGGGTTTTTTAAACTGAAGTGTTGTTGCATAAATCTACATATGAGACTTGCATGAACTACCAAAGTACAGAATGAGTTGGATATTGGGGCGGTTTTACACTAAAAGCTTTATTTCCTCTAATTCCTTTCTGTCCTGTATGGAGACGCAGCTTGCAGGCTGACATATACATTTAACATCCACCCACGTTTTCGCTGTGATGGCGGCATGTGGCATCATACTTCATGACTCGGTGAACTCGTGGTGGATACTATAGCTGATCCCTTCTCAGGAGGAGAATGGTGGTAATCTCCAGTGTCTCACATAAGGATGGAGTCCTAATAGATGCAATGTTAACACCTGTCCTTCTACTTTCTTTTTTTTCTGCTCTCTTATAAATTGTTGGAGTTAAAACACATGGTAAGGATTGATATATATAATTTGTTTTTACTTGTTTTGACATTCATAGAGCATCTTCATAGTAACTTTGTACATGAGCTTTAGACTCAACAAGAGGAGTTGCATCACTGCAATTTGAAGGGATGACATGATACAGTATGCCAGACTGTTTCTGATCATCAACTCTGTGTTAATCAGGCTCATTTATGATATCTGACAACACCCTGAATGTCAGCCCTACACTGCAGCACAGAAAATAACCATCAGCTGTCTTCTTGACTACTGGCAAAAAAACAATATTTTAGGTTTCTGTATGAAAACATGAGCAGTGCACACTCTTGTAGCACCTAGCACAGAATCATCACTAAAAATTAACATGTCATGTTCCCATCAATGCCACATGAATCCAGAGCCAATGAAAATCAGCAACCACTGCAGTCTTTTTTATTTTTATTTTACTTGTCCTCTCCAGCATCTTTGCTAGCATGATGGTTATCTGGCTGCTGTGCTGAATTTACAGATTAATGCTGGACCTAATAGATGGGTTTCCGAGCAACGTCACTGATAGGATGTGCGTGCAACCAGGGGGCAAGAAAATATAGGAAAAGCATTATTGAACTATGAGAAGACGTGTGTTTACATACAAGACTCGACTTTTGATGCAGATGAGGTCATGATATGACGTGAAAGTGTCTGGAAAATATAATGTTTGAGTCCTGGTATTTGTTCGGTTGCAAAAATCTAAATGTTAATGCATGTAAACAGTTGAAAATGGTGAAAATAGGACAGTACGAGTGACTGTCTTCTGAAAACCCTCTTGGATAACTTATGCAGGTTCAGACTACATGATTTATTCAGTCTTTCACCATGGTCACCATGTCGGATTAAACCGCCGCGGTGGCAGAAATTATTCCCATGCTGTAGTCGGGAGACTGGTACTATGACAATACCAGTATGATGGCTGCAACCAGTCATTTATCAGTTCACAGCTCACAGCTGTATCACAATACTAAGCTGTAAACACTGTAGCTGTCTGTGACAGCAGTCCTCTGCTCAGACACAGAAAATAAAAAGAAGAAAAAAACTGATTGTGGAGCCGTTTACAAACATTCACGCTTAACAACGTATCCCAGAGATTTCATATGAAGTACGAGGGTCATAAATCAGATGGCATTTGAGTTTATACTGTTAGCTTGTTAGCAGTTAGCTAGTCTGTCTACTGTCCACCAGGATTTCATACACAATAAAGCAGAAAGCTACACAAGCAGCGAGACTTACCAACAGCAATGCAGGTGGGTCCCTAACAGTTGGAATCGCCTCCTCTCCAAACATAGTGATGATGTCGTCTTTGCCTGGTTTAATCCCAAACTAGTTGCTCCCATATGGCGGAGAGAAGAGGTGAAGATGACACCGGAGCTGAACCTGCTGTAAACAGCAGACTGTTGTGGCCTACTTTGATTTTGACAAAGAGTCTAAGCAAAAGTTTAAGCCGCTTTGTAACTCAAGTTTTTCAGGCAGATTTCAAATGAGGTCCAACACTAATAATATCCATGTTTTAACAAGAAAAATGCTGTTTCCAGGTGATGACTCCCTTGCCAAGTTAACATAATTGTAATAGAAACACAGAACAGCATTCGTCATCAAAATACAGATTTATACAATATAATTTAAAAAAACAATGATCTCTGTTTCGTCAAGTTACTTTACATTTTTATGAACGCTATGAGAGCGTGTTTGGCCGTAGACTGCAGTACAAGTGTCATGAAAGGTGCCCAGAAACAAAATGTATTACAAAACACAGGCTTTTTGACCCTTGGTTTTGCGCGCAACTGCCAATGTTTGTAAACGGGAAACCCATCTATAAGGGGAGTGGGGGCAAAAGAAAGAGGAAAGTAAACAGAAAGAAAAAAAGGGGGTTGAAGAAAAGAAAAGGGAGACAAGGATACACACTACAGCATCAGTTGGGGCGACAGTGGTTCAGGTGGTAGAGCAGGTCGGCCTATGATCAAAGGATCGAATCCCAATCCCACAGCCATATGTCATTGTGTCCTTGGGTAAGACACTTAACCCTCTTTGCCTCCAGTGGGGGCACCACTGGTGTATGAATCGTGTGAATGGTTCTTGTGGTGGTGGTCGGAGGGGCCATAGGCACGAAATGGCTGACACGCTTCCGACAGTCTGCCCCAGGGCAGCTGTGGCTACATACATAGCTTACCATCACCAAGTATGACTGAGTAGTGAAAGAATAATGGACCAACTGTGAGTGCCTTGAAAAAGCGTGATATAAATCTAATCCATCATCATTATTATTATTATTATTATTCCATCTAAACCGGAGAAACCAGTTAGCTCCACCTGTAAAGAGACAAAAAACCACCTGCAACATCTTCAAGAAAAACAAAGCTGGCAATCATCAGAAACACCTATAAATTGACAGACTTTGGAAAAAAAATAATAATGACCATAAATCACAACAACAACAAAAACATCAGCAACACAAAGAAAACTAGAAGCTAAAAGTTATTAGTGATTAATAACACAGGACAACCCAGTGCCCTAATCAGGAGGTTAGTAATGCGGGGGCAAAATATCACTGATCAGTAATAAGTGTGATTGTGCAAATGCGACCAGGCCCCCACAAAGATCAGAGGCTAACCAGAGGTCCCCCAGGACCTGGGAGACCATGCAGCAGCCACACGAATCCCAGCCAGCCCACCACAGAGACGACCATGCATCCGTCCGGAGGGCACAGCAGTCTTTTGATAGGGAACTACATGTTACAGTAATAAAATGCTTTCCTATTACATTCAAAACCAGATGATCGTGGGTGTTAATGAGTTTTTTTTACACATGCAAAAAGAGCATAAGTGCAAAAACAATGATCCCACACATTAGACTTGAACTTAGGTTACCAGACTAAAAGTCCATCATCCGTGCTAATGTTTTAACAGAGCTGCATCATGCTTTGGAAACATTCCAAAAGTCAACTACATGCATATAAATGCTTAACTTGTTCCCCTCACCACTATAGAAACATTTGTTGTTAAAAGGACTAAAGGCTGGAACTGTGAAAGAATACACACGCATGTCCAGTTTTTTAATACTAACGGGTGATGAAGCATTAAAAAACAAAAAATAAGTTATACTGTAGGCTAATGGTTGACACTGAGCTGGCAACATGGTTTTTCTCACTGGTGTTGTCTGTCCATGAGGTGTTTTTATTGTGGAGAGTGCATCATATTTCAGAAGTAATCCCTGAGAAAAAAAAAAAAACACTTGACTGAACGCAACCACCTTTTTATTCAACTTGCTGTCATCTAGTGCTAAAAAAATGTTTAAAAAAAAAAAATCTCTTGAATTATAGAGCAAACTTATGTTACCTGATGGCTGCCTGTCTTCCAGCAGGCTGTTGACTTCTTCCTCTAGGTCAGGATTCATGGACTCAAGCCTAAACTGCTCCCTAAACACTACCCCTTCACTAATGAGTGTCAATCCCAATAAAGTCACACTCCACCAGAAAATAAAGAAAATAAAGTGCTGAAGAAAATAAAGCATTCATTGCCATGACAACACAAAGCTGCCTGTGTCAAATAAATTTGTGTGGAAATAATAAGTCGCACTCGTGTAAGGAATTAAACATGTTCATTTAACGTGTTCACAATAAAAATTCACTTCATAAAAACAGCTAAAAATTCACAAGTCAAATGAAATAATATCAATATATACAGGTACAACCCAAAAAAATTGAATATCCTGAAAGAGTTCATGTATTTCCATAATTCAACTTAAAAGGTGCAATTTACATATTGTATAGACAAATACTATGTGAATCTATATATTTCAAGCTTTTATTTGTTTGGATGTTGCTGATTAGGACTTGCAGCTTTTGAAAACCTCAAATTCAAAAACTCAAAAAATTTGAATACTGTGAAATGCTCCGGTATTGTAGGTTCAGAGTGTCACATTCTAATCAGATAAGTAATCCAAAACATCTGAAACATCAAAAAATTAGAAAACTGCATAAAATCAATCAGAGACGGGTTTTAATATCAGGCCTCCTAAAGTAAAATCTTGCATCTGTACTTAGTACTTGGTGGGGCCCCTTTAATGACTGCCTTAACCCAGCGTGGCATGGATGCTACCAGGTGGTCAAAACCACTGGTTTCCCAGTCCATCTTTTCTCTAGCCCAGCTAAGGCGCTTCTGGCGTTGCTTGCTGTTGAGGAGTGGCTTGGCAACAGGAATTCGACATTTGAAGTCCATGTCCAGCATTCGCCTGCGTGCTGTGTCTCTTGAAGCAGTAACTCCAGCCTCAGTCCATTCCTTATGAAGTTCCCCCACACTTTTGAAAGGCCCTTTCCTGATCATCTTCTCCAGGCTGCGATCGGCCCTCCAGCTTGTACACTGTTTTCTTCCACACTTCTTCCTTCCACTTAACTGTCCATTAATGTGTTTTTAGACAGCACTCAGAGAACATGCAGCTTCTTTTCACCTTTTGTGTCTTTCCCACCTTGTGCAGGGAGTCAGTGATGGTTTTCTGCACAACTGTCAGATCAGCAGTCTTCCCCATGATTGTGAATTCTTCTAAACCAAGACAGGGATTTTTTTAAAGGCTCACGGCACTTTTGCAGATGTTTTGGATTACTTATCTGATTAGAATGTGACACTCTGAGCTACAATACTGGAGCTTTTCACAGTATTCTAATTTTTGGAGTTTTTGATTTTGAGGTTTTCTTAAGCTGCAACTTTTAATCAGCAAAATCCAAACAAATAAAAGCTTAAAATATATTGATTCACATATTATTTGTCTATACAACATGTAAATTGCACCTTTTAAGTTGAATTACGGAAATACGTGAAATTTTTTCAGGATATTCAAATTGTTTGGGTTGTACCTGTATAATCTGAAAAATAAATGTCAATTTTAAAGAAATTCCATTTGTGATTTTCTGTCAGTATTGACAAACATGTAGGACACATGTGGAACACGGCAGTTTCTTCCTCTATTTAGCTGTTGCCCTGAGCCCCCCATTTTGAGAACCACTGGCCTAAACCATTCTGGGATTTGCAGACTACCAGTAGGATTTAAAAATCTATTCTGTGACTGACTGGAAGTCAGTGTAAAGGTAATAAAACTTGTGTGATGTGTTCAGATTTCTTAGTTCTGGTAAAAACTCAGGATGTGCTGCAGCTGTTTAATCCTTTTTTGAGAAGTCCTGATAAAAATAGCATTAACAGGACTTCTCAGAAAACAAGCATTAAACCCAGGAATGGTTTCTCAATAACAATTCCATGTGGAGAAAAGAAACTGCAGACCAACTGTTTATCACAATTCAAGAGAGGTTATCTCTGTATGACCAAAAAGCTCAAAACACACGCTGCTTTGTTTATTTAATGCTTTGTTTTTTTTTTTTTGCTCTGTTTTTCCATGTTTCCATTGTTTATAGAATGATAGACTGGTGCTACAGTACTGCTGGTTATGTCTTTTTGAGGAGACACAGGTTATAAATTTTGGTTAGCAGTTGGAAGTCATCTTCATGTTGCATTCAAGTGTAATTTTCATTGCAGCCAGTCTGGCAGTACTAAGACAGCCAAAGCAAGCCCAGCCAATTTTATTTATAGAGCGCTTTAAAATACAGCCAGTGCTGACCAAAGTGCTGAACATTAATACATAATACATTAAAAGACATGAAATTTTACAATAGAAGAAATTAAAAGGAAAATTGTAAAAGGTAAAGAAATAAGAAATTTTAAATAACATGAAAAATAAAATAAATAAAAAACTCTCAGGCTGAGCCAAAGGCCAAAGAAAAAAAAGTGGGTTTTCAGCTTAGATTTGAAAATGGCGATTGAAGAGAGGTTTTCTTTTTACTCCACATGACTGTGTCAGAGCCTTAAGGTGGTTGTAATAAGAGATGCAAAGCACAACTTTTTTTTAAAGCACTCTCTAACAAAAGCCTATAGGTTTAAAGGAACATTTCAGAAAGTAAAACAAGAATGTGGAGAGCAGCATCTTAGACAGCAAATTTCTAATACATGCAGTTTTCCTGTTTTTAGTTTCATTGTTGGATTCCTTTTTTTCTTTTTTTGAAGTTTTTTATTCTAAATTGTTGTGAAAGTGTGGTTCTGAGTTTGTCGTGTAGTTAGTTCTCTTTCTTTGTATTATGTTAATCAATTACAATAGTTAATAGTTTATCAATCAATTTATTTGATGTTTTGTTTTTATTTGTTCCAATGCTTTTTAGAGTTGTATTTTGAACCCCAGGGCCACTGCAGAAATGTTATTCTAAAACCATCATGCAAATGTTTTTGGTATTATCTGGACTAAAACTGACTAAAACTCATTTTTCCAGCTTTAAAGTTGTCATTGAATAAGACATTCTCTCAAAGCAATGCTGTGGTGACAGAAGCTTTGGTTATTTCCTTTAAAACTGAGCAGGACGCCATCATTTTTACTAAGCAAAGATAAGCGTGTCACTCCAACTCTTTAAAAATACAACATCATTCACTCACTCATCAATCGCATCTGTAGTCAACTACTCCCTGTTTAGTTGCATTTGTTGTCAAGCTGTAGGTTGAAGCAAAGACCTTTTCTTCAAGGCTGAATGGAGGTAATTGCAAAAGAGCTTTGAAGGAGAAAATCTGCAAACACTGCTGTTAGTTTTAAAGACAGGTGCCTGCAGAGAGCTTCCGAAAACTAATTTCTCTCTCACTCCTCTGCCCCACTCTTGCGGCTCCCCTCTTTTATCCTCATCCCCCTCCTTTATGTCCACTTCCTGCAGAGGCTGAAGGAATTGAAGCACAGAGAGTTTGTTCGCAATGTGGCCTCAAAATCATGGAAGGACCAGCGCAAGCAGGAGAAAGCTCTCAGGCGTCTGCACCAGCTCGCACAGTTGCAACAAGAAACCCAGCGGTGAGTGGGAGGAGTGTGTATCTGTGTGTGTCTGTGGCAGTGTGTGTGTAATGAGACCAGTGGCAGGAGTCCAGAGGGGTTAGAGTGCGTCACATCCAGTCAACAGTTCTTACATTTGATGGATGTGAGCACAGATGTGAGAGCGCTCAGTTGGCCTAGATAGGCCACAGGTGAGGTAAATATAACATAAAGACACATTCTTGCTGACACACTGTCAGTGGATGATTTGTAGGTGAAGGAGATGAAGTTTTAGAGGAGAACGACTAGAAGAAAAATATCAGCTTAAAAAATCATAGAACGGGGCGGTGTTTAGCTGAACTGGTTGAGCAGCTGCCACGTGTTCAGAGGCTACAGGTCCTCAGTGCAGCCAGTCCAGGTTCGATTCCCAGCCTGAGATACTTTACTGCATCATTCCTCTCTCTCTCTGACCTCCTTTCCTGTCAATCCACTCTGATATAAAGGCCACGAGAGCCCAAAAAATCCTGTAAAAGATATACCAGTAGAACAAAGTTGAAAAGTGAAGTATGATGGGTTTGCACGTTTAAAGCAATCAAAGCAAAACAGCAAAATGTACTGTACATTATGTATTAATTATACTAATTGCACCTATTTCATTTGCAATTACATGTATTTTTTCTGTATTAGTGACAATATCTGAACAGCATTACTGAGTACCAATACAAACCAAATGTTTTCTTTCTTCCTTTTTCCCTCTCCTTTAGATTGTTTTATCCTGTATATTCTTAAACTTTTGTAATGACAACAGGTTATAACCATGCATTATACAAGAAACACCCTTGCATTCTTGCATTCATTTATCTTCAGTCATTTTAAGGATGTTTAGGCCCTCTGCCGAAACCAGCTGTAAAGTATGAAGCTGATATTGCAGCTACCCCCTTTTCAACCTCAACTTCAGATTTTTAACAGTATAATAAATTTGTTTTCATGTTGCAGTATCTGTTAAATTGAATCAGCTCAATCAATAAAATTTTCCCTGTGCCACGAGCTGCAACAAAAGCCGTTAGCATGATTAATTTATTTCCATTTTTATTTCTTTGTGCAGATTTTTTCATGAAATCTGCACCCTTTTTTCTCCAAACACAAGTTTTCTTAAAGTAGCAGAAAAGTTCTACTTCAACTTTATCCAGAGCACTTGTTTGCAAAGGGTGTCAGGTTTGTTTAGATGTTGATTTACAACCTTTTAGGGTGAATTTTGTTGTGGGGGAAGCAGAAAATATTTTCTTCTCATGATTATTCTATGAATGTCATACAAGTTTGGTGCAGATGTCACTGCACAGTAGAAGAGTGCACCAGCGCATCAGAGTTTGCTTAATTGCCCTATAGGTTTTTTTTATGTTGGCTTTTGAAATGCTTTTCTTTCTCTCACTCTGAAAACTTTTTTTTGCGTTAAAACATAACTTAGGAAACAACTAGAATTCATTATGTGGTGTTTTATGCTATAAACTACACATTTTGATGCTAAATAGACAATTTATGCCTTCCTGAAACCACTAAGGTTGAGATTGCATTTTCAAAAGAAACACTGTTCGCTCTCTTCTCAGATGAAAATCTCTCTTACTACTGAACACTTGGGCCATCTTGTCGAGGTAATTTCTCGGGCTCTTGGAGGATACTTTGAGCCTCTGCAACTTAGCAAAAGAACAACAAAACAAAACAGAAACTTTTCAACGTGTTAAGAAATTATACTGAGTCAGGATCAAATGAAGTTTTGAGCTAAAATCACATTTGTCTTTTCACATCTTGTTGCAGAGTCCCAAGAAGGTCTCATGGGCTGAGACGAGCAGCCAGAGCTGTTAGCCAACGAGACAAAGATTTGCACCAAAGAGACAACAGCCCCGAGGACAAACCTGATACCCTCAACCGGCCCCAGCGGACCCCAGCCACACAGTCCAGGACTCTAAGCCAGCAGTCAGAAGATTCGTGCCAACCTCTTTTGCAAATACCTCTAGCCACTGCTTTAGCAAAATCCCCACTAATCACTTCTACATCTGATACAGCCTCTCCTGCAGTGCATTCCCAGTCTTGCCACAGCTTGTGTCCCCAGCTGCCTCTCCCTGCACAGGGTAGAGTGGGAGGTAGGCTTGGAGTATCCTTCTGTTTTTCACGCAGAGGGCCAAGGCTGGAGCCTTCTGCCTCCGTCTTCTCTGACCTGGAAGAGGAGGAGAGGGAGAAGCGGGAACAAATGAAAGAAAGAGTAAAGGCGATAATGGAAGATATCGACAGGGAGATCGGAGAAGCTGATGAGGGGAGACATAGCGAGAGCAAAAAGGAAAAGCCCGTCTCTGACATTGTCTCAGGAAGCGACATTCAGCCCATCCCCAGAGAGTTTGAAAGAGAAGAGGAACAGATGAAAAAAGGAGACATAGTAAAAGAACATTTTTCTATTTCCACAGCAGCCAATAATAATCAGAGCGATGACTCACTTGTCTCACAATCACAGACCCAGGTGACCGTTTGGGGAGCAGCACTTGCAGTGGCGCACGTGGACACTAAATATAAAGAGAAAGAGCAAGAAACAGAGCAAGGAAGGGAGGCAAGTCATTTTGTGTTTGTGCTAGGGAAAGATGGTTCAACCCGTCTGAGATGGCCTGTCAGCTCGCTTAAGTTCACCAAGTCTCAACCACACATCTCCTACAGCTGCAACCCGCTTTGCTTGAACCTTAAACCACCAGAAAAGCTCACAGAGGATGTGCAGAAGTCAGAGCAAAGTCATAAGTGCGCTCATTCAGATGAACCAAATCTATGTGCCCCTGCTGTTCTCACAAAAGATGCTAATTCCTTTTTGCAAAAACATCAATTTAGTGCACATAGAAATCAAAACGAAGAAGAGAATTTAAAGCAAAATATCAACGAGAAGACAGAAGCACATCTGCTCCTTAACAAAAAACTTTCATCATCAGAAGCAGAAGCAGAAAAAGGAAGTTGTACACTCAGTCAGGAGGATTGTGAAAGAACAGACTCCCGTCCGTTTGACCACAGTCAGAGTGAAACCTCTGACACCAACTCCCAGAATCCTCTGGGGGGCAGATTAAAGGGTGCAAGAAGGATCAGGAAGAGAGCCATCACGGCCCTGAGCTGTAAATTAGAGTCTGTCACCCAACAGGGCACACGGGGGACGTGCATCAGCCCGTCCAGGTGTGAATGTGGGAGTGAGACGATGTGCAAGTGTGCCAATGCACCACAGCCGTATGTGGATGTCCCAAAAATGTCACGCAAAAAGAGGAAGGCCAACTCTAAAAAACACAAGCAGAGGAAGAGGAAAAGGGCTAAGAAGGAAAAAGCCTCAGACAAGCACCAATCAGCAAAGTGCAAAATGAGAAGTGTTGTTTCCACAGTTTCCAGCGGGGAAGCTGGAGAGAGGTGGGGAAGGAAAGGGGGGCACAGAGAGACGAGGGTGAGGAGGGTGGAGAGAGCAAGAAGGGACTGTCTCCTGGGGACATGGGAGGCTGAGCCAGTATCTGTCTCTGTCAAGAGAAGGAGGCCTCATAGGAGCCACGGCACTGAATTCAAGTCACAGCCAGGCAGAGAGCAGGCAGAACACTCGGCTGTCTACTCCCGGCTGACCAGACACGCCGCAGACAGAAATGCTGAGAGGGACGGAAAGCGACACAGAGATCCAGTAACTTTTCCCTGGCGGTCTCACTTCTCCTTACGCTCCTTCTCACAGGGATGTAACTCAAAGCTGTTTTGGGAAAGAGGTCACCATAGCAACCCCAGGAGTTTCATTGACTGCTGTTACCCTGACAACAGCTGTGGTAGCGGCGCGACGAAAAAGAGAAAACTCCTCCACGGGGACAGGACATTCATTCATAGTAAGAGGAATTGTGCAGTCTGGGATGAGAGCAGGAGGAAAATAGGAGGACACTCAGGCTGCAGAGACAGAGGCCTGATTTCAGATACAGAGCAGTGGGAGTGGATGATGGGGAGCTGTGGCGAGGAGGACAGGTCAGGGACTGGCTGGAGCTCAAGAAACAGAGCAGTAGAGTGGGATCAAGTAGCAAGATTTAGCCCTAGTCCTGGTAGCTGGAGTCGAAGACGGAGACATCTTAGTACAGATGATGTTGAGTGGGACAGGTGCAGTGTGGACAGGTGGACGTGGGGCAGCAGCGACAGCTGGGAAGATAGAGGAACACGCAGGTCTGTTTCAGGCTCCAGGACAGGCTCTGATAGCAGAGACAGCCCAGGCAGCATGTGGAGATGCGCGGGCACCAGACACTCAAGTTCAAGACACTTCTCAAGCCCTGAGTGGTGGACAAACAGGCAGTCGCACAGCTGTCAGAGTGTGACTGGCACAGAGGGCAGCAAATGCCACAGCCCTCGCTCCTGTAGTCCTTGTAGCAGCATCAGCATGTCTGAGCTGAGCTGTGAATGGAGCAGGAGCAGTACCTGTTCAGAAGTTACTGTGGATGGGTTGACGGGTAGCTCCTGCAGGACATCTTTAAGAGCTCCTGAGGTCCCTCGAGAGGTCAGAAAGCACAGCAGCCCCATGTCCACTTCATCTGTCCTTTCCTCTGGCCCCTTTTCTCATTCCTCTCCCCACAGGTCAGCTCAGAGACCTCCAAGCTTCAATATGAACCATGGCGACAGAAGCCCCTCACAGCTAAAGGAGGCCAGTTCACAGTCAGACCATGCCAGCGGACCCTCCGCTCCTGTCAGCCTAGGCACAACTCTGCCAGGATTATGTCAAAGTAAGACTCTGCCACAGAAACCAGCAAGGATGTTGCTCTTTCCTCTGATAGGAAAACTTCCTTCAATCCAGAGAAAGGCTAAAGGAAATAAAGGACTGGAGAAGAGTCAAGGAAAGGAAAGAAAAGAGGAAGGGAAGGGCCATAAATTGAAGCCTGGTACAACTCTTGACAGTCAGAAATGTCCTCTAGAAATTGCTGAGTCAAATCCAAGCTGTATGCCAAATCTCTGCCTGTCACAGATTAGGACTGACAACAAACAGACAGGAGGAGAGACAGCTCCAGCAATCAGCTTTTCAGCTGAGGAAATGGACAAATATCGCCTCCTGCAAGAGCAGGCGAGAGAGCACATGCAGAAAGTCCTGGAAAAGACACAAGATAGCGAAGAAACACACACACAGACAAGCTATACACACAATGCACAGATAGAGAATTGTGTGACTTCAGAGGAATACACACATGCACCTTTGCACAACTCTGCACAGCCTCAAACTCAGTTAATGCACACAGATACGATGCAAAGACAAGTCCAACACACTCTCCATGTCAGTCTCCCACTCCCACACGTGACCCCACAAGAGAGCTTTACACAGCCCATGGCTCTGGGAGTCCCGAACCTCACCCATCTTCCACCATCTCCCCCTCTGTCTAATCTCCATCACATCATTTTACAACACACAGCTCTCTCCATGCCTCCACACACACCCTCTCCTTCTTGTTCATCCCCATCTGCTGCCATCCATCCACACCCACATCCAACCCCTCATCCTCCTTCCCTCCCTCATCCTCTTCACCTCTCCCCCCTCTCCATCTCCTCCCTGTTTCCCTCTATTTTGCTCTCCCATCATCCCATCCCACTGCTTCCCCAATCCCCGGCTTTCCACACATCCCCCCTCACTCCGCTCTCCCCCATCGCCCTGCAACCTTTGAACTCGCAGCCTTTCATGGACGCATCTTGGCCAGTGAGGTTTCAACAGAAGGCGTTATGATTTTCACAGAGTGACTGCCATGTTGATTAATCTTTCTTGGCAACATTGACCAGTGAGAGAGAGCGAGATGAAATGGTTGAAGAAAAGCCGGATTTTTGAAATTGGGTTGTGTCAGTGCTTTTACTTGCATCAGCTCCAACTTTCATTCACATATGCCATCACACACACATACACACACACACTCACATGTGTTCATATACTCAAACAGCCCAACTATTGACTGTTTTCAAATGAAAATTTGTTTCTCCATTTAGCCTCTGCTGTGCCGCAGCTGACAGTGAGAAAACAGACTTTGATCCTTTGCTTCTGCTTTCATTCCTCATTCAGTACCAGAATAAAAGGGAAAGGTGCACCTGCTATTCAAAGACAAGCTGGGCTTGTGTCATCCTCTCTTTCCTTCTGAGCCACAGGCAGACCAGCTGCCTTTTGAAGTACCCTTCAAGCTAGGAACACAGTAACAAGAGAAAGTAATAATACTCTTCCCTTATCTCTATTTCATACAGGTTATCTGAGTTAGTGTGTGACTTTCGACATAAATAACATACCAAGGACCAGGAGGGCTGGCAAGGCCGATTTCACCCAACATACTATATATTTGTGTGGATGTGTGAGATATGATACCAGACATAAATTCACATCAGGAAGGACAACAACTACTCTCCTCATCTGACACATGTAAAGATCTGTTTGCTCCTAATAGTGTAAATATAATGACGGCAAATGATATATGTATTTATATGACTGAAAAACTGATTGGAAACATAAAATAAGATGTGAATTTAACCTTGATCATTTCTACGCTGGTAATTCCACCCCCAGAGGCTTCAGTCATAAATGTTTTATACAACTTTTGAAATTAGTTGCCCCTCCACCCCACCCTGCGCCAGTGAGTGATTGAATGGATGAATGAATTAATAAAATGTGAGTAAAAAATAAATGCTTTAATGCTTTTTCTTATTCTGTCTTGCTTTTGTTGATCATGCAACATGTTGCAACAAAGTCTACATAAAGCATTAATAACCTTTGGTTTGATACATCTAAAAGTGCGGCATAGAAACCCCAACAGTATTAGATCACAGAGCAATGTGGCTTTCATGAAAAAGTTTCTTCCTGTGAGTCCTTGTCACTATGATGTACCCACTGTTACAGTAGCATGCTCATTGCATATAAGCATCCTTATCAACCTAAAGGCACATATAAAAAGGTAATGATGGCATATAAGATTTAACAACCAATTCAAAGCAGTATGGCAGTATTTTTATTGTGAGAAACAAAGGAGGACTCTGCCCTTGAAAATATACCATATTTTGTGGATGTTATTAGTTCTTTTTATGGCTAGAAATTTGAATCATTTTATCCAAAAGTGCATGCTTCTTCAACCTCATTTCAAGCTATTTCAAAACAACAGAAAACACATAAGTGGATAGAAAAAAGACAACCTTTTTGCATCATTAATAAAACAGATGAGCTTCTTTCTTGCATGTCTTGCCAAGGTTTATGGATGATGGTAACTGTTGCTATGCATTCAAGCCTGGTAATAAAGCAGCTTGCCAAATAGTTGATAGCTGCAGCGGCCGGCACTTAGGGAGCAGAACACAGAAGAGAACAGAGCGGCATCCAGATGGTCTATGGACTCAGACTACCCAGAGTGCTTTGAGAAATTGGATTGATTTGCCCTCTGTGATATCAGTGAACTCAGCCCAGCACGTGCAGGCCTACATCGAGGGGTGACATTCATACGAACACAAATACAAGGTACAAAATGTGTTCTTCCTGTCCTGAGGAGTCGGCTGGAAATATAAGTTAACTCTTGCAGAGATTCCGTAATTAGAACACAAGTGTGCTTTCTCCTCCTTGTGACCTCTCAGCTTGTGAGCATGTGTTTAAGTTTGTGAGAAACAGAGAATCCCTATCTCTCTCCACAGGACAGGAGATCAAACAGACTGTGTGAAATATAGAGCAGCAATAATTAGCAGCTGTTACAGCATCAAACCTCTCTATCTGTACCTCTCATTCTCTGACATGCACACACCCTACTGCTCTGTTCTTCTCCAAGAGTTTAATTTAGAGTCACTCAGATGTGCTGCAACTTTGCAGTCCTCCAAAACTGATAATAAGGTAGGAAATACAAAATAAACTTTTCTCCCTATCTCCTCTGGCGTATAAACAAATCCAAAAACTGTCAGTCTAAAGGAAAAATGCATAAAACATTTACATATGATAAAAGAAAGTTGAGAAGCAGTTTATAATATTTGAAGAACAGATATACTTTCTATAACCCAATAACACAGAGGACCCGGGATCTACACTTTATTACAACATAAAATCTTAAGTCTTTCTCTCTCTCACACACACAGACATGCTGAGCCTTTCACACAGCGGTCATGTGGAAATTAGTAATCACAATATCGCTGTACTTTCTGTCAGTGACTGATTAAACCATTACCTAAGCCCTGAGACTTGCCCCCCCCTGGTGTGTGCATGTTTTGCTGCTGCATGTGTGCCCACAGGAGAGTGAGCTGATTTATGATCGAGAGGAAGCAGTTTCCTCAGTCAATCCGCTTCTGAGAACTAATGAGGAATAAAAACTGAAGCTGGCACTCAGTCAAATGCATCGGCAGTCCCAGAGAGCTCAGTGCTCCGACTAGATCTCTTTTATTGGCACCACATTTGATTGTTAGGTTGCAGGTTGGCTATAGATTGCACTGAATGATCCATTGATCCAAAATTGCAATGTTGCATAAATGAGCCACTTTTCCGTCTCTTGCTCCCTTCATTTTTCTTTCCTTTTTTTGGTCTGCCTCCTTCCCTTCTATTTGATTCAGCCAAGGCAGGAGCCGCATTCAGCTTCCGTAGGTGTTCTACAACTGTGGAGAAACAAAAGATATTATACTTTATCCCCTAAATGCCACTCATTCAGAGGCCAGTTGTATGATTACTATTGCACAGCAGGCTGTGAAAACATGAAGCATGTCACTGTGTTATTATCAAAAGAAAAAAAAACTCCATATGTTTTCTTTCATAATAAAATTCCTTGAAATGTAATCAAGTCATGAGAGTTTGATAAAGAACCTTACAATTCCAATCTGCCTTTTTACTTCATCTGCGGCTCAAGATGTTACATTTACAGCAGGAGAATTAAGCTGCTAGTTTGAGGTCAAAACAGGCTGATGACCTTATAGCATCCTGCATTTCCTCCAAGTTTGATGCATCACCTTTACTTTTCAGAGCTTTTGAACTCCTCTAAAACTACAGTTCAAAGAGTAATCTGTCACCACCGATGCGTCAAGAGACTCTGCTCTCGCTACAGGTGCAATATATGGAGAGGTAATTGGATTCAGGCTGTTTAGAGTTTTTACATCAAAACGACGTATCACTGTGAAAAATTCTGAGCCAGAAAAAGCACCTTTATTCAACAGAACACAACCTCGCTCTTTGTTTTGTTCTCCTCACCTACTGTTTGCTTTGCTCTGTTGTCAAGGCAAGACCTGCTTGTGTAGGACTTGTTATTGTGTAGAAATAACTACATGAATTCCAGCCGACAATGGATTTAAGGATTATAGGAGGTAGTGGGCTCGTGATATTCTTAAACTCGGCGCAGACCTCCAAGGACATGACACTGTCAGCACATTGCTTACACTCGTCTGAACACACATGGAGGTATAATAGGGTAGAATTTAGGGGGCTGTAATAGTGAGATGTGATGCTCAGTTGTAAGACAGCATGGCTAATTCCCTGGTTATGTTATCTCTGAGAGACAGATGTTCCCACCAAAGATTACTATGTGTGCACACACAAAGCAAAAACAGCACACATGCAAACTGGGAGCATGCAGAGACAACGTGAGCACATTCAGTCCTGAGTCAACGGCAACGGCAGGATCACATAAAATAACATTATTGTAAAAAAAAAAACCACAGATCAATGATGAAGATTACTTCTCTGAGAGTTATTTCATGAGATGTGATGATGAGTTTCTGCTAAATAAGATTAAAGGAAAAAAAGTTTTAAAGAAAGTTTCATTAAGCATGAACTTTAATTAAAATCAAACAAGTCATGTAATGACGACCCATGACCATCTGATGACGGAGACAAAAAGAGTCAGTCTAGGAATAATTGTATCCTCTTGATCATATTAAGCCACACAATGTGGTATTAACCACTTGTGCCAATCAATCAAGCTTCCCAAGTCAGACACTCTGAATCCAGTGGAAATCCAATTTATACTGGAAATAAATTCACAGCAGAGGATAATGATCAATGGATTCATGGCTTCTCAGAATGGCAGTCAAGAAACCCTTTGGGTTTGATTGCCATCATCCCAATTATGCTGACAATTCAGTTTGAATGCATGGCCAAAGTTTAAAAAACACCATGTAGATGGGCGGCACAGTTCCTGTCAGTGGGTCACGGAGCTCCATTTTAACTCGGTCTTCCATGCTCTGCTTGTTTCAAATTATGTCATATTTCCAGGCCCATGCCTAGTACCATAGACTGTTCATTTACCTCTTTAGCATCTGAGCAGTGTCCATGATTCACAAACCCCCCCAAACAGCATCTTTGAGAGGTTAAACAAATTGCCTGCACACCTTGAAGTAATTGTGAGTGTTTAAGCATGACTTCAAGGAGTCAATTTACACAAATGAACATGCGTATGTATGAATAAACATTAGCGCTGCCTCTCGAAATCCTTTCTCCTCCAAGCGCTGATCTCCCTCCTCCTATTTCTATTTAACTGGTTTCAGCTTAAAGACTCCAAATTCTGATGATTTCCCCCCTTAATCCCTTCAGAGAAGAACCCCACTTAGCTCCCTAGTTAAGTCAAGTGAACGCACATACGTCAGCACAGGATAAATGGTGCACACACAGCTTGTAAAGTTAAGTTACATCTGACTGGACACTAGTGATTGCTGTGTTGATGCGTGTGCACGCTAACTGATTGTTTGTGGGACTGCATTTTGATGATTAAGACCCAATAAGGATGTTGTTATGACAACACATGCATTTTTAAGCTGTTAATCCAGGATTATTTCCCCCTCCCCTCATCTCATTACTGTCGATTATTTAAAAAAAACACATACAGGCACACACGCTCACTAATTATTGGTTGGTTTCCCTGGAGACTGAGCACATGTTGCTTAGGTCTATAATCACAGTCTGACACAGCCTATAGGTAAAAAAAGACAAATTTGTTTAATACATGGCATTCAGGGCTTTGAGTTTACATAAAGTGTTACTTTTTTTTCTATTTTGTAAATTCCAACCATTTGAAATCCTTATAACCAAGTAGAAATACAATAACACAAGTTCTGCAGTCTTTTTTTCCCACCAGAAAGCCATTTTGGCCTTTTACAGAGCGATTTCCAACCAGACTGGGAGAGAAGGCGAGAAAACAGCGAGTGTCCTTTACCAGTGATTGAATGTGTGTCCTTGTGTAGAAACTGCACTCTCCCCCCTCTCAGCAAGTGAAAATATCCCTGCAGTGCTGAAGCTGATGTACAGGTGAGACAATGGCCAAGGATTTTGAGATCACCCGAGGCTTTGTGTCCACCATGGTCCACTCACACTAGGTCAGCTCAGAATAACCAGATAAGGCTGACCGCTAACGTTCACTCACCCCTGGAGTCATTAATCACACAGCAATGCACATGAACCACATAGACACATGTCATAATACACACACGTAAACATAAAACACTAAGCATGCTAGAGCCCACTTTAATTAGAAAAGGCAAATGCTAGATGACAGAATGGCTCCAGGTAGTCATTCCTCAAGGCCTGTGCTGGTTCATTACCATAAACTAAAAATCTCAGACATGAATATATCTGAGCAAAGCCTTGTCTACAAATAACTAAAACTCTTACCACATTTGCACGGTATTGTGCAGCACACACACATCCGTGTCTATAACTTTTTCTCTGGAGCTGTATTCTATGCTCCTTAAATACAAACATTCCCAATCAGATCGCAGGATCTGAACCTGCGTGTCCCCTAACAAGCCTCTCAGCTTGCAGCTGGGTCACTATCTGCTGCAGGATCTCAGATAACGCTTCTGTGTACTGGTTATGAAATTCTTCAAAGCGGCCGTGTGGCAGCGGATGCCCGTGATGTGTTGTGCTCGCTAACAGCAATATTGTGCACTGACAAACACTCATCTGAATGATTTTATTACAGCACATGCACCACATCATGCAACCTCTCCTGCTAAAGGCGTTTAGAGACAAATCATGCACCAAAATTCAAAGTCATTCCACTAAATGTTAACAGTAAAATGCTTATATAGTGTATTCAATGGTTGGTAATCTTTCACTGAGGTTTCATTTTCAAAGTCTTTAAACAAGTCAGACCTGACAAAGATGCAGAAACTCTGATTTAAATTAACTCTTTAGATTGTTGTAATTCTCTACAAAGGATAACCTGAAAGTCAAAGGTTTACCTAAAACAAAGGAAATAGATCGCTTCCACCCAGAGCTCCAGATGCTCTTCTGCCTACATCTTATAGAACTGACTTTAAAGCCCTTTTACTCGTCTATGAAGCTTTAAATGACCTCACCTCTCCCTTTATCAGACATTCAATCCTTTCCCAGTCAGCCAGATCAGCCCAGTTCCTCCGTTGTTTTTCTTTTACACATACGTTGTGTGTGTCATTAGTAAGACTATGAGTACCTTTAGTTTGATGTTTCTAACCTGTGGAACATCCTCTGCCTCATGGTGTAAACACAGGAAACTCAATTTTTTTTAAAAGAAATTACAAACAAATCTTTTTAATGAGGCTTTTTAAATCGGAGCGATATGATAGCTTGTTGCCATAGTTTCAGTTTTCAACTTATTTTTTAAATCCCTAATGTTTATTGTATTTTATTGGTTTTTTTCCTATTGATTTCTCTTCATTTTCAAAACAACACTGCTTTATTATTGTTTTTATTATCATCTTTTCTTTTCATGACGGGAACTTGGAGACTAATAAACTTCAGATGGGACAAATTACATTTTTAAATGTAAATTCTATCATGTTAACATAAAAGAGCTGATCATACACATAGAATATCCTAAGATGCTAATTATACTAGGATGGTTGAAGTCAATTTAACCAAAATAGAAGACAGAGACATTGTTTTAAAACTTGTTTTTCATGGTTTTAATGATTTGAAGATATGAAGATCTGTGATTTTTGTAGTGGCTTGAAAACTTTTCAGCTTAATCTATCTTCCCTGAACCAGTACACAGTATAAAAAAGAATGCATTCTTTTTCCACAAATGACAGCAATTTATAGCAGGCCACCTGTCACATGCACAAACTCTTTTCACCTTGCAGCTAAGAGGTGAAAAAATACAAAGGAGAGCTGACAGTGTCTCGCGGTTATGCAATGCCATAACACTTGCCCATACTTTTATGACAATAACAGCATTGGGCTGTTAAAAGGCTAAAAATTGGAAACTAGTTTAAAAAAACTTAGTTGCCCAATTCTCCTTTCAGGGAGGCTTTATAAGTCACTTTGAACAGCCTAGCAGAGAACGAGAGATGCACTCTGCATAACTTAATGTCAGCCTCTCTCCGTTGTCTTGTGTTATTGAATCAAGTGAGTTACAACAAAAGAAAAAAAAAAATAAGCTGGGGCATAAAGTGAATAACATAAACATGAAAGCATTTAACATATCTGATGGCTTTCAGAAGTATGTAACAACAGCACTGAGTGTTTAGTGGGCAGTTTCCCTTATAAAGTCTGACAGGAGAAAACGGTGCTGTTACTCCTGCAATTGAACAGAGGAAGAGTTGAAGTAATTAACTTGCCTGCTTGATGTTTTTTTGTTTGCATTTGTGTGTGTGTCGTGCATATCTGCTTGTAGAAACGGAGTGTGGGTGTGCAGAAGAGGTGAAAGCATTAAAAGACATTTTGCTGTCGCTGCTGGTGAGAATTAAAGCTTTAAAATTCATCTCTTTCATCGACATCTGTCGAGATTGAGGGAAACATTACTCAAGTATGCACTCGTTTCACCAAAACCATTTAATGACTTGACTGGAAAAAGAATAAGCCGACTGCAGCTTTTCATGCCACTCTGTCCATATCAATGTAATCTTTGATGAGCAGGTAAGAGAGGGAAACAGTTAAAAAGGCACTTTTAGAGCGCACACAAGAACTACAGGGAAGCTGGATGGTGGAAAGTGATATCACAAGGTGATGGGGTCAGTGCTCCATGGGGGCGTCGGCATCATCGTTCTCTTCCTCATCACTACAAGGTTCATAGTCATCATCCAGGGCTGGGTCTCCCTCCTCTGCCTCCATCTCTCCTCCCAATTCACCAAGCAGCTGCTCCACATGCTCCAACATCGGCTGGTCATCACATCGCAGCTTATTGTGCAGCTGGTGAACACACACACACACACACACACACAAAGACAAAAGCAGATGATTCATTTAATCAACCGGGTAGAGAGCTATGAGGAAAATACTTTGTACTCAAAATTTCAAGGAAGTTTTACAGCAGAACCGTGGGTTTCATAATATTAAAACATTTTTATTTACGATTGCAATTATAATATGACTTGTGATATCTATAAAAAAAAGTGCTTCAGTTTCTGGTATTAAGTTCAGGTGTGTTATCAAGGGCTGCATTCCACTTCTGCACCTGGGCATGCTGGTTTGTTGTAGATACTGTATACAGTAGGGGTATTTCTGTTCTCTTAGCTGACCTGGTGAACTAGACGCTTTCTTCTTGGCTGCCTTTGTCAACCTCAGACAACTTCCTCTTTTGCCTACTCTCTGTACAAGTTAGTGAAACCAAAGCAGCTGTTGACATTTGGAGCAGATCATCTGAATACAAAAGGAGACAGCTGGAATCAAGGAAATAAGAAGTTACCCGATCATGTTACCGTCTGCATAAAACTGCTTTGTACAGGTTTGTTTTTCTGTTAAAGCACTCTGTCCAAGTATTGCTATTTCCAGTACATAGAACATGCACAAAAGCAGCACCTCCTTCAGGTGCAACGCCTCCCTCGCTGATATTCCGGTACTTGTTTTATTTCAATGGAAAATGTCTTAGTTTGTTCATGGGTCTTTTTATTTACTCATTTATTTATGCATTCATTAACTGTGCATTTAACACAAGCTGAAAATAGTTCTCTAATTTAAGTTTAACTGTTTTAATCAGATCATTTATAACACTTGTGCTTTGGTGGGCAAGATTAATCAAAAAAATTTAAGGAAATGAGTTTTAAAATGATCAAAAAAATCTAAATAAACAAAATCATTTTACATCTACGCATGAGAACAAGTTCGCTGTTAGTTAACAAAAATGTAACATTTCTCTTCATTCTCTTTCTAAACGTGCGGGTGGTGTGTTCCAAATCTTTACACTTTTCATGAAAAAAGTTGACTGAGCAAAAGCTGCTTTAGAAAACATGACTTTACCATTGTCACATGAAGCTGCTGCACTAAACCTGCAGTGATTCTGAAATTCACACGAAAGGTGGAAGAGCAAGTCGACCTAAACATTATAAAATGGTGATAACAGCAAATGATGGGACCTCATTTGCGTTTATTTTTTAATTTTTTATCAAGGATTGTTAATCCTCACTTGTAAAAGGTCTTGATGGATCCAACTGTAGAATAAATGGCCTGAGATCAGATACTGGAATAATTTAACTTTCTGTGACTGTGATATTAAAACTGATCTATCTTCAATATATTGTGCAGCTTAGCTGAGATTGAAAAAGAGCAAAATTGTCCTGTTTAAGCAGTGGTGAGAAAACTTTTCAACAAAGATTCTTTTGTCGTGTCACTGGAGTTAATGATGCATAGCTGCACCATCCATAAGCAGCAGCAAGGAGTTGAGAGAAGCGCGCAAGCAGCCCCGAGGTTTTAAGTCTCCGAGTGCTGGTTAGACCGCCTGAAAAATCCACCAGTATCTGCATTCTGTCAGCGAGGCAGTCGAGGCTCACAAAATGCTGGTAAACACTTTTTGTCTTTCATTTGGCAAATCAGCACATTCGATGCACAGTTTAGCTGCACAGGAGACAAAAAAAAAAAAAAAAAAAGACCATTTATCTTCCTCTTGCTGTTACGACAAGTATACACACAGAGAAATGCATCCTAAAGCACATATGGCTCTGTGGTGTTCACGTGCACGTGCACACAGACGTAATCAGAGTTATCACAGTGAAATATGCTGTGAAAGAGCGAGATAAAAAACGGTGCTGCTCTCAAAGCTGCCAGCAGATTTATCTCTGTAAAATACCCTGCTTGTGTGTAATTACTGAACTGAAAGTGGAGCTGGGTGATAAAACCACTCGTGCAACCACTAAGGACAGGAAGCATAACACTGTGTTTCTGTGTGCGTGTAAAATATCCAGTAAAGGGTGGGGATGCAGCAATTTAAATTTAAGCATCTCTTTCTAGAAACAAGAGAAAAAGTCGGTGGGTGGGTTTATGTGATGTAGGCAACATTACTTTATTTAGTCTTGCAAATGCATACAGTTAACACACAGCTGCTTGAGCTCCTGAACAATAAGCAACCAAGTGCCATCATTCTTACTCAATGTAACGAGGCCAGTGGAGACACAGAGTGACTGCTTTGCCCCAGGACCAGTCTCCAAGCAACAGCAGGTCCTGACAGGAGACACGCAGTCCCATGGGAACTCATTTGGAGTGTTAGAATGTGCAGTGTGTATCTATGTGTATATTTAAGTGGATGCTGTCTCTGCAGGTTGGAGCTCCAGGGAGGTAGAGCGTGACCCAGGTCCAAGCACAAGGTCGGATACCTGGGGAGAGTTGACCCTTTCAGACTCTTTAAAAGCACCACAGATGCACATACACACACATCCACACAAAACACTGTGATTTTCATTACAACAGTGTCACTCTAAAATGCCCAGAGATGTGTATCCGTATCAAACAGCGAGAAAAAGTTAGGAGTGCTTCACAATGGGCTTGGCTCAGCACCCAGAATAGTTGCAGCGAACAGCTTCAGGTGAAAAGTAGAGAATGACTTTCACGTGAGCTGCATTACAAAAATAACAAAACGCATGCAGGGAATGCCTGAAAACAAAGCTCCATGTTCTAAAATACTGAATGCTACTTGGAAATCGTATATGTAGGTGGTGATATTTACTAAAAATCAATAGCACATTGTGTCTGCTGGACAGGATGTGATTATTCATTGCAATACTTTTAGAAAGCAAAACAAACAAAAGCTATTCTTTACACATTCTGCAAAGAACGCTGCTGAGATCAGCATCGCTGTTGCAAAGAAAAAAAACAAAAAAACACAAGAATTTCTCATTTACAACAGCCTGTTTTTTCTCCTCACTTTCACGGCCCAGAGAGCTGCCTAGAGAGGGAGGGAGAGCGTGTGTGATCGTATAACTTTTTCATGGTCCACTTTGCTCCATTTTCGAGCCCTGAGTCACAGCCCAAAGAACACTTGACCACAGCTATAACAGCTCACACTTGCACACATTTTACACACTTACACACAGGTACCACTTGGACACATCTGCTCTAAATGTCTACTTTCTAATCTTTTTTAGGCATGGTGGCATTGCTCTGAGAATGGTAATGTTGGTCCATCCAGCCAACTCTCCTAAAAAATACACCATTTCCACATTAACTGAAGGGATAGTCAGAAATTTTAGTGCAGACATCTTGGAAGTCTCAGGTAGATAAATCAAAATTATGTGATACTCTGGTAGAGATAAATTTTCACACAATCAATGAAATATCTCATGATGTACCGGCCTGACTGTTACACAATTCTGACTCTGTATAAGCAATTTTTATATGTGAACACCAGAGAATCAAGTCCAGGTTTTGTCCACGGTTACTAGTAAATACAAGTAAATTCAACTGGAAATAGCCTACTTCAGAGTGGTACACAGGTAGAGTCCACATAGGGTCAAACGTACTTATTCTATATGATGTACTGTATGTCTTTGTGTTGATAAGTAAACAACATACACTGCCTGGCCCAAAAAAACCAGTCCTACCAAAACAAAAAAAAAAAAAAAGGTCGTGCACGCTAATATTTCGTTGGACCGCCTATAGCTTTGATTATGGCATAAATTCGCTGTGGCATCATTTCTATAGGTTTCTGCAATGTCACTACATTTATCTCCATCCAGTGTTGCATTAATTTTTCACCATGATCTTGCATTGATGATGGTAGAGTCTGACCTCTGTGCACAGCCTTCTCCAGCACATCCCAAAGATTCTCAATGGGGTTCAGGTCTGGACTCTGTGGTGGCCAATCCATGTGTGAAAATGATGTCGCATGCTCCATGCTCTTTCACAATTTGAGCCTGATGAATTCTGGCATTGTCACCTTGGAATATGCCCATGCCATCAGGAAAGAAAAAAATCCATTGATGGAATAACCTGGTCATTCGATATATTTGGGTAGTCAGCTGACTTTATTCTTTGAGCACATACTGTTGCTGAACTTAGACCTGACCAACTGCAGCAACCCCAGATTATAACACTGCCCCCACAGGCTTGTACAATAGGCACTAGGCATGATGCTGCATCACTAAAGCCCCATTTCCACCAGCGGGTTGGGTCCGATTGGGCCAGATCAGGCCACGTTTTTTTTGCGTCTCCACAGTTAAAAAGTTAGTTATATCGGACCAGTCCTACTTTTTCCCCTCCATAGGGGTACTGATCTAACCAATCCAGAGTCAAGAGGGGGAGCTTAACACACTGCAATCTGTTGACTGGCAGAAAAAAATACATCCCGCATGACCTGGCATAAAAACAAAGCGGGGATGACCCCTTTGTTTCTGTCACATGTGGTGCTTTGGTTAAAAAGCATTGCACTGATGATGTTACGTGATCACGTAGCAGCGCTATCTGGTTAATACTCCACCTCCAGGGTAAGGGTACAGCCTGCTGTGGGGATGCAACATGAAATCAACATATCCATACCAAAACCCGCCAATGTGATGGCATTGGACAGTTCTTACCAAATTTTAGTAGTTTCTGCAATCTCCTTAGATGTTTTCTCTGCTTGATGCATGCCAATGATTTGACCCTTCTCAAACAGACTAGCATCTTTTCCATGATCATGGGATGTGTCTTTCGACATGGTTGTTTAGGAAATGAGAGGCAACTCATGGCACCAGTTGGGATTAAATAACTTGTTACCAGCTGAAATATAATCGCCCATGCAGTAATTATCCAATAGGAGGCTCGTACCTATTTGCTTAGTTCAATCCAGGTCGCGACTTTTTTTGGCCAGGCAGTGTATGTGCAGAAGCAAAACTGACAAGTACAAAGCGACATACAAGTTAACAGAGAGAAGTGCAAAGCAGTGATTCTTATCTGCACACATGCAGTCACTTGTAAATTCACAACAGTATGGCTGCTGTACTTGCACGTTTCCAGACTCAAACCTTGTGAGCTTGTTGGGGGAAGTCTGCAGGATGTCTGTTATATCAGAAAGAGATTTACATTCTCACATGCAGCCTGTGTCAAAACATAACTTTACTTGTGACCAAATAAATGCAAAACCAACGACATTTCTATCACACTCAGCTCATTAGTGTTATCACTTTTTATTAGTATTTTAATCAAAGGACTGTTGTGCCAAACAAAGTTGCAAACATGGACCTTTACTTTATTCTTGTTAATGCTCCTGTCATGCTGCAGAGTCAAATGTCATCGAAATTAAAAACAATCTTCCCCAAAAATAAAAATAAAATAAAAAAAAAAACACTGAATGGAAACAGTGTAACAGCAGTCTATGCTGATTCCTTTGTTTGGAAAAAAATGTCCAACAGTTTGCTGTGATACTAGTTGTAAAGCAGTGCTC
Source organism: Atherinomorus stipes (assembly GCA_023101725.1). Classification (NCBI taxonomy): domain Eukaryota; kingdom Metazoa; phylum Chordata; class Actinopteri; order Atheriniformes; family Atherinidae; genus Atherinomorus; species Atherinomorus stipes. Next base: position 1,139,270 of record JALJCO010011978.1, on the reverse strand, counting down.
ACTTGGGAAACCTAAAAACAGGAGGAAAAAAAAAACCTTTAATTTAAAATTCATCTGTAAGCTCCATGTTTCCAGACATTTAGTGGCACGCTGTTGCATAAATCCAGATGACAGAACTTATAGAGAAGGAAATTTTACAGAAAAGAGCCAGAAAATTGAATTCATGGTACTGACAGCAACAGAGGTGAACAGGCCCATGAAGTTTAATATAAAGCTAAATTCTATTCAGTTGAGGCCTCATACTAGTTATGGTCATTATACTGCACCCTGAAGGCATTTTATTCTTGCCTCAGAGTTGGATGGGTCTAAGTACAAAGCCAGGTAAGAAAGAAAATATAATGAGTACTAATTAACGACCCAAAATGATACCATTATACATGAGACCTGAAATATGTCATTCTTCCAGTCGTTGGATGCATGTATAATATAAAATGTCTGAATTATCTAAATTATAGTCCTGTATGAAGACAAAGATGCAATAATGCACACTACTGTGCCCATTATGCACAAATACACCCTTCTCCGTTCATTTCTTGGCAGAAACCCTTTTCTACAACTCACACTGCTGATAAAAGACGGGCTGATTATGCGTAAAAGCCTAATCATTCCATCATTGTTCACCTTCGTCTTCACACCTATGCTTAACTTCCACTTTCATTTCACCTTTTCTTTTATTTCTTTAGCTAATCTCATTATCTTCCCAGCTCCTGAACATTTTCTCTCTGCAGTTATTTTGTGCTTTTTTTTCCCCTTGCACTCGTACATTCTCGCTAGATGACCTTCCTGTCAAGGAGATAGATACGTCTTCTTACTCTCATCTATATGCTTGCATGTTTGCAAGTGCACACACATGCAAGTGCACAAACTCGTCTTCCATTTTGGCAGAATAGTGCCAAAATCATGACGACCTATCTAGTTTTCTGTGTCCTCAATCCCATTTTCAGAACACTCAGAGACCCTCTACAGTAGATCTCTTCATTAAGTAAGAGGACAAAAAAGAAACGGTGTCAGCACGCACGTTTGGTTTTAACTTCCTACTGCATCCTGCTGTCATACAGACATTAACACGCTTCTTCACTGGCAAAGGTGTAACAATGGCTGAGATTAGAGATTCTGGAGTGTGAACGGGCCATGTCGCTGGCAGTCTCAAGGGAGCTGACAGCACTCTCACACACGCGCACAACTTAACACCAGAGTCCTCCAGTCACATCGTTGTGAGGAAAAGACATTAAAATTACATGACTAGCTCACCATGGACCAACGCTACCCACAATCCATGCTCGTGGGATACCCTTTCAGCCACTTCAAATAGTAAAGCTTTTGACCTCCCTTTGCCCTAGCTGCCTTGCTACACACTCTCTCTCTAACACACACACACACACACACCTAACATTGTCCTCTCTACATACACTGGAGATCCCTCCTCAAATTGTGCCCTATCTGGCTGAGACTCAAATTCCATTTCACGTCCGGTTTACTATTGATTTTACCATCGCCAGTATTCACAGGCTACACCCCCTGCACCTACACACACACACGCCCACCCTGCATCCAATTTGTTCTCTTGTTCGCCCCCTTTCTTTCATTCTCCAACTGGTCCTTTTGGTCATCTCTTCCTCTTCTTTTTGTACTCTCAAACCATCTCCTTTTGAGAGGATCCAGGCTGAATGTGGCGTTCAGTCAGACAAAATTTATATTCACAACATTTTCTTTAAAAAAAAAAAAAAAAATCAATAAATGATTGGAAATGCAAGTTGGTGCAGAGCGCACACACATTATTATTAAGTGGGATCTACATAAGGTGCACCTACGCTTCCCAGCATGCCATCTCTCACTGTCTCACACTACACAAACACACACACACTTGCCAGCATCATAAAGTATGCAGAGAAGTGGACCGGTACCAAAACAAGCCGTTGGGCTTTGGGGCCTCATTTCCATGTTGGAGCCCATTTTAACTTGCAGACTGACTCATCGTTAATAATTAAAGCTCACATTGATGCTCAGAAACAAAGCGGGGATACAAACAAGGGGAAATCTAAAACCTCACAAAGGACAGATAAACACACACATATGGGGATGGAAAGCTGTGGAAATAAGTACAATCAGCGATGCTTCAACGTGTTCCACCTCACCTCTCAAGGTCTTTGTGCCTTTACCTTTCACATAATTCTGCACCTGTTGCCTCATTCACTCAACAAAGAATCTGCTCTACTGTTTACTTGTCATGCTCTGATGCTTTGCCCAATTCTTTCACCAGTCTTTCACGTTTTATTTCTTTCTCTTCAAGCAAAATGGTTAGGTGCTTAATTCACTCTAATCCTCAATGCATGTTTTTCTTTTTTACCTTGTTAATTTTTTTTTCTTTATTCACTTTCACTACAAAGCCAGCACTTCAAGTCTAAATGAGTAGTGTGGCTTATTTTACTTCCTGGCATTTCCAAGCCCACCTTGCTTCCGTCTTAGTTGAGGATGTGCCCAGTGGATGCTGGTTAGACTGTCCTGTCAATAACCTGCTGGCCAGAGACGGGTGTCAATATACTGCCACAAAGCTGCTTCTTTTCATCTCTACAAGAACATGATGGGGTGGCAGTGGAGGAGGGAGGTTGTGTTCTGGGTGGGGAGGTGAAAAGGAGAGGAAAATAGAAAAAAAGGGGGGTTGGCCCGCCATCCTTCAGTCTGTGCTGTCTGATTTACAAGCCTATTGGATTTTAGACTAAAATGAATCACTGCTCCATGGAGGCATTACTCTCTGACAGAATGACAGAATGAATGAGACACATCACCTAGAGTGTGTGTGTCGGGGTATGGGTGCCTGCGTGCGTGCGTGTGTGTGTGTGTGTGTGTGTGTGTGTGTGTGTGTGTGGGTGAATGTGTGTTTTTGAGAGAAAGATCAGGGAGGAATGGGGAAAGAGAGTCAAACATCTTTGAGATTATACATCGGCATTTCTGGGGGCAACAATGAAATTTAGTAAGAATCCACTCGTGTTCCCAGCACTGTCTGCACTCTGCAAGAACCAGCTCTTAGGAAACTTAGCTTTTAGTATACTGAATGTAACCACATGCACCCACTAGTGCACATATTACTGGGAAAGGCTGCCAGGATACTATGAAACCTTTCCAATTTATATGAAAGCGCAATACCCTAATTTTATCTGCAGACAGTAAGCAGGTTTTATTGAGTAAACATACACAGGCATTGCAAAGGAAATTTACTTTTATCCGTTTACTTTGTATAGCATAAGTATATCTTTAAATTATTGATAATAGTGAATATAAATGAAATTTGCATCTCTGGCTAAAGTACTAATTCTATTCAATAATGCAACCAATTAAAAAATATTGTAACATACACTAATCAGCTCCCTCAGACCAACTTCTGTCTTGTTTTGCTTAATAGCTCTTAAAAGGGGGACTGTTTAGTGCAAATGTAAAAAGCCGTAGTTAGTTTCCCAAGGAGTCAAGCTGACTATATCCAGGTGTCGGTTGTCTGTCAGGGTTGTTCAGATAAGATATGTCAGTGACTCAGCATCAGCGTACAAGAGTAATCAGTGAAAGCTGCCTAGACAGAGAAATCAAGGGAATGCACGTCTAATGGACCGAGTGTTTAGAAGTGCATCGTGAAGCGAGAAGAACCTTTGGAATTGGACTGACATCTAACTGAACTAATGTAGTCTGTTCATCTTTAAGCATCCTCCATCGAGTTTCTGTCAGGAAACACTTCTGCTTTTTAAAACATTCCCTGGGTCTCCTGAGTCTCTTTGGCAGGAGTTGATTCCAAACATAAACACGCTGCTCTATGTTTTTAAATTCTCACAAACCTCTAAATTATTTGGACTGATGTGATTTAAGACAAACTCGTAAAATCTAAGGAGATGGAACCATAAAACATTTGAAATTTTTATGCAATTAAATGTTTAGCTTGAAACTATAAAATAAAGGAACCATGCTAACTAGGAAAGTAGTGGAGAAACAAGTGCTATGGTTTCACTCATTTTAACTTGTGGTTGAGCTGAATGGAAATGCTTTAGCAAATTACACATAACACAAACCTGTCCAAAGGCAACTCCCTTTCCACTGCTGGTTCTGCACCATAACTGCATAAATCATCTGATTTTATCTTTAGTATAAAAAAGGCCATTGTTAAAATCAAGTTTTTGATCTTGGAAACGTGAATGTATTGTGTTTACTAACAAAAAGACAAACCATAGGGAAGACTAGCAACTATGATGTTGCTTGATGGGGTCAAGAAGTTTATCTCCCCCCCCCTCCGACATGTTGAAGAATTCTAGATATGCCCTTCAATCCTGAAGAGGAGCCCTTTCCACTTTTCTTCTTTAGGATGTCCACTACAGTTGTTTTTGTTCCCCCCCCTTGAGGTTTCTTTTTAGGCAGGACAGCTTATTCTACTAAATCTACTAAATCACAGCCATATAACCTGAACCACCACTGGCAGCACAGTTCATTAGCTTTAGTTATGTTAATAATATGATGTTCATTTGGGTTTTTTATAGATTCACATTCATATGTTATGGGGTAAAATTAAAGTTGCAATAGAAAGCTTTCCAACAAGTGTAGATCCACCAAAATAGAACCCTCGTCATGCTCTAAAACATCCTAAGTTACAAATCAGATACTAAAGACAACAATAAAAAAGTGAAACAGCAAACCAGACTTAATTTGGAAAGGCCTGAAAATTTAAATAAGTGGAGCAGATGAGAGGTGGACATAATCTACACAGATCCCTAAATACTAGCTGAAACACAGGTGTATAATTAAAAGGCACAAGTAGATTATTTTATCAAAGAAAACTTCTAAAAATGCAAAAGAAATCAAGTCTTATTTAGTTCTTACAAGTAGAAACAGGAATAAAAAAAACTAGGATATCTGAAGTTATCTTGATGCATATTACCTTCTTAGCATTGGTTAAATATGATCTTGCTGCCTCCTGCAGTGCCCTCCACTCCTCCTTCTCCTCCTCTGTCACTTCTCTTCCCTCTCTTTCTTGCTGCTCTTTGGCCTTTTCCCACTGGAGGTAACACACCCAGCCGGACAGATACCACACCTGGCAGACACAGAGAAAGGAAGTGGGTTGAGGTGAAATGAGGTGCAAAGAGAGAGTACTCTTTGTTGCACTAAGTGTTCTGTGACAAGAAAAACACATCTGTGACTCCCAGAGTACACAATATCACATGTTTGTCTTTGGCAAAAAAAAAAAAAAAAGGGGTGTAATCACACACACACAGCCGCTCAGACAAAACTCAACCGGATCCAATGCTGATCTCTACTGTGCTTATTTACAAATTTATAGTGCACTATTTGTTTTTTTCCATTCACTCATTTTTAGTACTTATGCAGAAAAAAAAAAGTTAAATATGCAATTACTAAGCTGAAACAAGGTATAACATACTGTTAAAAACAAAGAATAAATTTCCCCAAGCAAATAACTTCTTTGCATTTTAAATAATATTCTCAGTCTCTGTGTTGTGGAAAATATTAGACTTCCATTTAAATTAAAGGAAGGTTTTAATGTTGCTCATCCATTGCTAATTTGTGTCTTCTAAACAAATTAGAAAAGTTGTACCTCTTAGGATTTCTTGAGTGCTTTTCTGCCTTTTAAATAAATTATGGGGGAGAGGTATTGCTACTTTAAACATGTAATCAAAGCGATACCTTCAGCTATAAGAGTCCTCAAACAGAAAATATGTACTTGTCATGAAGTAAATATACTTTGTCAGAGACATCTGGAGGGGATGTAACACCATATTCCTAGACTGTAAATTCAATTAGAAAAATAGTCTCTTATCACGATTCATTTATGCTCATCTGACAGAGCTAAAATTGAGCTGTATGCTGCAACAAAATAGCACAACGTTGTGGTTGACTCACATGTCAGGTTTGACTGACTTATTTTGACAAATGCCAGTCACCCTTGCCTCCTCTCTCCCCAGGTATGCCCTCACCTCCTACATACAAGTCTCTGGCAAGAGTGACAAAGACACAAAAAGAGGAGCTAAGGGGAGGAAACAATGGTGTAAACTGGGAAATCAGATGTTAGAAAGGAAAATCAAGGGGCCTTGTCACAGTCTTTTCAAAGAGAAGACATTCAAAGAAATCGGATCTTCAAAACATGGTTGCAGAAAAGCATCGCAGACGTCTGACAAAAATTATGATGCTCACCAGGTTGGAATAATACTGTCTTTAAGAGAGTCTTTTAAACTGTTTACAAATAGAGGAAATTCAAGGACACAGTTTGTGTCCCTGGAGTAGTCAGACAGCAAATGCCACTCCAACAACTACCATGTATAAGTCTGTGAGGTCACAGAAGCATACAGTCACTTCTAAGCTACTAGACAAATCTTTTTCATTCATAACAAGGTTGTTTTTTTAAGCATTATACATTTGAAAAGATTAGCTTTAATTATCTTCTGCTGGAAACATATTCTTACATCTTAATCAAGACAGCACTGCTGAGTTAGGTGTAAATTAGCTTTTTTCGAGAAAGTCATTTTAAAACTGACATTGCAACAAAGAAAAAAGGAAAGGCAAAAAAAATAATTTTCTTTCTAGGAGTGAAGTGCAAGAAAAATCAGCGAGCACGAAGCAGAGAAAAAGACAAAACACTAGTGCATTGCTTTGAAATAATCCAGTTGCTCCACAGGTTTAAATGGAGAGGATATTTTCTAAACTCATAATACCTATGACAAAAACACCATCAAGTTGTTTTCCTCTTTTCCATAGTCATACTTTATCCCCCTGAACTAATTGCCATCTTCCACCTCTGAAAACAATCATGTTCAACTGTCATTGAACCTGGAGATGTGTGTTCGCCTTTCATCTCAGGCCAAAGATCACCCACCCACCGTTCCTCAAGCACCAAGAAACAAATATTATCTTTATTCATTATTCATTGAGGGCAGAGGCAGTACGAACCTGCACCTCTGACAAATCAACCATTTAGCTAACCAACACATGATGGCATCCCACACTGAATTCCAAATTGTTGCTGTGCATGTTGAGTGGGAGTCTACCCCCTGCAGCCATACTTATCAGAACAGCAGCAGCATTGGATAACAGTGGCAGTGGTGCAGAACAAGCACTACGACTGATGCATTTTCTCTTAATGTAAAACATATTCAAAGTTTAGATTCAATTTTTTTCCTTCAGACATAAGAAAAATTGGATTGCAAAAAGAAAAGGGATGGGAATTTCTTTACAAATGGTTAGCTGAATAAAAAAAAAGAATTAAAATGTATGTGGTACACAGCGAAAGCATTTGCATTTAAAATAAAAACAAAAGTAAGTTAATTAAGAATGTCAGTTCTACCCTGCTACAGTCCCAGACAAAGGCAAGCATAATAAAAGAAATGCCATGTCTGTCAATCAAATGCCTGGGACTATTGTAATGTCAAAGTAATGTCGCATATTAGTTCCCAAGTGGTGGTGCTGAAGGAAAAACAAAAGCATCATGAGTCAACAGAACACCTTTGAAAAAAGATTTGCAAGCCACTCACTCAGTTGTTTGTGCAACTTTGTATTATATAAGGAAGGTTCTAACTAAGAGATGCACAAAAGCAAGTAGGCAAGAGTTTAAGACTCATCTATGAACATAAAAAAAGAAATCACAAAGAGGGGAAAAAAAAATGACTGAAATTGACAACAGTTAAATGTGTTGGTTGTACCCCTTGCAATGGTGCAGTGATGTGACCTTGAGAAACTCTGACCAATGAGAAAAGGTGACCGAATATGTGACCAACCACAGGCCTGTTCCAATTGAGCATTGCAGCTGTGCGTCCCTAAAGTGAGTTTAAAAGTTCAACCCCCTGATGACTGCTCTCAATCTGTCTGCAGAAGGGTTTGTGTAGGAGGCTGAGCTGGAGGGGAGTGGGAGAGAGAGAAAGAGAGCTCTTCTGTCTGACACTCAGTGACACACCTTCACTTATTGTGGTTCTGATGGGGGGATTTTGAGAAGAGTGGCAGCACAGTTCCCACTAAAGTGCAAAAAAAATTGCTATTCATGCCCTTTTTTGTGAAAGCAATGGCAGTCCTACATACATTTACAATTTTCGCCTGAGCACTGAGAAAAAAAAAAATATTTTAGATAAAATTTCCAAGGACACTACAAAAGAGTTTTTTTTTTTTTTTTATGTGAAACAATGCAAATGCACAAAGTAACCATGAAACCCTTATCCGATTCCTTCATTATTAATAGCCTGTAAAATTTTTGCAGCAATTAGCACTCTTGAATTTCTGCTCTGAGCCATCTAGAAACTTCCTGTAATTGTCTGTTTCCAGTTTTTGGAACTCCTCTGCCGCCCTTAAGTGTAGTTTTTTCATTGTAGCTTCTTTCTGCAGCTGCAGAAGAGACCCATTGCTAGCTATTTTAAAGGAGTGATCTCCTTTTACTAACCAATCGTATGTGAATTTGGCCCTGTTTTTGTGCCAAAAACCTTCACCTGAGACCTAGCTCTGGAGGCACATTTTGTTTGATAAGATCTTATAATTGTCTGGTTTCAATTTGATATATTCAATGGCACCATTACAAGAGGCAGCAAAGCACAGGCAGCAAGAGAAAACACAAAGATTTACTTTAGAAATGTTTTTTCTTCTTTGCTGGTTTCATTTAGTGATCTATAAAAAGAGCTCCATTTTTGCTATCCGCTGTCCAGAGAACAGTAACCCAGAAAAAAAGATTTATAAGATTTTACTAACATTAGTCTCGGATTTATGTTTCTTTCCTTGAGTTATGGTGTCCTCTTTGGCCATCACCCAATTAGCCCTACTTGGTTTAAGGTGCAGCAGATGGTACAAGCTAAAACCGCCACTCCAGACTTTTCCAGGTCAGCTTGCACATCTATGAAAACCTTGTTTTTAACAGTCAAACAAAAGCTTTAGACTTCTTTCACCTCTTCTCAGAAATCTCTTAGCTGTTAAATGATAGTGAATATTTTTTATGTCATCAGAAAGAAAGAAAAATATTGTGTGTTAACCATGTCAAAGCCAGACTTAAATTGTGTGAAATCAAAGCCCTCAAAACCAGGGTAACAAACAGAGATGATGCTAAAAGAGGTACATGAATACCCTTAGCTAGACTCAAACGAGCCTAGTTACTCTACTTATGCTTCAAAATTTTGGTTTTCTTGTAAAGGCGCTCTATTTAAGTGTAAATTAATACAGCCTAATTCCTGAAAAAGATGCTCCTATTCTCACATTTTGTTTCTTCTCTCAAAAATCCCCCTTAAACTGAGTTTGTGCAGTGAAATTAGCTAAACTTACATGTATGCACTTTACTTCCATAAAGAAAGTTTGAATCTTCAGAATACCTTGAACAATTTTTTTTTTTTTTTACAGAGATCTCTGTAATGTTGGGTGTACTTCGATAAATCAATTTCCCTCCCTTAAAGGGAAAAGGGCAGTGGTCCAAACAAAAGCCCATGCTGAACTCCAACTATAGCTTACCCAAGCTGAGTTCTGATGGTTCTACTTGTAGCCTTTGTAGTTGCCAGTTTCTTTTTCAGCATTTCTTAAAGACTCTGGTCCATTCATTCATTTATTTATTCATTTTCAGGACTGCTTGACCAGTTCAGGGTCGTGGGGGTTGCTGGAGCCTATCCCAGCAATTCAGACTCAGGTCATTTTTTTTCTTTTATGCAACAGTGTGAATAAAATGTGAAACAATCAATCAGCATCTTTTTCTACTGCAAAATAATCACTGATTTTTCAAATACTTTATTTATTGTGTGAATACAGAAAATGACGAATGACGAATGAGTCTTTCCCTTTTAAACTCACTCAGATTCATAAAAGGCTGCCAATAATTGTGTCCAACACACATTCCTAAATGTATTCAAAATTGTGCATTTCCACTTCAGGGATGCCAATAATTTGGACTGAAACTTGTTAAAAGGAAGAAATGCACCTGTTTAAAGATAATTTTAGATACAAACAGCAGAAGGAAAAAGAAAAGCACACAGGCTTCCTCCTTCAAAACTGGAGGGATGAAAGGAATGCCTACCAGTCTGTTTGCTTCAGCAGTGGCCACTTTTTAATAATATGAAGACTTTCTGCACGGAGACTGATAAAAAGAATAAAAGGATGTCTTTTAATGCTTTGGATTGACAAGTTGTAACACACACACGTACATTTTTTTAAAGCACAGTATGATCAAGAATCATGACAGACTGGAAAAAAAAAAAAACTGACATCAATAATATTTAAATTATGTATAAAACCACGACCAAGGTTTACACATATATATGTGTGTGTACTTACCGCGTATTGTGTATAATGTATATTTTTACATGTGTAACACTAACCTGTCCAGAGACTACGGGTGGTGAATAGCATTTGGCATATGACATCTTTTCTCTTGTTGACTAATGTCACTGATGCATTGTCCCTGATAGAATAAACATTAAACTTAACTTGCAGGCATATACATACATATATATAGGAAGGAAGGACCATTTTGCATGTGTGTGTGTGTGTGTGTGTGGTAGGACAGGGAGGGCTACCCATCATTCCCTCACCCCACCTTGACCAAATTTCATTCATATAGCTGGACTGAAATATTCAGTATAATGTTACTGACAGTAAAAAACGTATCACGTTTCAACATAAACAAATAAACCGCAGCACTCCACAAGTCTTAAGTCAGTCCTCATTGCTTTCAACACAATCTCATTAGGACATAATGTAAATCAGTTGTGATGGTTCAGCTTCCCAAAAAAAAGACTCAGGCCCAGGCCCCTACGCTTTGAATTTGTAGCGCTCTACTTTAACAGAAACTCCTACTGCACCCCTGATGACATTACCACACATTCATTTTCACAAATGTCAAGGCCTCAAATTTCAAGCCAGCAAATGCTAGTTCACATTTCTACTTCATCACTTTCTTTCACTTACATTTCCACTTTGCTCTCACACATTAATGGTTACATTTCAAGAGTTAAAATACAAAATAATGGTTAGAAAAATATACAGTCACAGTTTCCATCATATGACGTGGCCCTACTGCGTCCCCACCACAAAAAAACCTGCCTTGAAAACAGTCAACTCACAAACCCTGGTTGTTAAACTGCTGTATATTTTATTCCAAGTGCCAGATTTTGGTCCTTTAAAGTTTTTCTTTCAACATTAATCATTTTCAGTCCAGTCCTTGAAAATAAGCATTTTCAAAGGAATGTGTTTTTTGTTTGTTAAGCCACTTAACGTCATTCAAGCACTTAACTCAAGGGACGAATAAGTGTTCTGTCTACACAGATAATTTAGCATAGAATATCCTTATTCAATATATTGAGACAGTTTGTTACTAGCTACTTTCAGAAGTAGAAGGCCAGAAAATTGTCTACAGGAGATGACGGCATCTGACAGTGATATCCTTAAAGGTAGAGTTCCTCCCCATTTCTGTTTGTAAACAACAGTATTCAAAGTGAGAGCTCCTCCCCTCGGGTTATTGGCCACCTCGTTCTTCAGCCTATTCAGCTTCAAGCCTCTCCTTCAAAGCTCGGAAGCGGGTAAATCCAAACTAATATTAACCCCGGTATTCCAACATGCACCATCTCAAAGCTCTTACCGCAGAGTACTTCCTTTTCTCCGCTGCATCCACCGTTTTTGTTTTATCTTTTTTTTTTTTTCCCTGAGAGTTCGAATGACTGGCGTCTGCTCCAATCATGAGCTTATTCCCACACAGCGTCATGCCCTTAGCTCTGCCATTGGCTGGTGATATAAACAGAAATCTCCACCCAGAAACATCCCGACCAGAAGAAAACAAAGGGAAAAAGCAAATTACAGACAGAGGGAGAGGGAGCTGCATTCAAACTCACCCCCCCCCACGAGAGTAGAGGCCCAAAGGCGCAGATTGAGATGAATTTCACTTGCACAAGTCCAACGCTTATTTTCAGGGGGAAACTCCAGATTCTACCTTTAATGTAGAACTATTTAACTTTCTAAACTCAAAAATATGTGATTGTGACTCATTTTGATGAGTCACAATCACAGAAGAATTCAGGAGAATTCATGACCCACCTGCATCCCAAGTCTCAGAAACTGCACTTGACAACTTTTCTTCTTTGTTGCACCACTTTACAACCAAGTTCTGCATTACACATCGTAGCATGTGCTAGCAGCTGAAAACAATGTAATGGCTATCTGGAATGCAAATCATGGTTGATTCATCAAAGAAACAGAAGAGGATATTGGAGGAAGACAAGAGAAAAAAAAAAAGAGTGAAAGGGACAGAGAAAGAAATAAAAAACATGAGTTGCCTTCAGACTGCTCAGATAGGTTGGATCCAAAACGGATGTCAAATTAGCCACCGGTAAGGGGTCACTCACTGAGAAACTGCCAAATTTCAATAGTTTTTCTTTAGGAAAGAAAAATAATCCAGTAAAGGCCTAAGAAAAGCATCTGGACCTTCAGTTGATCCATCTGCTGTTCACTGAAGGATCATGAGAAATGGCCTCCATTAAAAGAGCTGCTGTCAAGAAGCCATTCTTAAGAGGAACATGGAGACAGAGCTGAGGTATGTCAAATGACACAAGAACTGGACTGAAAATTCAGTGTGGGATCATGACAGAGAACACAAAATGAAGTCAAAATGAACATTTTTTTGTGCAACCTATGAAATAACCGAGTTGAAGTTAAGCTGGCTAGTACTGTATGTATTTTAACAGAGAGCTTTTCAAACAGTTTATTTACCTGCACGACTTCATCATCCTCTTCCAGAAGACCCTCCAGCACATCTACTGCCATCTGAAACAGGGACAAAACAAGAGCAGTAAGAAATGGCAGAAGGCAAACTAAAGAAAGATGCCACTGGTGTAACAGTTATACAGGAAGAACAAAGTTTTATGTTTTACAGATGCATTAGTCTCTGTCACTCTGCTCCTCTGTGCAAATAAATTGTGCACAAAGGCGCACACTGTTGCTGCTTGCAGTGTTTTGCATCGTCCAGGCAGCTCGATCAATCAGAGTGATCAGAGAGTCTGATAAGCACCCATGGGGTCAGCATCCCATACACAGTGTCATCAATACCAACAAGACAACATACATGGCAGTCAATAGACACACTCACCAGTGCTTATCACACAGTCGATAGTCACTACAGCCTCTGTCTTTGATAGCCCCTTTAATCTATTTACAGACTGTCAATATGTTCTAAACATCCACCTTCCACTTCATATGATGCATGATAAACCTAGAGATTTGACACCTTGTCCACATTCCTCCTCCTCTCATGTTCTTGTCTAATTTCCTGTCTGTTGTGTGGTGAAGAGGTGGTTTGAGGCGTCAAAGGAATTAAATGCTAGGTGACCTTTGTCATAGCAGTGTCAGTGGGAAGTTTCCATTACAGAAATCAGACCTTGACTAAAGCGGGCTGCGTGTTTGTTTTGCTCCGTCTCCCTCCATGTGGAACCTGTGGTCGGTGTGTGTGCTTTTATGCGTGAGGCCCCAGGTGATGATATATTGATTTTTGTCAAGTTCAGGTTGGAGGCGACTGTTAGCCAATCACCCGTGGTGAAGGGCAAGAATAAAAGACATGCACGTACCCGCCAGGTAAATACACACCACCTTATGATCACACACACAATAACAAAGCTGCGCACCGCAGTGAGCACAACAAGCAGCACTTGTTTCTTGTTAAGGCAGCCTTATTAACTGGAGAACTTCCCAATTTTTTTCACCCCTCCTGCTCTTTGGAGCTCTTCTCCCTTTTCATTAAGCCAACGCTTCCGGTGACGATAAAGAGCTCTGCTGCCTGCACAGACTAAAGGAGAGTCAGGTTAATGAGAGTATCTCGTTAAGAATGTACAAATGTGCGTGTCAGGGAGTCAACTGATTGATTGCTAGACCAATTATAAGCTGAAAACCCCATTGTCCTAAATTAATTAATTGCTGATTAAAAATACACAAACAAAAAAAACACTTAATTCTAACTGATGAAGAATGGATTCATGCCCAGTGTCGGCCTTATCTACTTGACTCCAGCACGTACACACAAGCACAGACACACTAATTTGAGCCAAGCACTAGATATAAAAGATAAGGGGAAAAAGATCTGTGAGTATTAAACAACTGATAGAACAGGCAGTTTTGGAGCAACAAAAATAGAACAGGAGATAACTGGGAGCGGGGATAAGTGAGCAATGATAACCATTATACTGTCTCCAACTTCCTAACTACACTGGTCACCCCAGGGGCAAGTGATTAAAGATTCAGAGATTCTTAAGCTGCTTCACGCTCTAAACAACAACAAGATTAATATTCTCATGAAGATAAGAGAAAAGAGGGCTGCTACAAAGGAAAAAAAGTGAGAAAATTAGAAAGAAGGTGCAGGAAAGTATCTTCATAAACATTGCAGAAAATGGTCCATGAACAACAACAGTGCAGCACAAAGACACACCAACATACCAAAGACACTATGTACATGTTGTCCTCTTTATTTCAAGACCTCTTATAGGGAGGAAGGAAAAAAAAAAAGAGGCAGTCCGGGGAGGAACTCATTTATAATGTCCAGTGTGTGCGGGTGCAGTTTCTGCTTGTGTGTGTTTGTGTGTACGTGCGCGTCATCTTCAGGCAATTCTGTTTAACAGAATTATTTTACTGGAGCGCACGGCACAGACAGGAGAAAGACAAATCGCTTTACAACCGAGGGTGAGCCATAGCTCTCACACACATGCATACACACACACACGAACAGAGACACCTACACTGAAGTAAATAAATCTTGGAGATGTCCGTGCAAACTGTGCTTGCAAACAATACAAGAAATACAAGCGACACATTTAAGGACAGAAACGCTCCCAACATAAAATACAGGGAAATAATAGTGACGACTACAAGGTGAGACTCTGCTTAATTACCCACAAGATTGTGTCATTACTTCATTAAAAGAGACCTCGAAGGCTGTCCAACAAGGAAGTTGGTCCGACTGTCTGTGTGTGATTCAATGGTGGGGATGTGCGATGATGATGGTTTCTGTGTGTGCATGTGTGAGCCCAGACAAAAGAGAAAACTGATTTCCAAAAGCTGCATTATTAACGCAAAACATAGTTTTCTCCAAAACAAAAACCCATTTTTGGAACACAACAGCGCTTCTAAAGAAAAAGAAAAACGGAAAAAAAATAAGGATGTCCCATTAAGTCAAGACGTTACATCAGTGTAAAAAAAAAAAACGATGAAATTCGTGGCTGCAAAGCTTCATATTTAAGCTGATAGGGGTAAAAAAGAAAATGTTGGCAAATTCCTCAGATTCAGATTTGTGTGATATGCCCGACAGTCATGATATTTCATTACACAAAGTGCAGAGAAGGTGCAAACTCTTCAAGAGAATTCAAGAGAATAGTAAGAACAGATATCAGCACTACTTATCCTAAGTAGTTCAGCTCATAAAACATAATGAAAAAAGCTGAAACCTCCATCAAAGTCTGTCTGTAGTCATCAAATCTTCAAATTGCCTCAAATTGCTTCTTTTCTTCAGCTTGAATTCAAAGTAATTTACAAATATAGCAGGCAGCAGGAAACTCTTCCATATCAAAAGATGAAACCAATTAATTTTGGTGGCTAAATGACTAAAATTAATAATGAAGACTGTAAATACATCTTTCGTCGTTCAGCCAATTTATTAATTACCTCATTTTGACACTAATGAGTCTGGAACACTTTGAACGATCATGCTTTTAAACAATCTTTCTTCATGTGTTCATACACAACACAGTAAATCGGAAATAAATCTGGTCCTTACCAGGTCCTAAAGTCAGGAAAAAAAAAAACAGATGAACAACCAAACACAAGCAAAAAAGACCAGGAAATGCATTTTTGGGGAATCTTTTTACCCTCTTTTTGGATCAGAAAGAGGAGCAGCTGTTAAAACTAACATTTTCATTAACGCATTATTTCACTGTCTATATAATTTGTTTCATGAACAAACAGAACAAGCTGCTTTTCAGGGACATGCCTTCGCACCTATCACACAAATTTTCAGCCCATTATATTATCATGTTGAGCTTTTATGTATATTCAGTTTACAAAAACAGAAAGCCCACGAACATTTTCTTTTTATTTCCAGTGCCACTTTGTCAGTCAAGGCCTTGACCTATTAAGTACATTCTTTTATACACTCAATACAAGCTCCAATTCGGTAGCCTACAATCATATGAAAAAAGTGCAGTTAATTTTAATAATGAGGTCTCACATATGCGGATGGACAGGTTCTCTTGCTTTACATAGTTTGTAAAAACTGAGTAAAAATGCAGCAGCAGTGGATGACTAAGATAAATTTCACCCTTACTTCTTTCCCAGGAATTAAAAGTAATTAGCAACACTGTTCTGCTCATCAAATGCACTTAATAAACTTATTATAAGCAATTGTAAGTACCTCTATAAAAGTAGAAGTTTTAGAAGTTTGCTGGTTTGAAGAAATCCGGTGTGTCAAGGAAAAAAAAATGTCAGCATGATCTTAAAGAAGCAACTGTTGCTGCACATCAATCTGGAAAGGGTTATGAGGCCATTCCCAAACAGTTTCCATCATTCTGCAGTGAAAAGATTTCTCTGAAGTGGAAAACATTCAACACAGCAGATAATCTTCCCAGGGGGTGGACATCTCAGCAACTTTACCCCATGATCAGACCATGCAGTGCTCATAGAAACAAAAAACAACAAACCAAGAGCAACATCTTATCTAACGCTGTACATCACATTTCAAACATTTCATTTGTTGTCATTGAATCTGTCACGAACAGCACTTTTTCCACTAAATAACAAGATAATATCACGCACCCAGATGATTTTGAAGAAGTAATCAGTCATTAAACAACTGCCTACTTTACTTCAATTTAAATTCACACAAAATAAATGACAATACACATGGCTGCACTCCAATTAAACAAAAAGCCTGAGAGAGACATGGTTCCTCTACAATATTTGAATTTTTTCCCCCCACATATTGCTTTATACTCTTACCAACTAGAGAAAAATGCATAATGTAACTCATGTTCTGGGACTCACATAAAAATGTATACTTCAGTTCAGGACTAGAAGCACACAGCTTCACCCACAGTTTAGGATTGTAGGTGAGTCTTTGGTCAACAGGGAGAGATGGCAATCACAAATGTGAGTGAATGAGAGTCGATGTGCAACACAGCAGAGGATGAAGTAAACGGAAGAGAAATCTGCCCCAAGTCCAAGTCCGGGGAGGGTGACAAGTAAGAGCCTCCACCCTGCCATCAGAAACTTTTAAATAGAGAACGGCTAAAAGTAAATACGGTCAAAATTTTGCATGATTATATGCATATACATGTCTGTGTGCATGGCAAATATCTGACATTATAAAGCACTGAGCATGGGTGCAGT
The DNA here is from genome assembly GCA_023101725.1 of Atherinomorus stipes. Lineage (NCBI taxonomy): Eukaryota > Metazoa > Chordata > Actinopteri > Atheriniformes > Atherinidae > Atherinomorus > Atherinomorus stipes. The sequence continues at coordinate 1,121,918 of JALJCO010011978.1, read as the reverse complement.
CTGGGCTTCAGGCTGGATGACACCAAAAGGAAGATGAAGACAAACGACGTGTCAGAAACTATGGACCGAGACGTTGTCATTTTACTGATACACCTGACAGCCCATCTCCCACACACACACACATCCACACAAACAACTGCAGTTGAACAGTCTGGGTGTGAGTGGGGAAAAAAAAAAGATACTCTTCTCATTTCCTGTCAGTAATAGCCATAAACCAGCCAACAAGATTGACTAAAAATTAATCATTGGATCACAACAGAAAATTGCTGCTCTGCTGTTGGTGTGGCAGTAATCACTGAAAATGGCTTCAAGCACTAATAATGACTGTCAGGAGTTTTTAGCACTGAACTGAAATCCGAGGCCATTTATACTAAAAATTGATGAGCAATTTAGTAGACAAGTGTGCTTTTTCAAAGATACATTCATCTATCAAAGATAGCTGCACAGTTTTTGTTGGTTTTTTTTATTTCTTTTCCACATTCCTCCTCCCCCTGTGCACCCCCTCACCCCTGTCCCTCTCTGTAAATACCACTCTTCAATTATTGACACTAAACTCTGGAGGGCATAAAGACCAGGCATGGCCTTCCCACCTTCAGCGCTATTCACTAGAAAAGAAAACACACAAACATCTACACACACATAAAAATGCCAGGCCGCCCTCCCACCATGAAACACAAGCCCAACCAAAACAGTGTGTGTGCGAGGCGAGCCCAACGCAGCAGACATTTTACCTCATATCCCTCTGCCTCGATGAGCAGTTTGGCTGTGGTGATACGGGACTCGTACGGAGGGATCTCATTCTGGAGGGAGAAAAAGGCAATACGACCACCGATAAAGTGTGTGTTTACAAGAGTAACCAAAAGCATTGTTCTTCTTTTGTCTGATAATAACACCATCCAATTTCAGGATGCAAAATGCTCTGCAGCTATGTGGCTGTTAATCAGGGACAAAGTGTCAGCAGGATGTGCTCAGATCAACCTGCTCCTGAAGATAAGAGTCAGACTGGTGGAGTCACTGTGACTTTTCTATCAAATCATCACACAAAGCCTTTTTGTATCATATTTGCTCAATATCTAAACATTACCTCGACTATAATTTACTTGGAAATAAAAAAGTACCACGCTAGCTTTGATACTGCAGCCTTTTTCTTTTTCCATAGAGCCATTTCTGGTGCCTTTCATGTCTGCTTTTCTCTTCACACACAATGACAAATAAGCACAGAGGTTTGTGAAGTATTTGTTCCATCTTTTATGTCGTATTATCCCTCATTTCATTATCTCTCATTTTTTATCTCTACTGGTGTCCTCCTGTCTGCTTGCACTGCAAAGCACACTGAGACAATCCCGTTAGTTGAAAGGGCTTTAAAAATAAACTGAGATCTTATTGCCGCTGGGTGTGATGAAAAAAGAAAAAAATAAAGAAAGAAAACAACCAAAGCTCCAGCTCACCAGCATGTCTTCCTCTGTGGTGGAGGAAGATGCACTTTGTTTCTGTGCAGGTAGCCACATTCCAACACTTTTCAACAGGTACTCTTTGCCTTCCTAATTACATAAAAAGATGATTAATATGTGTAAACATGCATTTTCCCAAAAAAGTGTGGTGTCATTGTGTTTATATAAATACATACATATACCATATTTATAGAGAAGCAATTAAAAAAGAGCACGACTGCAGGAGACTAATCCTCTTAAATAATTTTACCTCTACAGACTGGCTCTTGGGTTACCCACAGGTACCAATGACCTCTGGATTAATTTAAGATCAATTTAATTAGTGCTCATTATTACCCAAGTATGAAAGGAAATAAATAAATAAATGCTGGGAAAGGGATGTGGGGAGTTGTGAAAGTGACCGATACCAGCCTGACCCCTTAAGGTTACAGTTGGTATTGCGGATCCACCTCAGAGCGGCAATGAGGACCTTTTTTTTTCAGAAACCACAAAGTTTACTCCCTCCAAATTTCCAAGTTTTACAAAATCTATCTTCAAATATACATGCATATATATACATATATATATATATATATATATATATATATATATATATATATATATATAACACTACTCACAAAAAGTTAAAGATATCTGGCTTTTTGTAAGATGTCAAAATGAATCTAAAATCTACTACAACCTTTCCAGGTGAACTGAATTAAACTTTCTTTAAACATTTCAATGTACATGTACCTTGCTCAGTGGTTAAATATTTATTCTGCATCATTCTGTTTTCAAAAACTGAAAGTTTAATATCCCTAATTTTTTGTGAGTAGTGTTAGTATAGTGTATATATATATATATATATATATATATATATATATATATATATATATATATATATATATATCATCAACATTACAAGTTCATGAGGATAAACCACAGAGATCACTGTAAATGATAACAGATAAATGATATGGTTAAATAATTTAAATTTAATTTTAAAGCCAATTGATGTTAAATGCTAAACACTGTCTGATGATTTTGCCCCTTATGTTATTAACTACCAGTACTGATTACTAAGGAAACAAACCATGAAATATGTCTGTAATATACAAATTACTTAACTGACTGAAATGAAAGACTGTAGAGATGTTCCTCTAAACTTGTTGTCAGTGTATCACACTGCAATGTTCCCATCACATTTTTCCCAAAATTGAGTTCAGTGAGCTGCTCCCTCATCTCTCCTATTTATCAGATGACAATATGACCTCAATGATCTGCCCAGTAATTAACACTCCTATTAGCATGACCCATCTGCGTGTGTTCAAGTTAATGTAAGTGTCCATCCGCTGATTAATAGCATACAATTCAATCTGCTCAGAATAATTAACTCAGCAGATTTCTGCTTTAATGTGGTGATAACTCATCCTGAGTGTGTGTGCGTGTGTGTGGACTGACCTGGTTTCTGTCTGTACTAAACAGGTAACTGGCCATAAGCTGGAGAGCCTCAGGGCTGTCATGGTGATACTGTAACGCTCTTTCAATGAACTCTCTACACTTGTCCCCAGCTCCTTCTTCCATACTACAAACACACAGAGAAAAAAAGCAAATCTCAACACATGAGGAAAGATAAAACATGATATGAGGTTGTGAGTGTAGAGTGCAACTCTGTGCTTTTGTACCAGAGGTCAGTTAAGTAAATCTCCGCGATGGAGCAGAAGGCAACGCTGACATCCTTTGCTGTAGGCCGTTCAGGGTCCTCATCTGTTAGGGCAGCAGCTCCAGTCTGAGTCTACAGAGAAAGCATCGGAAACATTTTCATAGTCTATTATTTTTTTTCTTGTAGCAAATTAAGATTAATATACAGATGTTTTAATTATAATGTCACAACTGTAGAACATTGCTTTACTCTCAGAGAAACATTATCATATATGCACATACATTCATATACACTTTTTGTTCATATATATATATATATATATATATATATATATATATATATATATATATATATATATATATATATATATATATATATATATATATAAACCTGTATATATAAAAACACACGCCGTGAGCACCATGTCTCAAATATCAAAACAATACTGAGATTTTCGTTTATTTTATCAACTTGTGTTCTCACAATGACCTCTATGTTGAAAACTCAGTGGATCTGTGTAAAGCTACATTCAGATCTTGCATTCAGAACTACTTTGTTTTTCATGTTACATTTGACCCTGATGGTAAGCTGTTGTGGACAAAAGGACATTGGGTTAAAAAAAAAAAAAGGCATGAAAGGCATGAATTTCCACTCGAGGATCAATAAAGTACCTTTGAAAATGTATTTTTTGTAGTGAAAAACGGTTGAACCATGACACTTAAAGGAATAGTTCACCCACAGAATGATTTAACTTTATTTTCCACTTACCCTCATGGTGAGCAAGACTCTGGAGCACTTTTTTAATATCTCAAATGCAGCCGGCGATCAGGAAGGCTTCTTGTTTTCCCCCAACTTTCATATAATGGAGTTCGCCGGGGTCCGAGCCAAAAAGATCCATAAAAGTCCACAAAACTTGTCAATATTCCTCCATACTGATTTTCCAATGTAATCCGAGTGTCCTGAGTGGGTAGCATCTAGAATTTACTCAAAACGACGTCATTTAGTATATTTTAAGAGCCTAAACAATACTACATCGCATCTCTAGCAAGCACGCTGATGCACGAAACTACAGAAGCCACGGCAGATGAGATCGCGTATTCTCTGCTTTCTTTCTTTGTTTTAAATCAATTGTCTGCTGTTTGTCTGCAGCTCTGGCGCTCTTAGCACAATGTAAACAGCAAATTTCATCTTCTACGCTTGCATTATCGGCAGAGTAGGCTCTAAACGCCGAGGCTTGCGTAGTGTTGCGAACACGCTTCGGCGCACTTACAGGAAAAAGGATATATCACTGTTTAGGCTCTAAAAATGTACTAAATGATGTCGTTTCGAGTAAATTCTGGATGCTACCCACTCAGGACACTTGGATTACATTGGACGAGCAGTATGGAGGAATATTGACAAGTTTTTGTGGACTTTTATGGACCTTTTTGGCTCGGACCCCGGCAAACTCCATTATATGAAAGTTGGGGGAAAAATAGAAGCCTTCCAGATCGCCGGCTGAATTTGAAATATCAAAAAAGTGCTCCAGAGTCTTGATTACCGTGAGGGTAAGTGGAAAATAAAGTTAAATCATTCTGTGGGTGAACTACTCCTTTAAGTGGGCGGCTGTAGCTCAGGTGGAAGAGCAGTCGTCTTTCAACTGTTGGGTCGGGGGATCAATTCCAGGCTTTCCTAGAATACCGAAGTGTCCTTGGGCAAGACACTGAACCCCAAGTTGCCTCCCGATGTCCCTTTCGGGATTTGAATGTGTATGATTGTATGTGTGACTGGGTAAATGTGATATGTAGTGTAAAGCGCATTGAGCAGTTAGTATAAATGGAAAAGCACTATATAAGTACAGTCCATTTACCATTTAAGTACTAAACCAAAGTGAACCGTGAATTTTTTTGAGTACGGTACACACACACATATATATATATATATATATATATATATATATATATATATATATATATACATACATATATGTATTAGGCTGTCAAAAAATTAATCCTGATTAATTACATTGCTTTTTTCACTTCTAGAACACATTTAGGGTTAAAGGTGTCTCACCAGGAATTCTGCATTTATCTTCGGTAGACTAAACTACTGAAACCCTGTCCTTACATGTCTCCCTATAGTCCTGACAGCTGCAGTTTAGTCCAGAATGTTGCTGATACGTCGTCACACGCTGACTTCACAACTGTCCTAATATGAAGCTGAAATTCAGGTCTGAGTCCTGGACTGCTCCCGGATGTGTAGCTTGGTTTTAGCCTTTAAGTTGTAAAACAAAAGTTAATGTATTTTCTGTATATAGCAGTAGTAATTAAAAAGGACATCTCTTGTTTGACAATAGGATTAATTTAGGATTAATTTTTTGACAGCCCTAATATATATATATATCTTGTGATTAAGGACCTTAAAGATACACCTTCTCTGGTGAAATTATGCCCCCCTGTGTTGAGCATAATTTAAAAATTATAGAAACAAAATGCAACTTTAAAGACACACAACGGAACTTTTAGACCTTAAAAATCTGTGTTTCTGACTCGTTTTGATGTCACACCAACATTCATTATGCGCATTTTCGAGCTGTCAGTGCCCAGAGGCGTCCCGGGGCTCAGAAACAGCACTATGTAAGATTCCCATCCGGGACGCGACCGTGACGTTGCAGCCAACTATTGGTTGCAGCACCGCGTCACTCACTAGCAACCGGATGTAAACCAGGGATCAACATCGCGGGTGTTTTGAATGCGCATCATGTCGAATTCGGTAAAGAAACGCAAGGAAACATCACCGGAGGAAGAGAGGAAAAGAAACAGAGGAAGGGACAGAACAAGAGTCAAGATAAGACTGTCTTTTACTGGCTGGAGTGAGCTTACAGTACAGTTACGAACAAGATGGATGCTAGTTTAGCCGCCGATAGGGGGCGCGTCACTGAGAAAACTGCTAAAAGTTCCGTTGTGTGTCTTTAAAGGGACTTGAGGAAACGAAACTCACGACTGCTGCGACTGGCGCTTCAGGTAACTGCAGCCACAAGCCAAGCCGTCACGGGAGCGTGCACAAACTGAAGCTATAATGTTGTTTACTAAGCTTTTTCTTCGTAGTTAAACTTTTTAGTGGTCTTTCAGTTGATCTGGATCGTTTGCTGACGGCAGAAGAATCCATAACTATTGCTTACAGTGTTTGAATTTACCACGACCATCATCTTCCTGTATCAAAACTGCAGATGTAGCATCATTTGACATCACGTCCGCAGGGCAGCGTCAGAAATTCGAACACTGAATTGCAGCGCATTTTGCAGCACACAGCCTGTTCAAGGCAACGGAGAGAAACGTGGGTGGAAACTTTCTTTTTGGTATTTAGCGCTTCATCACCCATTAGAATTTTAAAAAAATAGACATGCATGTTTGTTTGTTTTTTTAATTCCTGCCTCTAGTCCCTTTAACATAAATCTTATCCAATATAGTTTTATTGAATATTAGCTTAATGCAAGTGAACCCAAAAAAATCAAAATGCATTGGGCAAAAGTTTACAAATAAAAAATGAATCAAAATAAACTCCAAACTTCACCTGCTTTATACATTACATTTTTATATTTTATACTTTATTACAGTATGTATGTCCTTGTATTTTCTCTTTCTTTTTTAAGTTAATGTAATATGTTGACTATACTACAATCTGGGGCTGTAGTAGCACTAGAAACTAGATTGGCTGTCATAACATTTGAGAGTGTTTGTTACCATATCCCTAATAATAATATTGTAATAAGTAATATTACATAATATAGTAATATTGCTAAGCTGAAACAAAAACCCAAATATACATATATTTATTTTTAATGTTGTCCAATAGCACCCTCTTGTGTACATACTGTTACATCAAATACATTTAAGCCACAAATCCCATTTTTCTCAGTTTATGTTTTAGCATCTGTCTTAAAGGAGGAACATGCCAATGTCTCACTTACTATTGTCTCTCGTTTCTCCAGCGTGGACAGCAAGACTTTTATTCCTCTTGTGTAGTAGTCCACAGCCTCCTTGCCTGTGTGGATTTGTCCTAGGTACATGTACTTACTGTGGCCTACATCTGGGCTCAGCTCCACTGCATGCAGGAAAACTTAAGAGAGACATGGTCAAGGAGGCAAAAGCCACAGAAATGCTCCAGCTACTGACAGGTATGCAAAATGAAGAAGTAAGAAATGCAAAGGATATTCCTTTGGCTTTCTCCATGTCTCCTAATTCAGAAAAAATGTGCCCCTGCATGTCAAGCCCATGCAGATTGTTGGGGTCCACATCCAAGGCTCGTTGACAGAAAAGACCAGCCATCTCAAAGTCAAAACTGTCCATGCATTCTTCTGTCTGAAAATCAGAGAAGAGTAAATCTGTCAGTTATAGTTGTAAAATTATTAATAGTCTTTTATTTGGGTATGTTGTCGAATTTACCTTTTCTAGGAGTTGTTGTACGGAGTACTTCTCAGCTGTTTTCTTCTTGGCTTTCTCGTGCATTCTTAGTTTCATCCTTTCCTGAGGTGTCAAACCAACAAATCCTTCTGGTGGGATGACAGAGAGTGTAAATGGATCATTGGTTTAAGTCTCATTTGGTCTACACCAAAACTACACATGTGAAGTTGAATTCAAATGATGTGATATTCAGAATATGAATACTTTGTTTTCACAATTAGCTAAACTATAAACCACTGACCACTGTTTGGACGGTTGTCTTTCTTCTTCAGTTTGTTTTTCTTTTTACTCTTAGCCTGGCCCCCCATACCGAAGAATATTCTCGATAACAACAGAACTTCTTTCTTAATCTTTTTAAAAGGGGAGGAATGTACTAAAGTTTAATACACGCGTGGAAAGCAACGATATACTGTATGCCGTGCGCATGCGGTAAACTCGCTACTACGGAGAAGTGTAGTGGACATAATACCTAAGGGCTTTCATTTTTAAAAAATTATCTGAAACGTAGAATCTTGAGATTAATAAGCTTCTGTGCTATAAGGATTTGTGTTAAGTATATAGTTTAGAAATGAAATTATATATAACTTTCTTAATTTAAAATTGTCTTCCTTCAGTTGCTAAGGATGCTTTAAACAAATTAAACGCTCCTCTGTGATAGGCAAGTCTATAAACCAATGGTTTAACGCGTTGTTGACACAGCTGTTGACGCTGCGGGAACTTTCTGAATTTTAACCAATGAAGAGATACGTAAACTGTACGCACGTTTTTTGTTTTTTTCTTTCTTTTTTTCTACATTGTGCCATTTGTTGTAAATAAACGAATGACAGAGACGCGGCTGGTGGTGAAATTCCTACCGAAATATTTACCCAGCACGAAATTCCTCACATTGGAACATATATTGAGGTAATTCAAGGTAATTGATATCGAATAAACGACTAACTGAAGACTTCTACACTATAGTCGTCGTTTTTGTATGTGAAGTAATTGAATGACAAAGCAATGAAAAAAGCCGCTAGAGGTAATGCTAATGCTAGGTCCTGATATAATCGAGACATCTCAACTCTTACATTCTAAAATTGCCACAATAATTTATTGACAGTGTGACCTTTGAGCAGCGTTGCCATGAAATATCTTATCAGTATTTTGTTGTTAATGTTTCATTAGTCACTATTTGATGTATTAATTCAACGACTACGCATCCGTTAGCTATATAGCATGTTTGCAGACCGAATGGGTCGGTGGACATGAAGTTGTGATGCGTTTGAAATCAGTTTCTCATGAAGACAAATCTTAAAATGTGTTTCTGTGCCATTATTGTAGGTTGATGTTGTGACGTTGATGCCATTCCTACCTGCCAGTTTGTTCCCAACCTCTAAAGTCAAAGCTTGTGGCCAATGCCACGGGCTCAACTCGCCCAAAGAACTGGATTGTCAACAGAAAGAGTAACTGTCAAGTGGGCTTCAGTTTAACTCCCTTGTCCCCACCTGGCTGTTGGACTGAAGAGGGATTTCCTGAAGATTTGCCAACACGGAAAGTTGACATGTCAGAATTAAATAAAGAGGTGGTTGATTTGGTTTGGGGAAGACCAACTGGTGGAGGCGTATCTGCCTCCATCTTCCGAAGATGGACCCAAGGTATGCATTTATTTATATGTATCGTGTGTGACTGTGTGTGTGCATGAATTTAATGAAATACCTGGTGTTGTCTGTTTGTTTATACATATGTACATACATATAGCCCTAATATATATACAAAGAGACAACACCAGGTATTTCATTAAATAAAAAAAGGCTAATGTGAAGTATACCTAGATGTTATTCTGATCATTTGTGTTTTGCTTTAGATTATCAGTATTTGTGCTCTCCTTCAGGATAATTCAAAGGAGACTTTCTGTTGACACAAGTTTTGTTTCTGCTTTTTATTTTTATACAGGATTTGTTTTTAGTGAGTATGAGCGCACTGCACTGGAGCAGTTTGAAGGAGGGCCATGTGCTGTAATTGCACCTGTCCAGGTATGGACAGCATTATTGATTGCTACCTGACACAATGTTTTAAGAAGATCATAGTAAAATAATTTCTCCTAAATTAGTGGGCTGAATCTGTATCTCTTCACAGGCTTTTCTCTTGAAGAACATTCTTTTTAATGGAGAAAGTTCCAACTGGAGACAGATAGAAGGTAGATTCACCCCCACCACCAACACCAAAAGAAAAAAGAAGAAGAAGAAAAAAAAAATTCAAGCTATTTGTTTATTTTCTAAGTGTATGTCATGTAAAATAATGCAGTTACTGGTATGTTTATTTCTTTTAGAAGGGGAGCAGAAGACAGCCTTGTGTTCAACACTTAGTGAAATCCTCGAGTCTGCATGTGCCAGCCCTTCCACAGGGTTCTGCTTGGTAACCTGGGCCAAGGGACAGAGCCCACACACTAGCAAATCTGCTAAGACGCAGCCACAACCACAAACACAGGACATGCCAGAGCCAGAGAGCAGCCAATCACCACAGGATCAACAACCCAGTGAGATTTAAATGTCACTTTGCTACACAAAATGCATAATCAATGAAAGAATGCATGGACAAACATCAGTGTTCACCCATTCACTAAAGCTTTGAAAGTGTTGAGTTATTCTCTGACAATAGTAATTATGTGCTTTCCTGTGCCTAGCTGCTTTGACCACAGAGGACCTCGGCTTTGAGCGATTTCACAGTGTCCTCCAGTAAGTCACTTTTAGTAATATAACCTTCAGTATCACCTTTCCTCTTGATACTTATGTCCGCTCCCATATAATCTTGACAGTAATTAATACAGTGGATACTCTGGAAGCATGAAGCACTCACAAATCCCTGTTTTACAGTTGCTAGGGTGTGGTATTGGAATAGACAGCTGCATATTTCTCAGAAGATTGTATCTGTAGAGGAATGTGGAAGTGCATTTGTCTTGTCTGCAAGAATTGGCTCCCATATTGAATTAGCTATTTTTCTGCTCACAATTTGATGACTCAGCACTTTTATTGATTGCCTAGTTTAAAACAAAAGGGAAAAAAACTACTTTTTTTACACACATAATGTCTATCACAGATACACACACAGAAGTTAAATGAATGCAGACCTGGGTTTGCTTGAGTGATATTGAAATTTCATCACAAAACTCGCTTGGCCACTTTAGCTGTAGTCAGCAGAAAGCAGTGCTGATTCATAGTGAAGAAGTGCATGCTAACCAAGATGGACAGCTTCATTAGCAAGATTTTTAAGGTTTAGCTGACAAAGGATAAAGCTCTGTACAAAGAGGATCTGATTTATTTATATATTTATCTTGTCCACTAGTGCATTTCATTGATGTCTTCTTTGTTTTAAAGGGTATCTGTCCCATGCAGTTTGAATGCAGTTAATGTTTTGATCATGGACGGATGTTATCTCTAAAACTCAACAAGTCTGTACTGCAAGTGTTTAATAAATAATCCTGATCTTTGTGTTCATCCTGCAGCAAGCGAACAGTCCTGTCAGTGTCTGACCTCAGAGAAGAAGTGCTGTCTCTCTACCACTCCTGGAGGGGGTGCTGTGGAGTTTTGCTTTTTCTTTACTCTGTCATCCTCACAAAGGTAAAGCAAAGGAAGTGCTGGAGGGATAGAGATGTTAAAGCTGACTGGAAAAACTGAGATTGGTATCTCATTTGCAGTTTGACAAAGTGTTAAGTTAAAAAAGACATGCAGCTTACAAAAGCACATTAGTCTTTTTATTCATGGATATTAAATGGCTGTATTTGATCATTTAAGTTGACTTTAAGCTTGAACTGGATGTCCCATTGATGTCTACATACAGAAAGATTGAATAAAATCTTTTTATACTCTGTGCAGGGCATAGAGAATATTAGGAATGAGATTCAAGACCCAACAGAGCCTCTCATAGACCCTGTGCATGGTCATGGAAGGTATAAAACATATTTACCTGATGGTCAAATCAATAAAGCTGACACATGATACTATACATTGGACTTATATGTGTCTAATCTGTTTATATCTACATTCTCTCTGCAAATCATTTTTACTCTAAACATCTCTTTCTGTCTTTTGCAGCCAGAGCCTGGTGAACCTCCTTGTGACCGGTCATGCAGTGTCTAATGTCTGGGATGGAGACAGGGAATGTTCTGGAATGAGTAAGACTTGAAACTGAAATTCCTCAATGTGAAAATCTGTATTCTGAAAATCTGAACAGTAAGATTCAGCAGTTGCACACAACAGGCACATGCCTGTCAGACCAACAAAACTCTTGTGGTCCCAGAGTTAAACCATATTCACTGGAGGGTAATAATTCTTAAATCCCACATTTCTGCACAGAAACTGAATTTTTGCCAGTTTGACATCAACAGCAGCCTTCTTTTGTTACTCTTGTTGACTGTGTTTTATTCCTCATAGAACTACATGGAATTCATAAACAAGCATCAGTTGGCTTCCTCACCCTTATGGAGTCGCTACGCTACTGCAAGGTACACACATACTCTGAAGATAAGTGAGACGTACAAGTTAACTGTCCAGAAGTTATTGATTGTAAGTCTGCAGATGATTTTTTTTTTTTGTTTGTTTCAAAATCAAAGCTTAAACGTGAATAGAGATGGACAGCCAGTATTTAAACTGAGAGGAGCACCAAGAATACAAATAAATACAGAAATGTACACTGACTTTTAACTCTGGGATTTGGGACATTTCCGATCTGTGAAAAACAAACCAAAGTGAGAGCCCCGTGTGAAAATATGTGGAAAGGAACAGCCCAAACCCCCCCTCACACACACACTTTTTTACTATGCTATTTATTTTTTGTCACACATGGAACATACTTAAAAAAGACATTTATAAAGATTATTCCCAAATATAAAATGTAATATGAATTGGAATTTGATATAACACATTTAAGGTTTGAAAAATTTGGAAAAAAATACATTTTTTTATTTCTTTTTTTTCATTTTATTGGATATAGAAGCTAAATACCAAAAATATATTTTTCTTTCCTTTTTCTTTCCCTTGCCTTGTACTGGTTTTGTTTTTAATTGGTGCTTAATTTGTCCTCTTTCCCCCCCCCGTGGCGATCTAATCCTTCCTCGTTTGTTGAGGGAAAAAGACGGTCCGTTAAATAAAAATCTAATATAATTTTTTTGATTTTTTTTCCCTCAAGATATCTAATAACCCTAAAAAACTAAAAAGATAATTACTAAGAAAAGATTAGAATATATTTTTTTTTTCTTTCTCCTCCGCACGGATGAGTCATTTCTCTATACCCCCTTTTTTTTTAGGACGATGCCGGTCGCGGTAAATTCTTACACTTTAGTTTTTTTTGTTTATTTTTCCCACAAAAAATTCTAAATAACTTAAAAAAAACAAAAAAGTGTATCTACGGAGAAAAAGGTTCGTAAACAACATTATAGCTTCAGTTTGTGCACGCTCCCGTGACGGCTTGGCTCGTGGTTGCAGTTACCTGAAGCGCCAGTCGCGGCAGTCGCGAGTTTCGTTTCTTAATCTTGCCTCAAGTCCCTTTAAGTAAGCTTCAAAATGGCAATATTTAATCATGTCAACAACATAAATATTCTAAATGGCTTAAGCTGAGATATGACATATGTAAATAAGCAAAAGAAAAAGCTTCTAAAATATAAAATTAAAGCAAAGGTTTTTAAAGTAAATAAAGGGCTCTAGATCTGTTGATTTCCATTTTTTTCATGTTTATTAAATTAACTCTGGTGCTGTTTGCTAAAGGTTTAAGGCTGTAACATGTTCTTTTTGTATGAAAAATTAATGTTTGCTATCAAAAAGACTTATGTTCGTTTGCAAAAGCTGACTGATTGCCTATTTTCAGCAATTACTTATATCAATCTTTTTTTTTTTTTTAAATTCTTTTTTAAACATTCCTTTCTCGTTTGTGTTTGTTCCAGGTCGGTACATTCCTCAAGTCTCCAAAGTTCCCTATTTGGATTCTTGGCAGCGAAACTCATCTCTCTGTATTTTTCACCAAGGCAAGTACAGTACATTCATCCAAAAGAGCCATCACATATTTCACACACCGGCACACACTCCATAACACAAGTCAGTCTGCGCCGCAGGTTAGAAAAACCAAAATAAGGAATGTGCTTAACAGATTTTTATGTAGTGCAGATCAGATATCGATGTTGGGGAACAAAGACAGACAGAGAGGGAAGGGGTGGAAAAATTAGCGCAGGAGATAGTCGTATGTGGCCAGTACCGTTTCTTGGCTTCCCCTGTCAAGCATGGGTTAATCATTTTCCAAAGATTAACCCAAGAACTACAGGCGTACATACTATCTTCATCATTCACTCTCTTTTTACTCTCCCAAGCACAAAAACACACAGCTTTTGTTTCACAGCCATCCGTGATCAACTAACAGTATTTTGTTCTTAATGTACGGCTGTGATAAAAACCCTTGAACTAGACTCATGTGAAAGTTTCCACCTCTGTCTACCTTCGCTGTCAGTTAAATTCTAGCAATATAGATTCATGCTCTGGCTCAGGTTTTCTGCTGTAAGGTGCTGTTATAAAAAAAAACAACACTCAGAAACTGACTTGCCGTTTCCATTTGATAAGTTGGATTAAACTGGAACATGATGACACCTTTATTGCATGTTAATAATACTAAAAGACAAGAACAGGAAAAAAAGTCGATCCCCATTTACATTATTAGAATACTCTGGCCTTGTAGGTCTAAAATAAGGTTCTGACTCAGTCCAAGGCCTTGTTCTATTGCATCTTTGCTTCAGTCATTACAATACTGCTAATAGATTTGTAAGTCATGAGCTTTTTTTGGTTTAATTTTGTGTTCCACGATTGCTGGAAAATGTCACAGTACCAGTCAAAAGTTTGGACACACCTATCCATTACATTTGAATTTTTAGATGTTTCTAACTCTTAAATGGTACTGTATGCCCAGACATCTGGCACAAGCTGTATTAGTGTACTGTTGTGTTTGCATGCATTATGCAAAAACTGCACGCACATGTTAAGCTTTCACTTAAGCAAGAATGTTGTGATCTGTCGGTAAATATGGAACAGTACACGTTGCTGTAACTTGTGGCAACTTCATTCTCCCTGCTGTTGGGGAAGTAGTATGAGAAAAGGGGGAAAAAAGAAAATCCAAAGCAATCAACTCTATCATAAACCCCACCCATAATACACCATTGATTAAAAGCTCAGTTACATGAATAAAGCTTGAGCCCTGTGGGTGTGTGTATCATATGTTTGTTCAGTGATGAGCCAAAGTCGTCATGCCTGCTCCGGTGACTTACCGACTGCAGTAACTCCCCTGGTGCTAATGACATGTTCTTCAGTACATTCCAGAGGGCAGGAAACTTAATCCTGATTAGCATTAGCATTGAGTTCATGCGTGATTTTGTGGTCTCAGGTGGAGGGAAGGATGTCAAAAAATTTTCATCTGGATAGATTTGTTCCAGTAAAAACTAGAAACAAACTTTGAACATGTACATACTTATATATTGACTCCCACTGTTGAAGCTACACTTGCTCTACAACTGGAAGGCCAAGCTGGAGGGGAGAGCCATCGAGCCAGAGATCTTTGCTGATGGACCTCACACAGTTTGACCTCGTCTTTTAAAGAAAATCTGTGTTTAGAGCTAATTTGCAACACGTTTTTGAGGCTTTGTGATACAAAAATACACACTACCTGGTTATGTAGCTTTTAGCTCTGATATAGAACAATTCCCACAAAAGCAGATAACCTGATCCCTGCCTCTGATGTGTCAGTGGCTCCTTTTGCCTGCCACAAGGGACGGGTGTGTATTCCCTCAAGTGGCCATCAGTCTGTGACTCTGGCTTTTAAACCATCAGCTTAATAGCATTTGTGTTTTTATCTAATCTGCCGACATAAAGGTCATTTTGGCCTTTTTTTTTTTTTTTTCCTGTCCCTACCCACAGTGCCCACAGCACTCCTCTGTAATAATGCATGTGTCCATGGGAGAAAGAAATAGTATAACATGACATGTAATGGAATTTTTTTTCGACAAGATGCAAGATCAAGGAGTAAAAGAAATGCTGGCATATGCTTGTGTTGGGGGGGGATTCTTTCCTCCTTCACCCTGTTTTGAAGTAGATTTCTGCTTCAGCTCACAGTAGGTCAGTTGCCCGAGTGAAGGATTAGCCAACACATCTCAGGGGCCGTCCACACGGCACCGAATTACAGCAAAACCATCAAAAATTTTAAGAAATCTGCCCTATTATCCTCACAAAACCAGGGATTAGCCTCCTGAAACCGGTCATCTCTGACAACGTGTTGACAACGCGTTGGTCCGGTTCACAAAAACAATAAAGTTCACTGGAAAAATTCACAACAGCAATGGCGTCGGTGAGCGACTGTTTTCAACTGTGTAGAAAACTTTAGCGTTTGCCTCGTAAATCCTCAGCCATCTCTACCGTTTTGCTCTTCCTTTGTTGATTTTTTTTTTTTTTTTTGCGACACGTGGTGAGTCTTTATTTGCGCATGGGCTGTATCTTGTTCTAGGTTTGGAGTGTTAGACTTATCATCATGACGCCACCCACAGCCTCGTATGATGTGCTACAGCAGGTTCATGGGGATCGTGAAGCCTTTCCCCGGATTTCTGCTGTCGGTTTCACACCTACACCGGCTTTAGCTCCGTGTGGACTAGGCTTCAGTCTACCTCTTCAGACTATGGGTCGTCTCTCATGGGAAGAAAAGAGGGGAAAAGGAAATAGAGAGGAAGGATGCACTTAAAGAGCACTGCTGTGGTCACTCAGGGAAAAGGGTTGAAGGGAGGTTGATCCTCCAGTGACATTTGTCATTGCTCTTTACTCTGCCCTTACTGAGTGATGAGGTTCACAGGCTGTATCTGGGGAGTTACATCTGTATTTGTGTGTGTATGTGTACAGTAGTTGTGCTCCAGATCAGTGATTTACTAGAACAGAGAGCAGTCGCTGTGGCGCTCCATGTCTCTTTAGACTCCAGCTTCTGTCTGCACACACAGGTTATCCTTCAAGGACTCCTAAAGAGCAACAACTTGTGTGCACAGTTAAAGTAAGACAGTTTAGTTTTGTGAAGCTATGCTGACATAGACACAGTTTCAGCGTAGAGGGTTATCTGAACAGGAAAGTCTGGTAAATTATTCTAGCCACTCAGAATTTGTATAATTAATGTTGTGAGATAATTTATCCAGTTTTTATATCGTTATCTTAAACCCAGATCTGCAGCTGCCTTTGAGGGTTTTGTTTTTCTACACAGGATAACGTTCTGTTTTTCATATGATCAGTGGGTGGGGGCCACACTTGAACACAAAATAACCAAGCGGTGTACATTAACAGTCATTAATAATCTGTGACAGGTCAGACCAAAGGCCATTGTCGTAGGATGAAAGGCCATCTTTGTCAGTGTGTGTGTGCTGCATCTCCTTGCTTTTCCCCTGAGTATTTTTCTGTTATAAGACCCATCATTGCGCTATTCATCCACTCTCTGGTGTCTCCTGTCTTTTCAAGCAAGGCGCACTTTTGCTCATCCAAGACAGTTTCATAAATCACTGCTTTGTTCTGTCTGTCACACCAGGAGCGCGCACACAAACGTGAAGTAGAAGCTCCACTGTCATTACATACCCACACACATTTTTGTCTTTGTTGTTTTGTTTTTTTCTTATCTTTTTTTTGTGATTTCTTAGAACACGTTAGTTTAGCTTAACTAAACGAACACATTCAGAACTGCATATTGTTTCTCTAACAAGCTAGTGAACATAGACCCTTTTCTTCAGTCTGTCATGTAGTGAAGCTCTCTGTACCTGCTGAGAACAAGGCAGGAGACACACTGCAAGACCTTTGCTTTGTTGTTTTGAAACTGATCTCTTTAGACATACTCTATGGCCACTCAATGCCTCTCAGCACACACAATAGTTCTTTGGATGGGCTGGAAGGAACGAAGGCGTAATTCTAGTAAAGTACTCTGCCTACCTGTCTTAAAGTACCTACCTGCATGTTGAGATAATGGCTGAATGGCAGCAGGAACAATAAGCAAAAAGTCAAGGGTGGGAAGGAAGGAAATACTTCAAAACTGGAGTACCTGCTTAGCACAGGAAAGGGTACGTGAAGAGGGCAAGAGAAATGCAAAAAGAAGACGGCCTAAATGGTATGAGCTTTCTGCTCGAGAGCTCCTCATTCTGGAGAGTAGAAAACAACAAAATATAAGAGGATAGAGGTGAAGATTTAAGTTAGGCAGTCCAGCATGACACAAGTGATGAAGAGGGTTACATGGTTATCAGACAAGCTTTTGTACTTTATCTGTGAGAGCGTGCAGGAAATCTGGCCCGGTAATAGCAAAAGGACAACACAAGCTGGATAGTGCTTTGTGTGTATTACACTGAGGCACAGGGATGAATCTGTCATTTAGCGGAAATGGCACATTTGAAAATGTTCATAAAAGCATGTTTGAAACTGAAGGTGAAGAAATATTTGATTTCATTATATGTGTTTCTGTTTTGGTCAGAGCAAATGTTTCACATTACATTGTGTGTGTAAGTCTGTGGGGTGGTGTGTATACATGTTGTTCTTGCTTTACTCCTTTAGGTTAGCTTGATGTTGCGCTGTCGTACAGGTCAAGGGTTTGTGCAAAAAGGTCAGACTGCAGAGTTTGGAATGTGCTCCTTGATTTCATTAGCCACACTTAAAAAGAGCTGGTATTGATCCAGCAGTATGTGTGGGTGTGTGTGTGTGTGTGTGTGTGTCACTGAACTGTGTGTTTTTGTGAGCACTCTAGAGAATATAATTCACTACTCTAATGTAAGCAAACACTTGTCAACAGGGGATGCAATGTAATTGTTGCGCGGATTCTTTCTCTTACACACATATTCACAGAGGAGAAGGAAGAAATGCTGAGGTGCACAGAAACACACGAGCACACTCCCTGCAGTGTTAGCTCCATGACTTGTTTTCCAACCCAGCAGCATCTTGCTGAAGCCTTTAATAAAACACAGATCAAAGACAAGCAAGCAGACCTGTCATCGCACACACACTGACAAACACAATAACGTAATTTGTGCTGCCATTGCGTGTCTGTGTGCATGCTCTCAACACTCATGAATCACTATCTTTTGTTGTTTATTCTTTTTCAGTGTGCACATATTGGCGTTTTTAAACTAGCTTTAATGGCATGTTTTGCTCAGTCTGCTGATGGCCACTTTGTCTGCTGGTAACGTGACTGGGATGCTGTTTTTCTAAGTTGTCATGGTGATTTACAATAAATGGGTCCATCCTGCATCCTGTTCCCCATGCTTTAGCTCATGAGACTTGCTGGACTGCTAGCTAGAGCCTGACATTAATTAAACTTCTCACCACTTTGCAAAGAGAGTCATATTTTTTTAGTTAGGATATAACGGATAATTACATTTTATCCAAACAGTTCATGTTCCTCAACTCGTCAGCTCCTGGGGAACTTTTTCACCACTTAATTCCTCCATGAACCCTTGTCCACCTTCGTAAGTGAAACACAGACATATCTAGCAAATGACAAATACACTGTCAGATTTATGGAGCCTGTAATGTTAACATATCAAACCCCTGCTATACTCTGTGTGACAGAAGAGTATGTGGGCGCATGTTCACTGGTGTGCAACTGTTTTTCTTTGCATTCAAAAGGCCTGCAGCTGGGAGCCATCTCATCTTGATGTGTCCCCCCGAACACCCCACTCTTGTAGCGTAAGCCCCAAGTACAGTAATAAGTGGACTGTGAAACCCAAGCAGCCTGTGTGGATCTGAGGCTCAAGCTTTAATAAAGAGGCCAGCTAAAGGAGATGAGCAGGGTTCATTTGCTCTCCGAAAACATTATGTGTTTGTCCAGTGATTTGTTGTCATAAAAACTCTCCCTCCCACACTCATGGTTGAGTGGTGAGAACCTTCAACTGTTGTCTGCACATTTTTCACATGTGTGTTTCTTAGAGATCTCAAATGCATAAAAATGTACTTTTGAAAAGAATATTATTTCTCTTTCTCTGTTTCCTTGAGGTTTTTTTTTTCCAGTTCTTTGAATTATTCATGCAAAATACTTTCAGGTCTTCGCTGCTCATACTTCAACACCGAAAGTAAAATGAGACTGAGAATGAAAAGCATCCTTGTCCAGTGAGATTTACCATGGGTCTCCGAGTTTAATGCATCAAATCACACCTGAATGCAAAGTTGTTAATAGATTTTTCCAAAAAGCCAATCTCCATGCAGTGGCTGCACTTCAATATATTGTAACTGAAACTTTTACGATATTCGATTGTCAGACTTTTTAATGCTGATGATCTGGAAAGTATTGTGGCTGTAGCAGTTAAGTGAGAGCGATGAACTGCTGATTTAATCAGAATCTACATTGTTGTCCTGTTATTAAAGGCATCACCCACTTATGCATCAATATGCACAACTCTCTGTTTCTTTATGCTCTGCCAAACACGGCTTTCTTTAAACTTTACCAACAAACACTGCAGAGCTTATCACAAATCACAGTCTGTATTTATAAGGCTCAATTTCCTGACTGTGTGTTTGGAGTGAAAACAAGCTGTCTAACTTTATCCGCTGATCAGTTAATAACCCACTATACTCTGCTGATTGCTGTGGCCCCTTAGATTGCACACTCACACACACAATGCAGTACATGTTAATGTGCATTAGGTTTACATCATGCACCCACTACAATGAGTGAGTGTATGTTAACATAATGTCATATTTATTACTGCATTGTTACCTATAAGCTATAAGTAAATCTAGATTTTTGTATTTTGTCATTATTGATAAAGTTACATTCTTCCATGATCGAATTATTTCTGTCTATTCACTCTCTCATATCTTTACACTCTTTGGTCAGTTTTTGATGGAAAATCTTTTCAATTTGTCATGAAATTTCTAACTTACTCCTCCTTTTCCTCCTTTCTGTGTTTTTTTTTCCTTCTTTCTTTCACCTCCCTGACTGTCTTTCAATAGGAGATGTTGCTGGTAGGTCCAGAGTCTCCATCAGAGCAGGCAAGGAGGGTCTTCCAGTCATTTGATCCCGAAGGTAAAGAACTAGGGTTTGTTTCATATACACTGCACACATAATTAGTGTCTTCCACTCTATTTTTTTTATAGATTTTTTTTTTGACAGATATGACAATGAATATATGAAATTTCTGACTCCCCAATGTTCTTGACTAAAGCCAAATGTTCACACAGCTACACCTAGTCCTGTTTTCTTTCTTCCTAGTTGCAGATGCATTTGTAACCTCCTCTGCCCTCCTTGCCTCTTCAAGGGTCTGTCTCTCATCTCTGCTGTTGTTGTTTGAGTTAGTGAGATCAGCTCCTCTAACAGCTGAGTCAACCATCCTTCTTCCCTCTCTTCCTCACATTCTCTCTGTTCTTAGTACTTCCAGGTGACTGGGGTAAAAGCCAATGGGAAGGACAGAGGAGAGTCTTTTGTTTTTTGTGTTTTTTTTGTGTTTGTTTGTTTTTTGCATTTTGCCTTTTGAGCATTAGAAAATGCTGTTTGAATCTAAGATAAAGAGTTGAAGTATTTGCTCTCATTTTCTTTTGAAACAGAGTTGATGTTCATAAGATGAGATTTTAAAATGTTCTAACATCTGGCCACAATGTGAGTGAGATGTCACATTTTTCAGAGTCTCTCTCTGTTTTTCTTTGTGTTATTAATGAGAAAAAATTAGAAATTAGAATTCAAAATTTTGTTTCTGAAGTATTTTTTGAACATGAATCAACTTGAAGATAAAGAGGCGTAGCCATTGTAAACCATTGGTAAACCATTGTCGTAGCCATGGTATTTTTGTTCTTTGAGGCTAGAAACGAAGAGGTCCACCACTTATAAGTACACAGCTACTTCTGTGAAGTGAGATGTATGTAATTTCCTCACAAAGCATATTAATATGCTGAGTAAAGTGATACACAAAAGTGGTGCATAAAGACACGCACATGGTGTCACCAGATACTTTCATCTGCTCTGGACATAATTGTGGTTCCACTTGACATTTTTCCAACTCTGCACTACAGTCTGTGCATGAAAGCCTTTTTTCAACTGTATATTGTTTGACTCAGGACCCTGCATTGCATTTTCATCTCATTGTATAAAAATGCCATGTGTGTCGTTTTGAATTTAAAAAAGCATCAGCTTGTACTGTGCTGTAGATCTGCTCTTTTAGGGATTCTTTTATATCCTGCAATTCCCTAAAACATACAAGTTATTCACCTGAGTGTGCTTCAGCAGTGTTTTATCCTCATAGAGATTGATTATCCACAAAGGTGTTTTGATTTTGTACATGTGCAAACACTGCTTGTGATGTTTGGTATCCCCCAGGTCAGGGATATACAGGACACTTTTCTCACTTGACTGATCACATGAACAATCATCTCTCTCTCCCTATTGAGAAGAAACATGGCCAACATTTGCTGACATGAGAGTCCATAGGCCCTTTTTCCATTTTAATACCAGACATGTTCAACACAACCTGCTTTGTTTGTCTTTTCCTTTTTGAGGATTTGTTTCCACTTGGCAAATAATACTGTTTAAGACAGCCGTGCATTATGAAGCCCACACCAACACTTATTGACAACTCCACAAAGCTATTTTATTCACTCAGATTGTTGGTATCCAGTTTATCTACTTTTTTTTTGTTTACATTTAAATGAAAACAGGTAATAGAATGGACAGATATGTTGTTATGAAGGTACTTATTTGTGTCAGAGAGGGCTGATCTCTGCAGTATTCATTTATGCAGACTCGGCATTCTGCTGTTTATATGTTCATGAGGCAAGAACAAGCACCAACAGGAATCATTTATTCTTAATTTCTGCTCAGTAGTGTTTTCCCTATATTTGGGTATCAGAGAAAGAAGTCAGAAAAGTCTTTTCACTCTTTGAACTCTGCATGTTGTCAGGCTAATCAGCTGGAGGCCTGAGTGAATCACCTGATTTAACACAAACCTTCATATTTATGTGGGTTTTTTTCATGAAATGGAGCATACTCTACTTAACCGCATTATTCACATTCTGGCCTGTAGGAACATGTTGTGACTTGTAAAGATCATTCTGTTTGCAATGCCACGTTATCATGAAGTCCAGCCAGTAAGAGCAGTCCTCTCTGCTCAGAAAACCCCAACAAAGAAATATGTAAACATAAATGTCATCTGTTGTTTCCTTGCTCTTCGTTTTTCTTCTTTTTGTACAGAATACCACTCCATCTATAATCTGCCCGCACATTCTGCTTACCATATGGACAGTGTTTTTTCACGCACGCCAGTGCACATAAATTCATGCTTTGGTTACAGTTGGTGTACCCACAGACCTGAATGCACATGTATACACACATGAAAGTAGAACATACTGTCCACAGCAAACATATCCATGCACAATGAAGCTGAGTGGTGGATAAAAGAGCCATAAATCTGTCTGTCACATGTAGAGTCAGCACAGCTCCCCTGTGTTGTGGAAAAAGAGTGCCACATGCATTCACACACTCTACAATGACTCACAAAACCTTCTCAGAAACCCATAATCTCAGATACTCGATATCCGGTTGTTCTGTCCTTGTGTTGAATGCTCACTCTGCTTACTGTCACACTGTCAGTTGTCACTTTTGGGGAAAAAAAAAAAAACATCTGGTTTTGGAAAGAGAAAAAAAGAGTTGCTTGTGAGGAAATAAGCAGAGCACTTGTCAGTTAATCTTTTTCACAACACACTTGGGGTTTCTGTTTGTATCTAAACAACAGACCACACAGACTCGCATGCTAATGTTTGTGACACAAATTGTAAGAGCCCAGCCAGACAGAATTGGGAAAAAAAAAAACACATGTTAGCATTTAAAGCTGCGCCTCTCAGGTAAAGCAATCATCCCCGCCATGGAATGTAGGTCAAAGAGAATGGACAATGTGTGTGTGTGCATGGAAGTTGTGTCAGATGAGTTCATTGCCCAGGGCCTATGATGTAAATAGTTCTTGTGCCATATGTGTGCAGGTGAAGGATTTGCCTGGTTTCCAGTTAAAGCCTATGCTTTTGTACTGTCTGGGCTGAACCAGCCTTAGTTTATGTGTCTTTTTGTCCTTCTCTCTTTCTCTAGATAATGGCTTCATCCCAGAGTCTCTGCTGGAGGATGTGATGAAAGCTCTTGACCTTGTCTCAGAGCCTGAGTAGTAAGTGCTCGCATGTTCAAGGCTTTATGTATGTGTGTATGTGTGTGTGGGTGCACGTCGCACCTGTAGAGCTTCTAAAGTTCTACCTCTCTAAGTCAAGGCCAGGCCAGGTCAGCAACCCTCTGCTCATGTTTCACTACCAGGCTGCTATAAAGTAAGACCAGAGAGAGTCCACTATAAAAGCAGGAAGAAAGTCAGAAACGGAGACTTAGAGGGAGATCATTAACCGCAGGAAGAAAGGCTGAGAGACAGAGGAAATGCTTAAAAGTGTAGCTTCAAACAGAAGCACGTTCTCCTCTGAGAAACTGTGAGCCCTAATACTGCAACCATGGGCCTTGCCAAGTAACTGGACCACTGATCTGGTCTGCAGACCCCCAGATGGCCAATACATCACAACAAAACATAGCAAAGTGAGAGAGGGGAGGAGGGAGACTCCTACTGCAAACTACAGAGTCTCATTCCTTCCCACACAACCAGTTTTTGTGGGGATCCCTACATGTTAAACAATCATCTTTAGTGTGTGAGGTAAATGATTTAACAGGAGCATAGAAGTGCTGTATCAACGACTCGTAAAAAGATGCTCCAGCAAATTTTGTAGTAACTTAGTCAAGATTTATAAACTGTGACAGTCAGATTTGTTTTCAACAAACTTTGTACACTGGTTAAACTCAACAAAAGTCTCTTTGAATCCACACTCTTATTGTTAATGTTCGAACAATGTGGTTTTGGTCATTTCAGCGTTTTTTGTTGTTGTTTTTTTCAGTTTAATTGTGTAAATTTGAATGAGTAAAACTTTCTAAATTTTCTGACTTTGACAGAATGTTTTATTAAAATCTAATTAAGACAGGTAAATGAAGGAGCCAGTGGTGAGCAGTCATGAGCATCTAAAAAAGCAAATCCAAGATCTATACTGCAGTATCAGAAATCTTCCCTTTCTCTCTTCCTCTGATAGTTTTCTTGCATTTCTTTACCGCATCTGCCACGGTGCGCATTCAAAACACCCAGTGTGTTTATATTCGTTTGCTAGCATGTGACGTGGTGCGAACCAATAGTTAGCTGCAACGTCATGCTGCGCCCAGAAGGGAAAAGATTCATTGTGTGGTTTCTCAGTCTCAGGCTCGAGAAATGCGCATATTAAATGTTGGTGTGCCATCAAAACGAGTCAGAAACGCATATTTTTATGGTCGAAAACTTACGTTTGTGCCATTAACAGATCTAGTGAATCATGAAATCAAACTTTCAAAGAATTCTTGATGGAAAGTTTGCTAATTATGATAAAATAATGATAATAATGAAATGGATTTACAGTTGTGTGGAAAAAGTGTTTGCCCCTTTCCTGATTTCTTTTTTTTTTTCTTTTTTTTCTTTTTTTTTTGCATGTTTGTCACATTTATGTTTCAGATCATCAAACAAATTTAAATGTAAGATAAAACAAGTAAACACAATTTGCATTTTTTAAATGAAGATTTTTATTAGTAAGGGAAAAAGTGATTCCCCCCTTGTTAAAACATAAATTAACTGGTTTATCACATCATTGGAAAGCTGAGTTCAATTTCTCTAGCCACACCTGATCTCAATCAAGAAATCACTTAAATAGGACCTGCCTGACAAAGTGATGTAGACCTAAAAGATCCTCAAAAGATAGACATCATGCTGCAATCCAAAGAAATTCAGAAACAAATGAGAAACAAAGTAACTGAGATCTATCAATCTGGAAAAAGCCATTTCTAAAGCTTTGGGACTCCAGTGAACCACAGTGAGAGCCATTATCCACAAATGGCCAAAAAATGGAACAGTGGTGAACCTTCCCAGGAGTGGCCGGCCGACCAAAATTACCCCAATAGCACAGCAACGACTCATCCAAGAGGTCAAAAAAGACCCCAGAACAACATCCAAAGAACTGTAGACCTCACTTGCCTCTGCTAAGGTCAGTGTTCATGACTCCACCATAAGAAAAAGACTGGGCAAAAATGGCCTGCATTGCAGAGTTCCAAGACCACAACCACTGCTGAGCAAAAAGAACATAAAGGCTCGTTTCAGTTTTGCCAGAAAGCATCTTTATGATCCCCAAGACTTTTGGGAAAATACTCTGTGGACTGGCGAGACAAAAGTTGAACTTTTTGGATGGTGTAGGTCCCATTACATCTGGCGTAAAAGTAGCACGGCATTTCAGAAAGGGAACATCATACCAACAGTAAAATAGGGTGGTGGTAGTGTGATAGTCTGGGGCTGTTTTGCTGCTTCAGGACCTGGAAGACTTGCTGTGGTTAATGGAACCATGAATTCTGCTGTCTACCAAAAAATCCTGAGGGAGAATGTCCGGCCATCTGTTCATGACCCTCAAGCCAGAGATGGGAATTGTGGAGTCAACAAGTTTTTTCAATGTCATGTATTTGTTCTGCCCAGCCACTGATGAGGTGGCTGGGCAGAACAAATACATGACATGGAAAAGACTTGTTGACTCCATAATTCCCATCTCTGCATCAAGCTGAAGCGCACTTGGGTTCTGCAGCAGGACAATGATCCAAAACACACCAGCAAGTCCACCTCTGAATGGCTTAAGAAAAACAAAATGAAGACTTTGGAGTGGCCTGGTCAAAGTCCCAACCTGAATCCGATTGAGATGCTGTGGTGTGACCTTAAAAAGGCGTTTCATGCTAGAAAACCCTCCATTGTTGCTGAATTAAAACAATTCTGCAAAGATGAGTGGTCCAAAATTCCTCCACAGCACTGAAAAGACTCATTGCCTGTTATCACAAACGCTTGATTGCAGTTGTTGCATTTAAGGGTGGCTCAACCAGTTATTAGGTTTAGGGGGGCAATCACTTTTTCACACAAGGCCATGTAGGTTTGGATTTTTTGCCCCCATTAAAGATGAAAATCTTCATTTAAAAACTGCATAAGAAATCAGGAAGGGGGGCAAACACTTTTTCACACAACTGTATATTGCACTTCTTTTGCTGGGCACTTGATGAAAGCGCGAATCCTTTGATTATTGGACAACCTGTTTTACCACCTGAGCCCTTGCTGATCCCTGTCATCTTTTCATTATATTATTTGTACAAAAGTTACTGCCTAGTTAAATCTGCCAGCCATTTTATCAGGTACACTTCGCTAATACAGGATTGGACCTACTTTTCCTTTAAGAAATGCCTTTACTCTTTAAAGCATAGATCCAACAAGGTATTGAAAAATTCCTCAGAGATTTTTGCTCCATATTGACATAAGTTGTGATGCACCGATCAGGATTTTGGGGGCCGATCACGATCACCAAAAGCAGTATCTGCCGATCCTGATATTGCCGATCACCGATCACAGCGCCAAATCCATAAATTCTCCAATATTGTTGTCTCATGTACATAACATCGACATTATGTTATTAAGTATAACAATTAGGAGATGGGAAATTATCATGAATTGACCACAGTTTTATTGCAGGCAATCTGCAATATTTCACTCTCTAGTAGAGACTCTCTTGGAGACAACTTGGACTCAGTTTACATAGATGAAGTGTAACTTAAGCTGTCTTGTGGCGATAATTATGTGGACAACACACAACATGTGCAGCGCACCAACACAGACAACAGTAAACATTTCACTCTCTTAGAGTTGGTACAAGTTGTAAACTATAAACTCATTTTTTTCCTGTGGAAAAAGGAATTAAATCTTAGAATAAAAAATAGGTTATGTACATAACACACAACATGTGCACTATATTAAAAATTTCACTCTTTAGAGGCTCTTTCTCAGAGACACTATTTGGAGTTTACCTACAAGCTTTTAGTGGAAAATCAAGTAAAATATGTAAAACAAATGAAAATAAGAACAGCGACTTAAGTGCAACTGCAACATTATCTCTGGACATAAACTTGGAGCTGATACTGCAGCTTTTCTGAAAAAAAAACAAAAAACAACTCTAAGTGTAGCATAAACATGCTGTAGCCAAAACAATGTAAAATTATGATTTTTTTTTGATGAGCTTACTTCTGATTAAGCGGCATGAATGGTAGAGCCTTGCGCATCATTTGCGTGTGGTGGTGTATGAACCCGGTTGTCTTCCTTGTCTGTGTCTTTGTACTGTATGATGGCGGATGAAACTGAGCAGCTGCTTGGCTCCATTGTGCTCCATGAGGCCAGAGGTGTTCTCAGAGGTGTTCTGAGTTTGGTGAGTTTCACCATTTACTCCATGAGCTGCACGCCAACGATGGTACAGCTTTCGTCTGACTGGCCCAGTTTAACAACCTGCTGTCCTGCATCGGGACATCATTATAAGCACATTAAATCCCGTCGGGACAGCAGATCATCACTGTCTCCGTGGAGTGAAGAGATTCACCGGAGTCTACTCTGTATTTCCCGCGCCAGATGCGGATCAGGCGTGTCAAACGCAAAAATGCTGTAGTTACTATAAACGTCATCGGATCGGCTTGCTTTGATCTATTTTGAGAACTCCGATCAAAACCGATAGGGGCACTATCGGCCGTTTGCGATCCGATTTCCGATCGATCGGTGCATCTCTACATAAAAGCATCACACAATTGCTGCAGATTTGTCGGCTGCACATCCAGGATAAGAATCACATCTTAAAGGTGCTCTGTTGGATTAAGATCTGGTGTCTATGGAAGTCATTGGAGTACAGTCAAGTCCTCGTCATGTTCAAGCGACCAATCTGAGTTGATTTGAGTTTTGTGACATGGTGCATAATCCTCCTGGAAGTATCCATCTCAAGATGGTACACTGTGGTCATAAAGAGATGAACAAGGTCAGCAACAACTCTCAGGTACGCTGTGATGTGTGCTGGTGTTTGGGATGGGCACCTTACTCCCAAATAAGCATCACCACCAGCAGCCTGAACTGTTAAAACAAGGCAGGCTGGACCAAGTTCTGACCCAACCATGTAAATGTTGCAGCTAAAATGTATATTCATTACACCAGGTCAAATTTTTTCAGATCCTGTGTGAATTGTAGCCTCAGTTTCCTGTCCTTGGCTGACAGGGGTGGCACCCGGTGTGGTCCTCTGCTGCTGAAGCCCACCTGCTTCAAGGTTACATGTGTTGTGCATTAAGAGACCATGCCACTTTCAAAGTCACTTAAATCTTCTCCTTTCCCCATTCTGATGCTTGGTTTGAAATTCTCTTGACCATATCAACACTGAGTTGCTGCCATGTGATTGGCTGATTACCTGTGTGTTAACAAGCAATCAAACAAAAGAATAAGTCTAGATGAATATCAGTTGAATGTATTTAAGAACAAACAGCAAAATGGCCTGAGTACAAAGAATGTCTCTGGCATGCTCAGTGAAGGCATTTTTCACTCCGCATCATGTCATGTCCTATTTTTAGATGATAAAGTCGAGCAGTATATAAAGACCAAACAAGCCACGAACAACCACTTCCATTGATCCCTGACTCACAAGACCTACTTGTTTATAGTAATGAAATACTGTATTGATTCCTTTGATGACTTTCTCTTTATCACACTTTCCTCTTCAGATTGAAGATAAAGCACTGAAAGTTTTGCTCAGGCACTTTCAGCAGGTTCTTTGTCCACTCTGTGTACCACCCTGCCACATGTGCTTTTAGTAAAGATGAAGCTATGATCATTCTCTTTCCTCTGTGTCTGGGTATAACACTCTCTTCACTTCTTACTGCCTTAAAAGGGCAATCTGACCAGATATTTTTTTACCAGGATGAAGTAACAAAAACACTGATCCAACGAGTAGGAATGTCTGGAAAGAGATTAAATTTAGTTGTACCACGATATTCATGAAAACATGCACACACTGGCAAAAACATGCATCATAAGTCCACTCTGAGTGATGAAGTGATGGTAAGTTTGGCTCAGCCTTCATACACAAATCTTGTTATTTGTACTGTGCTCATGGTTTCTTTCTACTGCAGCCTTTTTTTTAATCTGCTTGTTGTTTCTGCCTCTTTTTTTTGCTCACTCTGTGTTAACTTCATCTCTCTGTTTCTACATCTGCACCCTCTCAGTGTCAGTCTGGTGAAGAGTAAACTAGATCCAGAAAGCTTGGGTATTATACTTCTGGGCCCATTCCTGTTGGAGTTCTTCCCTGATCAGGTATGTGTATGTCCTGAGATTAGCTTCCACTTCAAAGATGCACACAGTGTATGACACATACGTTCCAGCAGACACTCAATCCATATTACTGTTAAAACATATGGAGGAAAAGCTGCATTCACACACATAATCTCTGATTTCCAAGCATGTGAAGGGTGTTATTTAATCTAATCAAAGGTTTTGTGCCTAAAACATTCCTGTGGTGTCTCATATGAAATGCATGTGTGTTCACAATCGTATGACGTTACTTCTGAGAAGTTTAGAAGGAGCAATAAGATGCATTTATGAGGCAGAGCGAGTGAGGAAGACGGAAAGGGAGAGATGGAGGGGAACTGTGTTAAAGTGATCAGGGCTTTAGGGACTCACCAGAGGAATGGCCCCAAGCCGCAAAGAAATTACACTACCATTAGCCAACTGGACACACACACGCATTCAGATACACGTGGGATTGGGGCAAGGGTTAGGGTTTCATATATTGGCATATAAACACCAGAAGCTGGACACACTCTCAGGCAACACACCCTGTTAGCCCTCTGCACCTTCAAGCCAAATTCATGGGAAGAGTTTTGGCTCGTTGTCAGTGTTTGAGCGTTTTTGTAGTTTTGGCTGCTGTCAGGTAATTGGAGTTGGACCTTGTAATGCACAAATAAACACACAGAAGTAAGTTTAACACCTGGGATTTAATATAAAGCGTAGATGACTGGTTGGCTTGCAAATCTTCTACCTCTTTAAGTCTGTACCACCTTCTCTCTCTGTGAGAACCATCTGATTTTTTTGACTCTGTTTCGTGACTGTGTTTCAGGATTCAGGAATCCCGGACTCATTTCCCGTCTACCACTACAATGGACTTAAACAGTCCAACCACAAAGAGAGGGTAAGGCGCTCTTTCATAGAAGGGTTTTTCACAGTAACTAATGGTGTTCCTTCCTTTTAATCCTCCCTGCCTTTCTCCCAATTACTTCCCTTCTTTTCCTGTCATCATTCATGCACTTGCACTCATACACACAGCTGGAGGCAGCCAGCCACTCCAGGATAAACAGTAGCTGTTGCGAGCCTAATAGCATGTCCATCCATCCAAAGACCCTGTCTAAGCCCATGATTTCTCCAAGCCACTTCAGCATGGAGGCAACTGTCAGCAGCCTGGTCATGATAAATGGTGAAACACAAGCCCAATGAGCCGGCTTGGTTTGATGGATGATTGTCAGTGGATGTTGTCAGTGGCTGTGCACAAACCTGGTACTCAGGAATATCAATTTCCTCATCTGTCAACTCTGTCTAGTCCGTAAAGCATTTTTTTTTCTCTCAGTACCACAACTTGAAGGTCTAGGAGAATGGCAGAACATGCATGCCCACACACAAGCATACTAACACACACGGTAGCAAGGTTATGATGGCAGTTCCATTCCCATGGCTCCAGATGGAAATAACAGGCACTCTGTCAGCAGTCCCTTACATCTGGTGTGTGTATGCATCCTGAGAGAACCTGCTGCATAGCTGCATCCACGCCTTTACATTTCATCTGTGACCCTTCAGAGGAAGTTCCTGCAAAGAACTGAAGTGTATAAATTTCTGTTTGGTTATTCTGTGTCTTGAGCTGTGTGCGCTTGTGTTCTCAGGTGGAGTACGTGGAGGGGACAGCTGTGGTGCTTGGTTTTGAGGACCCGATGGTTCGGACTGACGACACTCCAGTGAAGCGTTGCCTACAAACCAAGTGGCCCTACATCGAGTTGCTGTGGACCACCAACCGCTCACCATCACTCAACTAACACTGACACTCTGCGTGTGTCTGTGTATGTGGATGGACCACTGCTGCCCCACCACACACCCCCTCCCTCACATTGACCACTAAAGGTCAGCGGACTGCAAAGACTGAAACACACAACAGCAATGAATGAAAACAAGACGAACACAAACATTTTCATGGACCAGTCAATCAAACTTGACATCACACATTCCACACAAACACACCTCTGCAGTGGGTGCTATCATCTGTTCACCACAGCTTGTAATTGACAGGCAGGATGTTTATGACACGATAACTTAAAAAAAAATGAATGACTGTTTACTTTTACAGCTCTTTTCTGTGCCGAAAACCTCATCTACAGTTTGGTACCAGACAGCTGTTAAGATACAAACCAGTTTGGTTCAACAAGCATGTCATCAAATCACACATTCAACCACATGTAGAGCCAGTTGACTGTGAGACACTACTGTTAACCCAGCTGCAGGACTGTTCGAGGGAAAACCTACCAAAGCCTTCCACATATGAGAACACACAGACAGACACACACACACACTCAGTCACTTTCACTGCTGAGAGTTTACAGTGTAAAAGGGACCAACCCAGATGCAGAGATCCTGAGATCTGGACTGGAGGTTTTCAGTGTTTAACCAAGATGAAGTTGGTTTAGGTGCTCTGTGCGTGCTTTGTGCACTACACTAGGATGTTGGCCAAGTGCTCGTGTATTTATTATCACACTCACAGGTTCTGGAATAAACACTTTTTGTTCAGACATTGTGTCGATTTCATTGCTTTGAAATCTTAGACTTCCTCCTCCTGTGTCTTCCTTTCATGAATATCATGTCTTGACCCAACATGGGTCAAGACATGAGGTTTCAGATGTCCGTGTTTCCAGCGTCATCTCTAAATCATACAAACTGATGATGTGTATCCCAGAGAGAATCTAAACCAGTAATTTACTAAATCCCCAAGACACCGAAGGGAACTAAAGTACCTCTAAAGTAAACAGAAAGTAATCCTCTTAAGACAGATATTGGTGTCTGTTGAACAGCAGAATTTCCCTAAAGAAGACAAATGAGCATCTGTACTTCTACCTCGTATTAGCAATGGATCTTTGTAAGGCAACAAAAACACAGCAGCATTTTTGAATGTCCACAATTTTATGGTCACAACTCAAAACATGTGGCATGTTTTTTGAAGGACTGCATGCATGCTCAGAATGTCTCACTCTGCATCTCCACACAACAGTGTTGTAATATTGCCCAAGTGTGTTTCTAATGAAGAAAGAATGTTGAGCGAATCTTACTCGCAGCTTAACAGACTCATTATGAGTTTGTAAAGAGAAAAGGTGGAACGACGGCACGGTGTGAAAGATATAAACCACTACTGTTCACATGTGGTAATCAATCCAGAATGACCTGCAGTAAATCTCTGATCAGAACACGTTGGCAAAGTGACAGGATGTAACCTGAACAGCATGTGCGTATTCCTGGTAAAGCAGTAACTGAGAATTTCATTGGATGTAAGACAGCGGAGAAAATGATTACAGATGGAAGGATGCGCACACAGACTCTGGAAGTCAGCTGTAGTAAATCACCAGGTACCTGTCTGTGATGTCATAACACGGCTGCATTACAGCAAAAAACAAAGCAAAGGCAGAGTCCTGCCTCCTCTCCCCATCATCTTCTTGTGCTCCCTTTTATTTGTCTATAAATGTAACTAAAAGAAGCCTGCTTGTGTCCCCCCCACCCCCACTTTGTTCATGTTTGATTTACAAAGAAACAGCTGAAAAAGGCCAGACCCTGTCCCGTACACCATTCTCTGTCCTAATCACAGACACACTTCAGTGCTGCAGAAAAATGTTTAGCAAGATGTCTAGACTTGGTCAAACAAGTCCATGTTTGGATGATAAAATGGAGGATGGGATGAAGCAGGTAGGGTTAGTGAAGGATCTCTACACCCGTGTCGTGTTTCCTTTGCTCCTTACCTCACCTTCCAACCTGTTGCTATCATCTCTTGACAGATAATACTCCAGTGCCGAGCTGATTTAATGCTGCTCTGCAGCTGTGTGGCTGCGTAAACCGTTTAACGCATCACTTATGTGCCCATAAAGCTAAGTTTAATTAAAATAAACTCCCCACGATCATAAAGAGCGCGTTGGAAGTTTGATTAAAAGAGTGTAACATTTATTTCCTGGCGCACACACAGCGAAATTTTGGATGACAAATGCTCTTAAGTGCGCAAAGCTAAATATACAAAAACAGTCCGGTCTGGCCTATCACCTCCTAACGACAGTTTTCCATAGCAGGATATTATTTTCAGCTAGAGTGAAGTTTACCTCAGGGAGGGGGACATAGTGCTGAGTGAAACAGAGTGGGCTAAACTGCTTAAGACGTGCACAAATACAATTTAAGAGTTTCGTTCTGTTGCCGACATAATAATTACTGACATAATTACAAGAATTTTTTTCTTCAACGGAAGGAAACGCAACCCTCTTTAATGGTTTGGTCGGCTTGTAAAGAAACTAACCCAAAAGGTGTTCCAATTTAAACCTACTATTTGGGCGTCATGGCTTTGCATGTGTGCGCGTGCTTGCGCGTGTGTGTGTTACTTTAATAATATCAATTGTTTCGGGATGCCTGTTAAAAATTAGCTGTGCCATAAAAGGAGCGGTGACGCGCCAGCCTCCTTTTGCGCGCTCAGATGTGGTTTGCGCTCTGAAGTGTGTGAGAGAGTGTGTGTAGGGGGTAAAGTTTTGTGCAGAGGGGCGGGGGCGAGGCTGTGCAGACTTGTAGCAGAGGTTCTGGGCAGACCTGGTGGTTTATGGGTGTCAGGAGGCTGTTCTGGGGAGCGCAGCAGAAGAGCGCGCACAAAGGCGGGCAGCTGGGGAATCTGAAGTCAGGACGAACTCAACTCACCTGTACAGACTAAGAGGAAACCTTTTTTTCTCATTTTGGGGGGAAATCGTCCTTCAGGATGGAGCGTTTACGGGATTGTGCCTCCTGTGTTGGGATGTTTATGCTGTGTGTGCTCTGGCCGGCGCCAAATGGAGTTTGGAGTTTTAACCTTTACGCGGAGCATCCTACGGTTTACAGAGGACCTGATGGAAGTTATTTCGGTTATTCAGTGGACTTTTATCAAGCAACTAGCGACAGGCATACGTGAGTACCAACGTCAGGGCTGAAATTGTCCCACCAAGTTCCTGCAGAAGTTTTTTTTTTGTAAAAGACATTTGCACCTTAAAATGTACCTGCATTATTTTAACCTGCTAAAACTGCTTAATAATATGATTATTAAATGAAAAACATTTGAATGGAAAGAGTTAAGGTGGATGATACCTGATGATCTCTACAGCTGAAAATTATCCTTTAGAGGGGCAAAATAAGAATAAGCTCAGTGCCTGTTGCACAGAATAAAAATGGTTTTGAAACTTTAAAAAAAAGAAATTGACGTATAGGTGAGTCATATTATGCATTGCACCGTGTCCTGCATGTCTTGCATGTACCTTGGTTTTTCCTTTTGCCCCCCAGGATCAGTGTGCTGGTAGGGGCTCCTAAAGCGAACACCTCTCAACCAGGCATCGTGGAGGCTGGAGCCGTCTATTACTGCCCCTGGCCAGGACTGCCTGATAGCTGCAGACAGATTCCTTTTGACAATTCCAGTGAGTTACCTGAAGCTTTCTAAAGTTGTGTTTTCTCATGAACCAAAATTAATCCCCCCCCCTCAGGGCCCCAACTGCATATAATTGCTCTTCTAAGATTTTGGTATTGTTACATCAGAGCTGAATTGTTTGATTGGACAAATTGTGAGACATAAAATACATTGACTGCTGTCACTCAAGATGTTTCATTTTAGCATTATTGAAATTAAATTTAGCGAGCAGTCATCCCCTCCTTTATAACCATGTGGCCCCAGATGTCTCTTAGCCAGGAAGCCCTGAATTTTTCTCACTGGTTTGTCTTGTCAGTGCATTTACATGAGTTGTTTCTTGCATGGGGGGGAGGGGGGGGGGGGGTCATATGGCTCTCATCAGCTTCATGTAGAAAGGACGCCTTGCAGGTTTGCATCATGTTAATTATACTACTCACTATGTTTTCATCAGCCAGACATCACTTGAGCATCTAATGTCTCTGATGCTTTCCTCTCTGAGTAGCCAGCGAGTGCATGAGGTAGATAGAAAGAGGAGGGGGGTAAACTGTATGCACATGGGAATTTAGTTTCCAGTCAGAGGAAAGCGGGATTGGGTGATGTCTGCTTTTTATTAGATCCTGAAAATGTATCCCTGTCTTCTTTCCCCTCCCCTCGTCCCTCTCTTGTTCTCCATCAGTCAGTCCCTCTCCCTCTCTTCGCCAAGACTTCTATCATCTTTATGTGGACCACAAAAAGAGAGCTGGAGAATAAACTGGCTCATTGTAGCTCTGTGGGGAGAACTTATATGTCAGACAGAATTCAACTAAAGTTGAAAACACACATGAACAACAGGTTGCAGAGAAGTCGACAGTGTTGAGAACTTCAGGAAGAAAGAAAGTTTAACTTCAGGTTAGAGTGATGAGGAACATAAGAGATGGAATAAATGTGAGAGTGAAGTAGCGTGCATGTGTGCTTGTCAACAACAATGGACCAGGTGATTGATGGCAGTGGGTACAGTGGATATTTCTAGAGTTACAGCTGATCCATTTTAAAGGTACACTGCAGAAATCACCAGCAGGAGTGGGGAACATATGTGTGGACTGTACTGGTTTATGTCATACTTTGCATGTGCATGTGTGCATACCTGCGTGTGCAGATGCTTCAGTGAGATAATGCAGATGTGAAGTTGACAGGGATGAGGGAGGAGGTGACATGTTATCACAGATTAGTGATAGATTGCATCTCTGCAATTTGCTGTAGCATCTGGTCCGTGCTCCTATTGCTTCTCAGATTTGCAGAGAATGATGCATATTTCAGTGAAGGAATTGAGGTCTCAGCTGACTTGCAGCATCAAAATGTAATCTTATGTGTTCGTATTCTAAATTTATTACCCGCGTTGGTTATTTTCAAGCCTGAACTGTTATCTGTTACAGTATAAGACAAGTATCTGATCAAACTCAAAAAGGATTTAGTCTGAAAACTCAGCAAATGTAACACATGACTTATTACACTATCATTGTTTATTTAACAAAAACTGAGCCACAATACAAAAAAATGCCCTTACCTCCTCCATACACAGTATATTAGAAGTTGCTGGTCTGGAACATCCAGGTGTGCGTTAGTACAATACCAAGGAGGAAAGACATCAGCAAGCAGTTTCTGCTGCCCATTAATCTGAGAAACTAGTCAATGGGATGTACTTGGTTATTCCCACACACCTTATGCTTTGTGGCTTTTATATATATATATATATATATATACACATACATATATGTAATGATATAGTTTAATATATCATGTTTTCATTTAAGATAACTGAAACTTGGGCTATAACATAGCATGGGACGACCAAGGGTGTTCAAACATATCAGTCTGAATCATCACGGTCCTTTCGTTCTCTTAGAAGGGATTAAATGAACTAATAAAGACAAGGTAGCTGATAATGTCAATGAGAAAAACATGCACCCTACACTTGTTTGTCTGCATGCTCTGTTCCTGTAACTGAGTCCCTGTGTGTGCACACATGTGCTGAATGAAGGTGTTTAATGAGGAAGGGTCTACGTGGTTCTAAACAGACCCAGCTGCTCTTAAAAATGCTGGAAAATATATACAACAAGGAAACACAATCAAATTTGACACTTTATTGTGATTCCAGTGGGAAATGCTTATAATGTCCATGTCAGCTTGTGTATGTGTGTCTGTTGTGACATTTTATGGGAGAGACAAGGGGGGAAAAAAGGCTCTATATCCTGTCAAATGTCTGTTTCTTGGGGCCAAATGGTGTTTTGATGTATGTTATTGGCCTTTTTAAGATTTTGTTTTTGCTTCTTTTTTTTTTTCCCCCCATTTTTTGCTTATTGAGTACAAATGCTCACAGACCACATTATGGTCAATGTCAGCTTTTACAGCCACCACTCTGGAATGACTGTTCAATTCCCCTTTTATGTCTTTTCCACTTCCCTTCAATCCGCCTCTGACCTCAGATAACAGAATGATTAAGGTGAATGGCACCAGAGAACCTCTGGAGTTTAAGTCCCACCAGTGGTTTGGAGCATCAGTCAGGACACACAAAGGAAAAGTGGTGGTGAGTGGACGTGTTAAATAAAATCTCAATAATATATTCATCGTTCATAGCTTTTGCTTCTGCTTTCTTCTCCCTCCTTTGAAATGCACTTGTTTTCTTTAAAATAAAATGCTATCTGTTCTGCAGGCTTGTGCTCCTCTGTACCACTGGCGAACAGTGAAGAGAGATGGGGAGAAAGACCCTGTGGGGACCTGCTATGTGGCTGTCCAGAATTTCAGCGCCTACGCAGAGTACTCACCCTGCAGGACCAGTGAGTAACTCTGCAGCCTTGCCTGTAGAAAATTTCCTCCCCCTCTCTTTGTCTTCTCTTTTTCTCTCTTCCAATATGGACACACTAATTACTGAGAGTTTTTTTTTTTTCTTTTTTCAAGTATCTTATAACTTCCATCTGTATAAGACAACTTACTGTTTAAATGGATACATGATCTTTTTCTATATTGTGTAAATGGTAAAGTTTAAAGAGTTTGTGAACTCGCATTCCAAAGAGAAGTACTTGACATGAGTGGAGTTATACATGCTGAGATGAATTTGTCTGAGGTTTCCACCTCAAATTAAACCTTCCTACTGATGATTCCAGCAGTAATGACCTGCACTTCCTATTAAACTACTTCCACAGGCCTCTACAAACACTGTTAAATATATATATATATATATATATATATATATATATATATATATATATATATATGCCCATTTACAGGTTCATTATCATATTTTTAGTGTAAAAAAAAAAAAAAAAGCAGATTGAAAATTAGCAGAATGTAAGCTCCTGGTCTTTATTGTTTTTAGTGAGTTTGGTTGAGTCCTCTGTAGTTAATTGTAGATTTAGCGAGTATTTATTGATTATCCTTCCTTGGGTGTGGATAGGTGCCATTTATTGAGGTAATCCATATTTGTAGGTTTGGGGGGCTTGCCCTCAGAAATGTATTAAAATGAAAGCTGTGTGCGGCGTGAATATGTTGCTGTAATGCACACACTTCTGAGTCCTTTTTTTGAAACAAATATATATCATTTATTCATTCGAAATAGATTAAACAAAATCAATAAAATATCATATAAAGTTTAAACTAAATGAATCATAACAAAACTTCTTTTTCTAGATCAAAAGTGGTCAAAAAACTATATTTTTCCACTTGCTACACCACCTAACATTCACCACCAATAACCCACCCCCCTGCCTGGTACATTATAAATCTTTCAAAACCCACCATGCACTTATGTACAAATTAAAGAAAAATTATAACAATTGGTACCTAAAACTTCAGTAGTATTCTTCCAACAAACTGGCCAAAACACTAATTGTGCTGTTAATATCTAAGATGAACATTCATTTTATTGATTATGAGATATTAGATGAGCTTCAAGCTGTTTGAATGTTGAAGATTAATGCAGTCACTGTCATATTTCATCAATATTTACCCTTTTCATCAGTCTAGCAGCCACCTTCTTCTTAGCAGCCATGCAAACTAGCATGTGGGCAAGCATTTTGCTAATTAGCGTAATGAAGTTGAGTAAGGAGAGTTCAGGAGTCTTTTGCAGGACAGAATATAACCCTTTGGTGTGAATATACCGAAAGAAAAGGGAAACCCTAGATATGTGACTTCTCCATTTATTGTGACCATCAAAAAGAGGATCTCATCTTCCCTCTCTGTAGTGAGGTTTAGGCTGAAATCTCAATCTTAGTCTTTAACTTAAAGCTAAGCATGCTTTCATCAGTTGCTTCCTCAGCAGGTCACCGTGTCTAATGCTGCACAAGTCGCTATGATAACCTAAAAACCAGTTTATCAGTTTCTCTCATCAGTCTCTTCTGTCTGTCATCACTTTAGTAAATGGGAGATATGGGATCTCCTTTTGCCCCAAATCCTTCTCTCTTTAGTTCTTCAGCGTTTTTCTTTCTCTTCGCTCTCTTTCTTCCTGTGAGCTCTCTCACTCTTTTCCCCCGATGAGAGGCTCCAACACTTTAGGAGGAGAAGTGAAGGCAGTCAGTTGGTGCATTGTAAACAGCAGATAAAACTCTGCCTCTGTTGTCCACTCCATCACGCCCTAACATCAACACACTCTCGACTTAAACTCCTTCTTATAATTGCCTTATTATTGTTAAAGACCTTTATTTTGTTGTGTCAGTGGCGACTAATCAAGACCAGAGCTATCACAATTTAAGCTCAGTTGTTCTCAAGAGGGCAATTATTTGGAGTAGTTCTTAAGATAGAGCGAGTGTCTCTTTATGTGTTCAAGTCAGATTTTTCTGCCTCAAACAGCTGTTTTTCTTCATCTTAACATCTTTTGGCAGCCACACAGACTTCTGCAATAACTCACTTATTGTTTACACTGTATATGCACTTGTATAGTTACGCATCATTAAAGCTCACTTCAGGGTGCCACTGAAGTTATTAACAATTTATGACGTGCACATAAGTTTATTGTGTTCATCTACAGTCAGATGAGGTAATTTAAACAGAAAATACCTCAGTGGTTCTACAGTTAGATGTAAACTAAAAGTATGCCTTCATTTCCTGGACTGTGTAGTTCATGAAGTGTTTTCTTGCCTCTTTTTTTTGCCAGTTTAATGGTTCCAGATTCAGTCCCTTATAATATGAGCTGACTACAAACTATGACTTTTAAAACATTAAACTACTGTAACACTGTTTGACTCATGATGCTAAATTTTTTGGCTCCTCTTCATTTCTTCTGCCTTGTCAAAACTTGCTGCCTACATTAAAAATGATGCGACTCTGCTGGCAATATCTCTCAGAGTGCTTCAGCTTTGTTGTAGTAATAAATGTAGACTTGCACCTTTTTTAAAGCACAGATAAATAACAACCAGCGCCAACTCAGGTGACACTGTCTGATGTCAAAATGCTTTATAGAATTAAAAAGCAGCTTGTAAAAAACTGGTAAAGCCCATATAAGATGCTATTTCTGATGGGGTTTTTTTGTTTTTTGTTTTTTTAAAAGGAGTTTCTCACACTGCATGTGTCCTTTTCAGATGATCCAGACCCAGAGGGACAGGGTTTCTGCCAGGCTGGGTTCAGTGTGGATTTCACCAAGGTAAAGACTGCAGCAGCACTTACATGCTTTCACCAGGTTTTTAAGACTGCCTTCGGAGATTTACGTGGCTTTGGGAAGACGAGAGAGCGTTTGTCCCTCGAGAACCCTCCTCTCCCCGATGTGACCCATCGCCTCTCAGCACAATACACGCATTCTTTCACTGTATAGTCAATATGAACCTTGACCTCAGCCTTATGGTCCAGCTCTACCCTCCTATATAGGAAGCTGTCCTTCTCTGCAGGATGTCAACAGGCATAACAACAGAAATCATATGAGCACACTCATGCAGTTACACGCATCGTGCAGGATTTCTCATTCTCGCACGAGCACATATGCACAAATTAACTGGCGAATTTCTGTCACGTGACCAACTATGGCTATCTGTTTTCATTCCAGGAGGGAAGGCTGGTTGTAGGAGGACCTGGAAGCTTTTACTGGCAAGGTAACCAGAGCAGCAGTGTGCAAACTTGTGTTTGGTCTCTCTCTCTCTCTCTCTTTTTTTTATTTTGCAGTGATTTCATAGATGGGAAGGTGTTCAAATGAGAAAAAAGGATGGAGATGAGTTTAACAGTCAGCACAGCCTCCTTACCTGCATATGCACAATGAGTCACTTGCAGAGTCTTCCCTAAGAGAAAGACCTCACTTTTCTCCCTTTCTCCCCCTCACTGCTCAGCTTAATGCCTCTGGTTGGCTGCGTTGTAACAGGAAGTGGGTGTTTGGGCACTGTAATGAGCTGATCGTGGGGGTAATGGAGTGTGGAGGAACTGCCCTTCTGCCCAGTGGTTATTCACAGAGGAGCAAGGAAAAGCTTTGAGGAGAGGTGGACAGCACAGTGGAGATGGATAGAGAAAGTGAGTAAGGAGGTGATAGAGGATTGCTATGGCGATGACAGGAAGTTTCAGGGGGAGAGAAAGACGAGAAGGGAGGGAGTGTGTTAGAGAGTCAGTGAGAGGAAGAAAGATGGATCCCCTGCTTGATAAAAGCAGCGCTGAGGTCAGCAAGCCTGCTGGACATGCAGGGCCAGCCTAAGCAGAGGGATTAAGTGTCTAAATAGGTGTAGCTGGAGTGTGACATAGTAAAGCTGCTGAAGTGTAGCAGTACTCCTCCTGCTCCAGGTGTTTCAGTGTGTGTTTGCATTTTCCAAACTTGGAGATGTGCAACTGTGTGTGAGGAAAAAAGTAGAGATTTATTGACCACTTGCACAACTCATCGCTCCTTTCTTCGTGCAGCACATCACACTTTTAAGAAAAGAAAGTTGCATCAAGAGATGATGCTGGGGAGACAAAATACAAAAGATATTTGGAGAAACTGCTCTAATTTTTTTTTTTTATAATGTAGAGATATTGTTTAGAGCTGATGCTGTTCTTGCATGTTAAATAATGAATGCAACAGCGTGCAAGACCCACACTAGACAGGCAACACAGAAAGCCTAATGGACTGCTCCCTCTCCGTGCCCTCAGCATGGCAAGGCAGGCTGCCTCCAGTTAAAACACTTCCTCCAAATGTTTATAAAAGCACTCAGCCTGGATTTTATGGCCTCTAATATACAACAATTATCCTCAGCCTTCAACCTGATTCATCACTAAAAAAGCTCTTTTATAAGCAATCTTGTTATCGCTGGGTGTAAAGAACTCCTCAAATTAGCAGCAGGGACTCATGTATCTGTGGTAAGTTTATCTCGTTGATCAGATGGAGGTTTAATAATGAGTTTATGCAGTGATATGTTAGTCTGAGCGATAAATTTGGTGCAGTGGGAGAGGACTTGGAGGAAAGGTTAAGAGGGCGCATTTTCCTCCCCGTCAGTGCACTCGCACATAAAGGAGGATTTATGGAAAGTTGAGGGCGGCCATAGATAAAATCATTTGTTTTGTTGACCTCTTGTTCAACAGCAGAGGAAGGGTGTTGTTTGTGTGTGCACACCTATAATTTATAATCTCAAACTGCACTGAAGTTGTGTGAACATTTTTAAAGGAACATTGGGGTATTTTTTTCAGCTATTCCTCAGCGGGTGATGTTTTTTAGGTTTCCTGTGGGAACGCTTCAATGTGGCGCTAGCTTTGTGCACCGTTCATGTGAAGCAGGCCGCTCCAACACATATCTAGGAGAGGGGGTGCGTTCATGTTTTTCTCCATCTATCTTTGTGTGTGAATGCAGGTCAAGTGATGACAGCAGGAATAGCTGAGATACTGAATGGCTACTCTTTAAAGGCCGTTCTGAGACGGGTTCCAGGGGAGAAACAAACTGGAGCTGCTGAAGACACAAACGATGACAGCTACCTTGGTAACACACACAAAGCGACACACAAACTATCTCTTAAATGACACTTATCCTGATTATCATGATCTAATGACATCACATGACCTTGACGTCTAAGTTCATTTCAACCACGTGTTGCTTTTCTTTAGGTTACTCTGTGGCGGTGGGAGAGTTTACAGGAGATTCTGAACAAGGTGAGAAAACCAACAGTTCATTACAAACCACATGCAGCACCAGAGAAGTCCCTGATTAACAACTTCAGCAGCTTTCCCACCACAGTGCCTGAAATATTGCATGTTTACAACACATCTCTGTACTTTTATGTGGCCTGAAACTGTTTGCCATTCGATACAGTGAGGGACAGAAAGCGGACATGACTGTCTAAACCTTAAAGCAGTAATGAGACCTGTCTCTCTACGTCTGGGTCATGACCCCAGGGGGACAGGACTTCAGAAACCCCTGATAAAGGGATTTCCTGTCCTCCATTTTGACTGATTAGAATGATTATTGGCAGACCCTTCAAAACTCTTCAAGTCACAAGTTGCTCCAGACTGGAATGGACTTGAAATACTGGGTGCAGAGATGCAGGGTTTCATTTTATCAGAGTTGTTCAGGTGAGAAGGCATTAACTATTTAAGCCAAAGCATAAATATTTATACATAACTTTTGATTTCTAGTTGATAGTGCTACTGCAGCTCATTGATTACTTTTTTTGGAATACAAATGAAACAGAAGTAATGTCAGCAGAAAACTCAGCCACATTTTTTTCATT
This sequence comes from Atherinomorus stipes, assembly GCA_023101725.1. NCBI lineage: Eukaryota > Metazoa > Chordata > Actinopteri > Atheriniformes > Atherinidae > Atherinomorus > Atherinomorus stipes. The sequence continues at coordinate 1,078,127 of JALJCO010011978.1, read as the reverse complement.
TTCACAATGTATTGTTTCATCTTCAAAAAAAAGTCTCTCCACACAGTCTGCAACAAATATGAGACCCCCACCCCTTCTCAATTTCACGTTACCAATCAGCATTTAGTGGGAACTCTATGGGATAACTCTACATTTACATACCCTCATACCAGCCCTGCAAAGGCCCTGAACACCCTCAGGCACAACATGTGTCAGGCAGTCTTAAAGTGAACCTAAAGAGTCTCCACATGCCTGCTGATGTGCTGTGTTGTGGTACAAAGCTTGTTGTGGTCTTGTTCCTTAAACCCTCTTCAGAGTGGAGAACTGGTCGCAATGTGGAGCTCTGAGTAAAGCTGGAGCTGAGAATTTGGTTGGTGGTTGAGCCTGTTGGTTTGAGCCACAAGGCAGGAAGTGGGGACTCCGTCTCCTCTCTCTGGGTGGGAAACTTAGGTTGCCCCGATAAGTTCACAGCGCTGCACTCATCAATCAGGGTGCTAGCAAAGTCTCTCAGCAACACTTCGCTGTGGGATGAGGAGGGGTTGGGGGGTTAGATCTCTCAGTCAAACTTATGTCAGACTCTTTTCATCACTGTGCATCTTTTTGACACAGATTTTAATCCATCTTTGTTGTCATGTTTTCCAGAGCTGATAGCTGGAGTCCCAAGAGGAGCACATAACTTTGGATATGTGAGTGTGGACATGCAGTTCCTTTAAGCAGAATGTTTAAAATGAAGGGAAAAAAACAGTGGAAAAGTAAAGCAGGTGTAATTCCTCTTTATTAATGCACTAAGAGATATTTAAATCATAGAAGGCCTTCAGAGTAACCAAATTTCAAACCCACTCAGCACCTGTGGAAGATTAGGAACATGTAACTGTCGCTGCTATTTATCACCATTACAAAGCACTGAATATGGGAATGTCTGGGGAAATTTATGTTCATCTCCTGAGTTGCAAAGACTTGAATTCCATTTGCATGCACGTGAACAAACACATCAAAGATCAGTTTATGACCAGATTTTATGGGTAAAATTTACTTATGCACATGAACATTGGAAATAAAACATTCATGTGCTCAAACTGTTCAACTTTTCTTTTAAAAAAACATACACAAGACAAATTGTGCATCTTAATTTGCTTCTATTTGGTGAACAATTTATATATTTATGACGAGAAAATGCATAAAAAGTAACAGATGATGGTGAGACATGGTGTTAATGATTACATTGATACCATTTATTTTTTATTTCTTATTACTGAAATCGGTTTTAATTAGTTTTTTTTTTATTTTTTTAATTTTGCCACCACTGGGATCTTGACCTGCCCCTCTTCTGTGACAATCTCCAGGTCTGGGGTTAAATAGCTTCCTTTCCATCAGTCTGGTCTTTAGTTGTCTTGATGGGATTCAGGTCTGGACTCTGGCAGGACTCAGAAATGCTGACATTCTTTTCTTTAACTATTACTCGACCAGTTCAGCTGCACCTTATGGATCATCTAGTTTAAAGGTCTTATGGATCAAAAGATCAAGTGTTTTCACACTGCTAACTGTTTCCTCAAAAATCTTAATGTAGACCTTTTATGCCATCATCTTATTGATAATCTACAGAAATGGAAATAATAGTGATTTTCTATTTTCATGCTTTACAGTATTGTGACCTTGTGATGAGAAGCTGTTCTTGTGGGTTCAGCAACATCAGTATCCATAGTGCACACCCCCGAACAGAGAGCTGCAGTATTTTCATTCAGATTTTTATATCAGATTGTTAAAAACCTTGGGCAAAACCATAGAAAAGACTACATCCTGCAAGACATGTTCTACGACAGCAACAGACATCTTAATAAAATAACAGATGAAGGGATAAGTAAATCTTCCCAGAGAACCATTTTGATGCTAAGCAGTGACTGACCCTGAATCCTGTTGAGAATTTGTGATGTCAACAAAGCCTTCAGCACTCACAGACCTGAATATTGTCACAGAATAAGAGTGGTCCCCATGGAGACATGCCAAATGCTTGTTAGAAATAGTTGTTTATGCCTAGTTTTCTTACACTGATAGCAAATGATCAAAACTGGGCAAACATTTTCAGACAGAATCATCTCTGGAAGTCACATTTTGTCACTGCCGTGATTAACTTTGGGCTTAACTGTAAAAGCACGAATCGCCCTGGTTGCAACAACACTGTTTGTGCATCTATATGTTAGTTTGTCATGTGTTTTCTTATGGGAACGTGTCCCCAGGGCTGGCAGTGTCATTCCTCCCTAATGACACACAGTTTCCGCTGCATGCGGAGGGCAGTGACCCTACCTAACCTTATAACCCTCTTCTACACACACGACCCCCTAACCTGCAGCGCAGCCACAGGACTCACCACACTTCACACACTTTGTGTGTCCTCCGTCTGGATGCTGTAGCTGGAATCAGACATTTCACTTTTAGCACCACAGAGGAGGCGGTTGTAGCACACGGTAGGCGGACCGAGCAGGTAAGCCATGTTCCAGGCATGGCTTTGAAGGGGCTGTCAGGCCTGATCAGGTCTCCTCTGTGACCAATCTGACAACTGAGAGCAAAGAAAAGTTCATTTTCAAGCTATTGATTCAATATTTGTGTTTACGCACCCTCATCTGTCTGTAAGTCTATCCCTTTAGTGATTAGTGATTGGGTTAAGATGTATCCTCCTGCACATGTGTGTGTATGCCTAGCCCCCGGCTGTCTCCATGTGGTTGTTATTTTAGTTCTTATGAAGGAATTCTCAGCCTCCCCCTTCTCTCTCCCTGCAACTGGGGTTAGGATGGGGGGAAGAGAGAAAGATGAGGGGAAAACGGTACAAAGAGGACGGTGGTGGGGGAGGGAAGAGGAAAGAAATGGGTTTCAGTTAAATAAAGCTTTTATTTAATACTTTTTGTTATTTCACATTCTTCATGTGCCTGTTTTTGATACAGCTTGTTTACTCCTGTGTTTTCCAAGGACAGAGGACAAACGCTCATGCTTTATTAAATGTGCTGCATTGCATCTGATGGAATGTCTTGTTCACTTTAGGTGGCAATGATCAACTCCACGAATCTGACCTTCATCCAGAATTTCACAGGGGAGCAGGTAGGAGCATCAACACATCCCAGACAGTCCAAATCCCAGTTCCTCCATTTGGTCCTTTATCTCTTTAACTGCAGGTGTAAAGTGCCTCTTTTCTTTACTGTATCAAAGAGTAGTGGCCATCTAGCCCTTAACCAAGGCACTGGGGGCTGTTTAAATGCTAGATGACCACCATGCTGTGATTCCTAAAAGAAAAGGTGCAACTATCTTACCTGAAAGAGTGAAAAACACAGGTGTAAAGCCAAGTAGAGAAATTGAGATTGGACCACGGTGTGTTGTATTGTAGGGCTGAAAATTAAAAACTGATCCATGAGCACCAGCAGATAAGGATATACAGTTATCATTTTCACTTGGAATAAGATGGAATCTGATCGATTCAGGTTGAAAATGTTAACATGTTGCTTCCTTCTCTGTGCTTCAGATGGCCTCCTATTTTGGTTACTCAGTGGCTGTCTCTGACTTGAATGGTGACGGGTAAGTAGAGATCTTCTCTGTCGCTCCAACCACATCACTCCTCACATCTCTTGTCTCGGATCATTTAAAATAAGCTGTGCATCCCCTCAGGACGGATGACATCCTAGTTGGAGCGCCCCTCTACATGGAGAGGGAGATGGAGAGCAAACCCAAGGAGGTGGGAAGGGTGTACCTGTACCTTCAGCTTGCTCCACTTGCATTTTCCAAACCCGTCGCCCTCACTGGCACCTATGTTTTTGGACGCTTCGGGACAGCTATAGCGCCTCTGGGAGACATCAACCAGGATGGATACAATGGTATGCTGATAAAAGAGAAAAAAGAAATTGATACATCTTAAAAAAATAAATAAATAAATCCCTCATCTGCTTGTACATGTGCTGATATGAGGTTTATGTTTTTGTGGTTAACTTGATAACAACATCTTTTCTCTGATTCGGTGCCCGCTGGACTGTTATTTCAGTGATTGAGGAAATCCTATCAGACTCTTAAAGCTCTTCAGTCAATCAGGAAGTACGGCGATGAAAGGTTGTGTGTGTGTGAGAAGTTGTTTCATCCCGTGACGATCAAGTTAAGGCCATATGTGTGTCTGTGTGTTTGGGCTATTTTTAACCTCACCAGATGTGCCCTGCGATAAAATCATCTGGAAGTTTTTGTCCTGTAGCCCAGAGTTCATTCCTCTTCGATGTGTTTGTTTTATTCTCACATTGATTGGGCAAAAACACACACACACACACACACGAAGCCTGGAGCTGACATGCTCCACCCAGCTAAAGTCTGTTGACTGTCCCTTTAAAGATGAATGAATGGATGCACATCTGGTCCTTGTATGACATCAGTCGCGCTAATTCATTTTTAATTTATTCGTGGACAGCATGTTAATGTGCGTGCCATCCCTTTTAACCCCATTAACCAGTAGATCAATAACAGAGGGATCAATACTGAAGCTTTCTCTGGGTAGAAGCATAAATCACATCTGCTCTCTGTCAGCGTGGGACGGTCTCTGGAGGTGAGGGTCAGCTGTGGCGACATGGACATAAAGTATTTGTTTAAAGTTAATTTAATGAGCAATCATCCATGTCTGTGCGTGATTTCATTATTTAGGATTATGAGGCAGTGTTGCCATGGCAGCTTTGTGGTTGAGGTTCTCATCTGCGTATTTTCGCTAACATCAAACGGCTGTTTGAGTCTACCTGTTCTTGTCTGTGTGTGTGTTTGTACATAATCACTGGCAGATCCCATGTCTTGTTGGAATGACTGAGTCTTTTCCTCCTCCCTCAGCAGAGACCTCATCATCCCATTCCTAAAATGCTTCATAAAAACAGATCCATACCCCTCCCTTTTGGTTTAGCTGAGTGTCGGCTGTCAAAACCTTAAAATTTAGCTAATTTGATTTGTCATGTGGCTTCCCTTGTTTATAATTTCTATCAGCCAACACTGGCTCTCTGTCACCATTGCTCGCAATGTGTCGGCTGGTTTCAGTTTAACTAAGAGTCTCCTATAGTTTTGGTCTCAGTGATCACAGTGGGTGTTCCCCAGGATGTCTCCATTGTGTGGGATGTTGTTGTGCAATGCCCATGAGTGACTTTCACATTATTTGAGGACTTAAAAAAAAAAAAAAGTAAGATTATTACACACAGTTATTCAGTTATGTACACATACCCACACAGACATACAGTTTCAAAGGTACACATAGACACACATCGGCTCATTTATACACTTGCATACACACATGGTTGCATTTATCCTTTCTACCCCACAATCTGCTTCATGTGGAACCAGTTGTTTAGGCTGGGAGAGAGGGGGTCCGGAGACAAACAGGATGTCTAGAGGTATTTGGACAGTGCTGATGGGTATTCAAGGTCAGGACAGTGCACTGTGTGGGCATTAAAAGAAGAATAAGAGTAAATCCTACAATCAGTTTGTGTTGCCCAAAAAAATCTGATTTTTATATCTGAACAGGTGCCTGTAGAGGGTCATCTTTTATATCTTGTGATTGCTGTATTGTTCCACAGTGGAGTTAGGACTGGAAATATTTAGGCGATGGCACGATTGTTTAGCCATTCACCAAAACTCATTTAAGTCAGTTTCCTAATAAGCACGGTATTTGAATTTGAATTAATTTGTTTAACAGGGACATGCACAGCAGTGCATTTAGCTTAAAGGGAAACATGTTTGGTGGCAGGCTTTAGCAAAGCTGTAAATTCCCGCCTGCAGTCCCTGGATAGGTAGTTGTTAAAACATGCATTAAAATCTTTAAAAACAATTAAAACATGTCACCACTAAAACTGAAACTTCAGTTAGGTTGTACAAGTTTGTTGGGACAACAAGGACTTTTTGTTCAGGTGTGAAAACATCTTAAAGTTTGCGCATGAAATGAATTCTGTCTGAAGGTTTTGCCACAGACTTGTGGTTCTGTGAGCGAAGGAAGATTGGCTGAATGAGGTTTAACGTCTAGGAACAACATTCCCTCTTGCCTCCATCAACCCCGCTATCCTGGATGTTTCTCTGATGAAACAGATAAAAAATATTCTAAAAGAAGGAGCAGCGGCACCATGATGAATTCTAAATACAAGACAAATGTCGGGATATAATATTTTCCAAACTCAGTGTTACGTTTTTACAGGAAGTTACAGAGATGATACAGCTGCAGATTTTTGTCGTGGATTTTGAGTGCTCTCATATAATAATTCAAGGGGTTTTTGAGATGTTTTATGTGCCTGAGAGCAGCTTGTTATGCATTATAAAAAGTGTGAAACAATCATAGTGTTAAGGTACATGCTAGAGGCATCATAAGTCAAAAAATGTGTTATATGTTAATACACACCATTTTAATACGTGTATTAACAATTTGAACAGTTTGATATTCGCAGCTCCTTAGAAATATAAATAAGCTCATATGGAATCCGCTTGCATACTTTTGTCATCAGTTAGGCAGGTAAAAGGTACTGATTTGATTCTAAGTGCCACATTTGGATTCTGTGATCCTATCACAAGTGATCTCTATAGATTGTGTCTCAGTTACCAGCCCTGTATTTCTATATGTAGGTAAAAGTAGGGGAAGTTTATTTGTAGAACACATTTCATGCACAGGTCAATTCAGGGTGCTTTAGAGAAAACATTAAGATAATTGCTGTCGGGTGCAGAAGAAAACGAACTTTAAAAAGAAACAAAAGAAATTCAGAAAAATCTAATATAAAATAAGATAAAATGCAAGAAATAAAATACTTAACAGTGTCCTGATAAAAGGCATCAGCAAATAATTTTTTTTAACCTTGACTTGAAACTGCTGATAGATTTAGCAGACCTGCAGTTTTCTGGGAGTTTGTTCCACATGTGAGGACATGAAAACTGAACGTTGACGCTCAATGTTTATTTCTTACCAAAGACTGTGAAAATAATGGACGCGGTATCCGCTTACATCTAGTGATGTACGATATTGGAATTTTGGCCAATATCCGATATGCTGATATTTTGAAACTCATGTGGCCAATAACCGATATCGATACCGATATTAAAACTGAAAAAAATAAGCAGTTATTGCATATGGCAAATTTGTTATCAGTTTCTTACAATTTGGAAAAGAGGGGTGTGAAAACATATCGATACACTGAAATATCACGATATTTTCATATGCCGATATCAAATCAGTATTTAAAAACGCAGTATCAATCTATTTTACTTACAAGATCTCGTGAGATTTCATCATTCTGTTACAAAATATTACAATATTCCATGAATTCTTGTGAGATTTCATCATAGAACAATAAAATATCGCAAGAATAGATAGATACTGCGTTTTTGAATGTCAATATATCAGCATATAAAAATATCGCAAAATTTTCGTGAATATTTCACGAGATTTTGTAATAGAATGATGAAATATTGCAAGATTTCGTTCGTAAAATAGATCGATACCACATGTCAGTATGGTATCAGCATATGAAAATATCGCAATATTTCAGTGTATCAATATTTTTTCCTATTTCTAGTCTTTAGAATTTTTAAAGTCTGTAAAAAAGAAGTTTTTGACAAAGAATTTATTTTAGACTTTAGAAACAGCAGGCTGATTGGTTGAATATCGGTTAAATATCGGTGGGGTGGCCGATGTCCGATACTCAGTTTTAAGGCCAATATAGGCCAATACCGATCGGGGGGCGATTACATCGTGCATCCCTACTTACATCTAAAGAGCTGAAAGTGAAGCCAGTTGGGCGGTTTCCACAGTCACCATCTTATCGTGTCGCGCATGTCATCATTCCCGGAAAATACTAAAATGGCCAAAGAGCCCCCAAAGTCTCACAGTTTTGGCTCAGAAATAGTCCGGTGCCCACGTTTTTCTTCCAGTCCTCAGTTGTGACACAGTTGCAAAATTGTGAGACTGCTTTGTATTTTCTTGTGGATTAGCATATGAAATATTTCACATTTCATCACAAATTGGCATTGTTGCACCATTTTAACTGAATGTGTCCTCAGTCCATCCTGATTGCATATACCTGTCATGTACTTACTGCTGTCCACGTTTGATCCAGTATCTCAGGACACGTTTTGGTGTCAAGATTGAGCTGCACCAAAATGAACACACAGCATCCAGTTAATAAACACTGCAGGAGAAAGACTTATTATTTTCAAAGTCTACCATAAAGCAAAGACTTTTCCAGAGCAAAATACGGAGAGTTCTTAGGGTGCAAAGCCCGATTTGCCTTTTACACACATACACACTTAAAGCCAAACCAGTTCAAGAAAACATTCTTTGGACAGATAAAGCTGAAATCAATCTGCACCAGAATGACAGAAAGAAAAAGTATGTTTAATATGCTGAGGGCTTGGAATAGCTTGTGAGCTGAACATTGTAAAACACAGGGATTGATTATGACGGCATGGACGTACATGGTTTCCATTGGTATTGGTTCTCCAATGTTTATCAGTGATTTGAGAGAAGACAGAAGTAGAGAGATGAATTCTGACATGTATCAAGATATGCTGTCTGCTCACATTCAGCCAAATGCAACAAAGTTGGTTGGAAAGGGCTTCACAGTTCAGATGGGCAGCGACCCAAAACATACTGTTAAAGCAGCCTGGGAATGTTGAAGATGAAGTCAAATATTCTGCCCTGGCTAAATTGCATCTCACTGTCTGAAGAAAGACTGAAGCCAGACAGACACAGAACTGAACAATGCAAAACTTCTGCAGTGAAATTCTGGAAAGCAGGGCACCCATTTTTCAGTGATGTTCTTTCGACATTTGAAACTGTCATTTCAAATAACAAACTGTTAATAAAGTCATATTGGTAAATTTTTTTGAAATGACTATCAATCTTTTAAGTAATATTTGAACCTGAAGCAACAACCGTAAAGCCTAAAACAACAAAGGAACCTAAACTGAGGAAATCTTGAAAAATAGATAGAATAAATTTACATAAAGGTGAGTAAGTAAATAACCATCCCTCAGTCTAAAAGGGTCAAGCTCTAATCCTTCTCCTCGTTCTCCTTTTCCTTTAACCTGAATGTTTTCCTCTGCTTCTGTCTCAGAGGGGCCCTTAACCCCGTTGATGTCTAAACCATACATGTATGTGTCACCCTTTAGACGTGGCAGTGGGCTGTCCGTTCGGAGGCGAGGACCGTGGAGGCAGAGTATTGATCTTTAATGGTAACAGAGAAGTATCTGTGAAAGGTCTGAGACTCAGCCAGGAGCTGAGAGCCGCCTGGACCCACAGTGGGAGTTTGCCTGGATATGGATTCACTCTGCGAGGAGGCCAAGATCTGGACAGCAATGAGTATCCTGGTAAATACTTTCAAAATCCGACCCCTCTATGCTCGGATCCCCATGTTATAATCAAAATTCCTTCCCAGAGTTGCATTCTTTCACCTCTTCACTTTCCTTTCAGTCCCTCTTTTCATCCTTGGCCTCTTCACTCTCCCATGCAGTACTCAGCTACCATCTCCATGTTCTTCTCCCCTTTTGCTTTCCTCCTGTTCTCTGGTAAAGTCATCAGAAGAGGGTATAGGGATGTGTGCCATGAACTACAGCCGCATCCAGTCTTTAGGGATTTACAGTAGGAGCAAAAGTAAGAGGTATAATAATACATTATCCGTATGTTCTGTCTGCCAGACATTCAAGCCTCTGCTTCTTTACCCCTTAAACTGTGAGCAGACAAAGCAGCACTCAGTCAAATTACAAGACAAATCTCCCCACCATTCTCCAGACATTCAAGCCTAAACCTGTGGCACCCACACCAAAACCCTTCAACATCTGAAGGCTTAAATGTATTAAATATCACACTAGAATAACAACATAAATAAGTAAATACTGGAAAGGATTTTTTGAGCTATTTATATGCATGAGTTTTATGTTTTCAAAGAAAAAAAAGCTATTTAAAACAAAGCAGGTCTGTGAAACCACTGTTTTTCTACCTTATTTTCTCCCTAATTTGGAGCCACTCTGCTCTCAGCATTACGTTGACTTTGTGCTTCCACAAACTGGGCTGATGAGGAGTTTGACTTTTTCCTTTTCTTTGCCCCCCACTATTTTTGCTCCTTTTCATCCTCTCATTCAGCTACAATAACAGAGTTCTTCATTCCACAAACAGGATATCAAGGGAAATAACACACACAAGTACACAGAAGTTCACATGTGCGGCTTGTGATCCGTTTCATTGGCGGCCAGAGAGTGTGTATTGAGCGTGTGCCAGGCTGTAGGTCACAGTCAGACCAGCACAGGCCCGCTGCAAATCAGCAGTAAAAACATTGTACAATAAATACACACAAGGATTACAGGTTAAAACTCCTGCCGGTGGAGGCCCATTGGGAGGAAGAAGCAGGGTAGAAACTCATGGGTGGCGGAGTTTTCAGCCAACACACACACACTCAGCATAAACACGCACACAAACGTGCAGTGCTTGTGTCGTCTGTCATTAGAGTGCCAGTTGACGGAAGTGAGACACTCACACATGTGTCGTATGCAGGGTAGTAAAGTTGCACCGTTCAAAGGAGCCGGGGATGTTTGATCCGTGTTATAAGAGGGCTACTCAGGCGTCTGGGAGGCCTGTTAGAGCTGCCATATGCTTCCATCAAAGTTAAATGTCATTAGTCTACTGCAGCAGGGAAGGAAGGATGACTAAGCTCCATTTTTAGCCTTAATGGACTTTATATCTAAAGATTACATCATATATTTGCCTTTGAATTGGTAGGAAAGCACTATAAATGACAGATAGAATGGAAAAACCATGAAAAGTAGGTAGTAATCTTAGCAAAATCACTACTTCCTGCTTAATGTGGAGCTTAATTTCAAGCATCTTGTTGTTTAAGGCATTGCACTGACAAGATTTTGTGTAGTGAGACTGGGTATCCATTGTGTATAAAAAGGGTCACTTTGCTTTAGGATTAATCTTACAGGCTTATAAGCTTCAAGGTCAAAAACTTGTCAATCCCAGTGGTTTGTTGAAAGACTAAGACGCAGAGACATGTCAGGGTTGGTGACTTGAATGTGTGTGATGCTAAAGGGTCATTAGGCTGGCCATTTGGCTGACATGTAGGTGTAAAATCCATTACTGAGGTTCGTGTCTGCTTGCAAACTCAGTTGCCAACTCAATTAGACTCAAGATATACTTCTTTTTCCATTTAAAAACACAAAAACTGAGAAAAAGCTGAGGGAAAATCAAATGTTCACCAGATGTTTACCTTCTCTTTGTCTTTGCATGTCACTGTATTCATTGAAAAGTTAGGAGACTAACTTCCCTGATATTGCTTTGTTATTGTCAAGTAGTTGCCACATTAGCCAATCTCCCTCTGGCTTGGATTAACCAATTCCCTCTTCATCTTAAGCACAAAAACTGTACATCTCAAACAAGTTTAATAGCCAACTGGTGATTGAATAGCTCTCCAAATACTACATATATATCCAAAAAGTAAGGAATCCTCCATTTTTCTCTTAAAAACCGCTCCTTTTCCACTGAGTGCCATTGACCCTTGGCCTTTCATCATCAAGGCCAGTCCCCCTGCAGCCAAACAGGCAGTTGCGGCAGACAGCCAAGTGACAGCTTGACAGTCTGTCTAAACTCTGGATGGAGGCTGTGTTTTCAGAGTCTGAGACAGACACCATCAACTAATGCAGTTCAGTTACACAGTCTGTACCAGCACATATAGATGCCATAAAGATTTCAATCTTTTGTGAGTGGATAAGCCTCAGTCTGGGGATTTCTTTGCACCTCAAATCAACAGTGGTGGGCAAGTTTTCCTGTATGCAAGGAAATGGAATTTACATGGGAAGGAAAGTAGGCCGTTATTTGATTTAGCTTCTGATGCAGCCATGTGTGCACTCAGACTCTCTCACACACTTAACCCCAAAGGTGCCCTGTGTGCTCACATCGGTCTCATGTCATGCAGCGTTAAGTGAGCAAACAGTGGAGTTAGATTAAGCAGCACATGCACAGGTCATACTGACATATTTGTGGCATTTTCGACTGTAGGTTACACAACTTCAGCAGTGAGGTGGATGGAGGAGGGAATTTGGATTACAAGGTGGTCCTTCAGCTTTTCTCGCTATGCTGAAAACACACCTTGCTTCTGATTGCTTTCACAGATTGCAGTTTAAGGGCAGAGTGCAAGATCCTCTGCACTCGTCTGCTTTCTGTCATTCCTTCCTCTATTTTCCTCCTTTTACTCCATCTACTGCAAAGTAGTATCCATATTTTGATGCAGTACTGTCTCACGCACACACACACACACACAAAACAACAGGGGGAAAGGGACAAGGTCTAAATGTTTAATGCTGGGGTTTCAAGAGGACTCAGTGACGGCAGCCAAAGGCAGAAACAGATGTGCTTCTCTTAGATCCAATTAGTCTTTTTCCTCCTAAATATGCAGGAGAGGAAAAAGATATAAATGACAAACAAGTCGACCAAGGTACTTTACTGCTTGCTTCCATCCTCCAGCAGAAGAGCGTTGGAGAAGGTTTCATCCTGACAAATTCAGACGGTTTAGTCAGCTTAATAAAACAGGAAAATTGTCATTTGGCTTCATTTTATAGGCAAATTACTGTATAAAAATGATTTAATAGTAATTAAATCAGCCATCAGAAAAAGTCCCACTGATTAGCATGAAGTTACTTTGTCTTTCTCAGGATCACACAACATAACTTCCTGCTGCATCTGGCCTTGGTGGCTTGCATCCATTAAGTGCCTCTCTTCAGTTTCACATTGTTTTAATCAGCACTTGTGTGTGCGCCTATGTGTGTTTCTGTGTGTGTGGGTTTCATTGGTATGTGTCCCCTGACCACAACCATTAAATACCGTCTCTATTTTAAACTTTCGGAGCCAATTAAAAGAGTGCGTTCATCGCCAACCCCATGAAAACAAATAAAAAATCACATATAGATGAGATCTGGTGCTGCTTACAATTACCAGTTGTCGCTGCGCTGGCTGTTGGGAAATGTTGTTTAGCAAACTCTGATTAAAGTGATGTGAACTTTCTAATGGCTCAGGAATGCAGCAGGGTGTCCCTGTCTCACAGGCGTGCATACACCCATACATGCATGATTTAAAAGAAAGACACAAACATGTGATTATTATATGTTTAGATAGTAAATGTAGTTTGAAAGGGGTCATGTTTGAGAGGAAAAGCATGATGATATCAAAACGTCAGCTCTGCATCACAATGTAAGTGTGTGTGCGTGTGCATGTATAACTTGCAAAATCTGTGTTTGATGAAGATTGCTGAAGACTTTGAAATCAGTCCCATCTGTTGCATTCTTTGAAGCTCGCTGTTTCCCGTCTCTCCTTGCTCTCTGCAGATCTGATCGTGGGTGCGTTTGGTGCAGGCGAGGTTTCAGTGTACAGGTAAAACCCTCAAACTTAAATTAGCCCAACTCATGCTTGTCTCATTAGGAGCTTCTCCTGAAAGTCAGTAAGATTTTATTACTGCGAGTTGTCATGTTTCCAGTCTTGTTAAGTTTGTCTGTGTGTGGGGTTTATGTGTGCCCAGGTCCCGAGCTGTAGTGTCTGTGGAGGCCTCGATGATCCTGACTCCCAGAATCTTGAATCCTGACGACCGACAGTGTGTTCTGCCTCACGTAGATATCAAGGTTACCTGGTAAAAGAGCTCTCATTCCATTTTGTCCTGGTAGTTTGTGTTAATATACAACATCTATATCTATGCCAGATGTTCCCTGTGCTACAGTGGTAATAAAATCCTCTGTTATGTTAGGGTTTTTTTTCTGTTCGCAACTATCCTGTGTAATCACACTGATACCAAAACATTTGTGAAACATCTTCCAAGGTGAAGATTTCTACTTATTCTGACTGTAACATTCATTGTGGACTGGAAAAGCAGACCCATCAGAAGCTACCTAGCTTTGATTGGGTTTGTGCATTTTAATGTGGACAGATGTTTTTGTAGACAGTGCTGTAAAGGTGTATTTCCATGGGGAGAAATGGAGAGAAAAATCCTGATGTTTTCACTGCTCATCCAACTGACTTCACCATGAGCTGGATTACAATTCTGTAGATCTGATTTACTGGAATTCTCTTGTCATAGAAAAATGTTTCATCCAGTCACCTGCAAGCATTTATTTATGCTTTTCAAAGGCTTGCTCTTTTCCAAAAACACTTTTTGTGGCTAACTTCCTCTAATGGTTTTGTGTAACAAAACATCCGCATGTAAGGTTATTCTTGGCAAGGTCTTTATAAGCGCTGAGAATTTTGCCTGTGTGAGCTTTCAACAGCGGTGAAATTTAAACTGAACAAAAAAGAAAGTTTAAACCGGTATCAGGAAAAACACAATCAACAACTGTACATCAAAACGGAGCATCTTTCTGCTGTAAAAACCCAAGGCAGGTGTGAGATGGGACAGGTATTTGCAAAGGCGACAATTTTTTTGACTATGATTTCAATAAGGGGTGATCAGTTGAAAGGATGGTGCTGAATTTGTTGATGTGAAAGGGATGAATTTAAAACAGTTTTATTTGTATCCTTTATTGACAGAAGGGAAGGGATAAGATAGAAACCTCAGAGTCAAGATGATGGTGGATGAACAGTGTTAGGAGGTGTCAGAGACATCTGATGCAGCTCCTCTGGCTGAGTGGTGGAGATGGGGTGAAGGCAGATTCCACAAAAGTCTATCTGGCAAGAGGAAGATGGCACAGAAGATAGATTTTAAAGGAGCTGTATCATGCTTTTCAAACATTCCAAAAGTCAAATACAGGCATTTATAAGCTAAATATGTTCCCATCGCTACTATAGAAACTAATTTGGTGTTAAATATTATTTTTTTTATCCGTCTAATTTCCAACACCGAAGTAAGATGGCTGACTGTACTGAACCATGGAAGCTCTCGACCAATTGCAACATGTTTTACTCCCATTTCATGACGTCGCCCCAGAAGAGACACAGATTCTGAAGGGTCACAAAATTGTTTTTAGCACCGGCTTTGTCACTTACCTGGACGCTTGTAAACATTGATGGATAATCGGACTCTGATCGACAGAATAAAATAGAGCAGCCTGTTATGGGGCTGTATGAGCTTAACCCAGACTCTGATATGGAGTTTGAAGTACACGCAGTACCACAGAGACCCCTGACAAGTAAGTAAATTAGCTAACAAATCATAGGCTAATACTTAGCATTGAGCTGGGAGACGTTTTCACTCACCGGTGATGTCTGTCTGTGAGGTGTTTTTATAGTGAGAACTGTGTCAGGTTTCAGAATACTTTACTCCTCGAGATTCACGAAGCTGTCAGGAGTGAAGTTCACACACAAAGTTGAGGTTTTGTTTCTGCTCCTGAAGATTTAATCCAACCACTTCTGGCAAGTCGATTCGTCCGATTCGTCCAGTACAACAAATAAACTCCTACGGTGAACGCAACCACATTTTCCCCAACTTGCTGTCCTCTAGAGCTAAAAAGAAAAAAAAAAAAAGCATTTCTTCTGAACTTTGGAGCAAACGTCTTTTAGCTGATGGCTGCTCGTCTCTGAGGAAATCTTCCCGCAGGCTGTTTGTTTCTTCTTCAGAGAGTGTGGATAGGTTAGGATTCTCTTCAAGTTTCTGTTGAACAAAGAGGGCGTCTTGCTACGATGCTGCACATGCGGATTTGTCGCTTCATGATTGGTGTCACCTCGTTGCGTATACCGGTGGTCAGTAAGTTATGTTAAGGAAGCTAGAGCTTGGCCTGAATATTCATATATATCACTCAAATATGCACAAATGAAGAAAAAAACAACTTATATGAAGTTTTTTATGAGGAAATAACACAGTAACATGCTATAAAGCTCTTAAAAGTCCATTTCTCATGATACGGCTCCTTTAAGAACCAGAGTGATCAACTTGATAAGTAGCAGACAAGAATATCAATGGACTAGAGGAGTGACAGAAGTGGGCGAAGCTTGGACCGTAACAAACTGTAGACTGAAGTATCCAAACACCAGGGATTGAGGGAAGGATGAGGGAGTAGATCTTTATGACGGAACCAAAAGGTCAATATCAACCCTGAGAAAGTCGAATGGTAATAATTGTGGAGATAACCAAGGGGACTGTTGAGCTGCTGTTTGCTGTGATGTTTGAGAAGTAAAGACCAGTGACATTTGGCTGGTTTTCTAGGGCAGGAGTTCCCAACCTATTTTCCCTGAGGATCCCCTACCAAAAAGCCGTGGACCTTCTTCTTTGCCCTTTGCTGAAACCATGTTTTGTTTTATGCTTTCATTTGCTGGGTTCTCATCACAAATGATGCATTCTGGCTGATTCCTTTCCTGTCATTTGATAAAATCATGATGTAACTAAACCAAAACGATAAAATGACTGAAGCTTATACAACCTCAACTCCTCTCTGTGTGGACATGACCTTCATTTTTATCACACATGCTCTAAATAGTCAAACCTTTGGGGACACCCCCATTCTCTCTGCAGTCCCCTTTTGGTGGGTTCCAGGCCCTGGGTTGGGAACCATTTCGGATATACTTTTGTCTCCCCTAAAACAAAACTCTGGAAGAGGTCCAACTGGGTTCTTCAGCTTATTGGAACTCACACAAAGGTTTGAGCCACTTTAAAGCAGCATGCCATGAGAAAAAAGAAAGAAAAGAAAACTAAATGCTGACTTCAGAGCTCCGCAAGCAATTAAAAAGGCAAACAATTTCCAAAATTTCCTGCCCACTTTTTTCTTTTTTTTTTCTGTTGGACCTTCCATTGCTTACATTGTGGGACAGTAGTGTTCATTACCACCACACTAAAATTCAAGGTAGAAAAACAGAAAGTGAGATGGCATCTCAGAGTGCCTCATTAAGTCAATTTTCCAGTGTGTATGTGTGTGTGCACAGGTGAATTAAAGTTAAAGAGATCAAAGTCTTAAACAAACATGAGTCTAATGAGGCCCTCTGCTGCACTGAACCCCAGATCTGCAACAGAAATCATTCTGCTTGCACTGCATTATAAAATGGTATGCAGTAGAAAGTATACACTTTCACAAATCACACCCACACTGACAGATGTGACAAATATTTCACCCCTGAGTTCTAGACGACTGCTATCATCAAAAGTGTGTTAGTCTGTGTCTCCGGTGCAATAATGCAGCACCCCACTGAAAAAGCAGATTTATAACTCGGAAATTCAGATTTATGGGACTCTGCAATTAATTTGAAACTGCATAATTCTGTTTTGATTACATTATTGGGTGGCAGACTGGCTTTGAACAGCCTGGGGGTGAGTTTAGTTGAGGGGAACGGGTCTAAAGGTTCCTGTGACTTTGCCACAGTCTATTGTTGGTCCTAACTTGTTAAGGCTGGAGCTGCTGCAGGAGACATGGGCTCGGCTAGTTGCCATTGTGGTTTCTGCATAGTGGTGTGTGAGTATTGGCAGTGAGCGAAATGGGAACTGGGTTTGGGTCAGATCAACACAGAGCACTAAACTGTGTGAATTTCATCAAAACAAAACTGAGCTTATTTAAATAAACCACCATTAAATTTTGGTTGGTGGTATGGAATCATAGAAGATTTAAATCACACACACACGTAGCAGCAAAGCTCAGGGATGCTGCGGGTATTTATGTTTCAGAGGAGTGAAGATTTGGGACATTTCAGCTGTTTGGCTGCAGTGAGAACTGGAAAGGAGATGAACGGGAGATAGCTTTAGTTTGTGTCTTGTGCATTACTTGTACATGAAAGTCACATTGTAAAGCTTCTCATTTCCTGACAAGTACAGTAATTATCCAACAGTCTTTAACCCCAGGGTTCATTTAACAATACTGGCTGTTGTTCTCAGTGCATTTCCACTAACTTGAAAGATTCTTTTAACTTTGGCTAAAATATATCACGCCTATCCACGATCAAAGGAGAAAACAACATGCACTCACAAGACTCCATTTTTTTAAATGCAGTCTTTCTCCATTTCTAGAAATTCCTTCTGGACGAGTCACTGTTTATAATTTATGAGTTAAGAGTTAAGAAATCCTACACAGTGTTGGCTTACAATCGTTATACAGACAAAAAACAAACCTTCAGATTTAGTACATCAGTAGGAACAAACTTGCTTTATTAATCCTTAGAGGAGATAATATGTTTCGTCCTCAGCTTGTTTCCATTGCCAAAAATCTCTCGTTTTAGCTTTAAACACTCTTTTAAAGATCACTGAGTAATTTTCTTTGCACTAATATGATGCTTAGTTTACTACTTGGTTGCAAACACTGAATACATGAGACCTACACCTGGGGTTAGATGGAAGGATGAAGGGCCAACGGAAAGGGAAATAGGCAGCTGAGTAATTACATGAATTAGGGCCAGTTATCCTGGAAAAGAAATCATTTTGCGCATTGTGTTGTCCAGCCTCCTCAAGAATCAAAAGTGAATGCATTTGCCAAATAGCTGCACTGAAGGCCAAGCGAAACGCTCGAGGAAGTCACAATAAAAACAAGAGCTCTCTGCGACCGCATTCCTCTGCCAAGTCTGCATTTGAAGTAATACAAAATCCAGATTTGTTTCTGTATCAACATCAAAAGTCAAGCTCGTCAAAGCTGGGCTGTTCTCCACCTCTGCTTAAAGTTTCATGCAAATCAGTCTGTAACTTTTTGAATAATCTAACCCTGTAACCTACTTGTCTAAAGTAGAAACAGCCCTCTCATCAGATGTCATAAAGGTGTGTGTGAATTTGATGTGGGCTGTTTAAAATAGACTCCTGGTAGCACGGGAAAGGATTTACTGCACAGACTGTGTGCTGGGAGTGCCTTCCATCAGTGTGTAGGATGGTGGAGCACAAATGTATTTTGGGGAAAATTGCATACAGTAATGACTAACCAGGGGGTCATTTCTGCACAGCATGCACTTAACACAACGTGCTTATTAAAGTCACACCCTTGCAAAACTATAAAACGCATGTAACACATATTAAACAAACATGAAACAACTGAGGCTACAACTTAGGGGGGCTTTTTTTCTTTCACGAAATCTTTCATTTATCACATTAAGTCACATCTGCGCTGCAGACATTTTGACAAAGCTAAAAGTACCATAGCTCATTATCATTGTGTCATCTAATGGGAGTCCTAATAAACAAACATCCACCACTCTGCATTTTGGTTGTTAAGGTTAGAAATAAACATCACAAACAATCACATGAGGTCATTTGCTTTGTGCCTCATTTTACTGTCTTCAGTGTGACTAGTGTGAGTATTACATCTGTATTTGTCTCCACATTAGTACATATTAACAGTGCAAGTGTCCCTGTGTGCAAGCCACTTTCCTCTTCTTGATTTAGGAGGTGATAACACATAGAAATCACTCTTACACATAAGGTAATGCACACAAATAGAGGAAATGCAGAAATGTTACCCAGTCTCCCATGTCTGTGTGTCTAATGGTGGGGCCTCTGTGGTAATTCCCACTGCCCCCTGGAGCACAGGAAGGAAGTAATGCCTTGTTTAGAGGCAGTTTATTTAGTTAGTTAGTGATACAGTATACTTCTTTTTTATGATCTTGCAGCAGAAATCTCTGCTATAAATTAAAGCATGCATTTATTTGTGCTTAGTCTTTGGTTATGTTTGCTTTTTTTTAAATAAGTGAGTGATATAAGAAGCACCTGAGTTTTGGTATGGATTCACCACATAATTCAAACTGATTGCATATAGAAAAAGGACCAACCTGCAAAAGCTTACAATTTTGCCAATTAATCCACTACGTGTGGTATGAGTTCTTAAATAATGCTGCAAAAATGTGCTTATCTTGCACAACATGCTAATAATTGTCTCATTTTTTTCCCCCATACCTTGTTTGTCTTCCCAATAATCTTCTCCTCTAGCCTGAAAGTGGATGTGTGTGCAGCAGTGAGCGGCCTGGGGATCCCCAGCTCTGTAGGTAAGCAGCTGTACACAGTGTGGTGTTTTGGAAGAGAAAGAGGCAAAAGGGGGAAAACACAGAGGGTGGGAGAGGAGTCAGAGCCGGCAAACATCTCATTAGAGTTTCCCTGCTGAGGAGCTGCTGCTCTGCAACACCAGTTAGATGGAGAACAAAGACAGCAAGGAGGGTGGGGACAAGAATATGGAAGATATAACACACTGACAGTGGAGGTGTACACTGTTTCCACAGTCTAATGATTCTCTGCAGAGTTCAACACCTACACATGACTCCAGACTGCATAAATAAAAGACCAGACATTGTGGATTGCACAATTAGGCAGTGTCTGGTTGTCAGAACTCTCTACCTTTTCACTCCCTCAGTAAATTCTGTCCATCTTCCATCTTCTGTCCAGATCTGCGAGCTGAGCTGCAGCTGGATTGGTTAAAAGGCTCCAGGGGTGGAATTAAGAGAGTTCTTTTCTTGGATACCCAGCAGCCTCAGCACACAGGACTCCTAAAGCTCGGTCACAACCGTCAACGTGCATGTCTGAGCTACATGATTTATTTGAAAGTAAGCAAATCACAAGTACACACACTTACAAGCTTTAATTAATTAACTCTGCCTCATGATGGTATGACTCTTAAGGTGGCTACTGTATCCTGACTGTTGGACTTTCTTCTTCCTGTTGCTGTCCAGGAGGAGGATGAGTTTAGAGACAAACTGACCCCCATCTCACTGGCCCTGAACTACAGCCTGGCTCCACCGACTCATGACCAAACCCTCCCACCTGTTCTCAACCAATACAGCAGCACTTTCCTTCTAGAGCATGTGGGTATACACAATGTACAAGTACATGCACAGTTTTAGATCAAGACATGTTCCACATCAAAGAGGGACTCCAGGTATTTTTCCTGAGTGAAAATAGATATGTCAATCAGTGGTTCCAGTTTTGAATCACTTCCATCCTTTCCATGTGAGTGAGGGCATCAAGCTTGACATAAACATTTAGCCTTGTTAAAAAAAATGTCACAAATTAATGCAGATATAAATGTACTTAGTTTTATTTAGTAACAAATAAAAAAGTGTACATTTATTATGATAGTAATAAAAACAGAAATGACTGGATCAGAACGCTGGATCGGCCGCATCCATCTGATATCCGAACCAGGTATCGAATTGTGCATCTCTAACCGGAAATAGCACTTAGCCATTAACTCAGTGTAAGCTGTCGTTTCTGGTAGCGGTTTATTCAAACATTTCAACAAAAGTAATCATAACTTCTCTAAACGAATTCCCCCAGAAAAATGTACTTGCGTGGCTTGGGAGCATGTTGTACTATTCATGGTTGTACTAACAATCAGAAAAAGTTATATTTGTGGCTAGAAGAGCGATGTGTCTGCCTACTGAACTAGGCAGAGGGATTGTAACCTTTTCCTGTCTGAGCTGTGACAGCTGACGTTTCTACATAGTTTACCCACACAGCTCGTATGAAGTGGAGTAGCGTGAATGTCTGGCATGTAAATAAACGCTGGTTCCGGTTAAACTGGAAGTCAGTCTCATATTTCACACAAGGGCTTATGAGGGCTAGGAATAAGGTGGATTGGAATAGAGTAGTTTCAAGCTTATCTGTTCCTTTTATCTCTCTGCTGTCACTCTTTTGTGACAGCTGGCTCTTGCAAAACATAAAACTAATGCTTCTTTGCTCTTTAAAATGTGTAAAACAAAAGTGTCCTGGTGGAGATGTAGACAAAAGCATCCAAACTATGAATAATGACGTTTTTTGACCAAGTGATCTCTGGTTTCAGATTTACCTTCATGAGAATCTCTACCTAGTTTTAATATTTTCAGCTGAATTACCTCAATATTAGAAGTACAATAAAGAGCAAAGCATTACTAGTCAGAGTAAAGGGCCCAGTTAATGTCATCTGCTGCCAGATTACCAAACTCACAGATGAAGATTCACTGCAGTATATAAGGAAAGCCACTTTAAAGCCATTGCATGTCTTAATGGCAAAAGCTTAAAAATATACAATTTTGAGGAATACAGATGGGTTTTTAGAGGTTTAATAACTGCTGGACTGGAAATGTAACCAAGAGGATCTTTTCCAACTTTATTCTTAATGAAGCTAATATGTAATGATCAATAAGATGAAGAAATGGTCTGGTGCACACCAAAAGCCGGCTTTGGCTGAACTACACATTTAGAAATTTAGCCTTCAAACATTCATGCTTGATGGAAAATACACATCGTGTGATTGCTCTTCCACTTACAGGATTAGTTCAAATAAATATTAAGACTTTAAAGTTTTCCAGAGCTGAGTTTTAGGTTGCAGTAACCCTTTTTTTTTTTTACTCCAGTTTAGATCTATGTTCATTCACTCATCATATAAGGTAACTTAACTCATTAAAGAAAGTGTGGTAGAACACTGTAGGCCTGTAGGAAAGAAGGAATTCACATCAGTACAGCACACAACTGTTTCCAGGACATTTGATCCAGGAGAAGGGAATTAATTTAGTAAGGAAGAGGTATCAGCCAACACATTGATGCCAAATATGGTTAAGCAACAACTATCATATTATGACTTCCTGAACCAAGCATGGGTGTGTGTGGAAGAGATAGATGCTTTTCTGTTGTTGCTAGGGGGTAGGGAGGCCAATGGTAGAGGAGAAAGAGAACCTCTTCTTGGGTTACTCACTTCCCGGCTGTTGCTCCATCATGCCAAAAAAGTCTCACTGTTTGCTTGCAAATACTTTGTTTTTATCCATAAACTGTGTAAATATGATGACTGCTTCCTGGTTTGTCATTCTCCTCTCTCATTAATTATACCATTAAGTAATTCTATTATTCGGAAACATTTGGAACACACTATGACAAAACCTTGACCTTTTTTTTTAACAAAACAGTTTTCATCTTGCAATTAGTTTGATGATGATAAATATAGAAAGACGAGAATTGTCTCTAATTCCTCTTTAAGATAATCACACACACACACTTTATTTTTAAACCTAAATTTGCCTCAAGGTTTCTCAAAATGCCCTAAACAAAGCATCACTGGACATGCATGTGCCCAGATCCGCACAGCATTTGCACCCTCGATTGTCTCAAAAAGGCCCTTTCTATTTTAGTTTCATGTTTGTTCTGGTATACCTTAAACATTTCCCCTCTCTGTGTGTCCCGTGCCCCTTTTCCTCCCAGGCTTACATCCTCCTGGACTGTGGTGACGACAATATCTGCATCCCCAACCTCCAGCTCTCTGCCAGCATGTAAGACTTAAACAATC